>CM062807.1:468862395-469232577 GCA_031772625.1 Pinus tabuliformis
TGTAGAACCTACAAATTATGAGGAAGCAAGTAAATCTGATGCATGGAGGGCTGCAATGTATGAGGAAATAGAATCAATAAACATAAACCATACTTGGGATTTGGTTGAATTGTCTGAAGGTAAAACCCCCATAGAATGCAAATGGCTGTATAAACTAAAAATAAATGCAGATGGGAGTATAGAGAAACTTAAAGCTAGACTGGTAGCAAAGGGTTACTCACAGCAAGAGGGAATAGATTTCGATGACACCTTTTCTCCTGTAGACAAATTAAACACCATTAGAATGCTAATTTCCTTAGCAACAAAACACAAATGGCAGCTACACGAGCTATATGTTAAGTCTGCATTTCTGAACGATGACTTGAAGGAAGAAATTTATTTAGTACAGCCTGAAGGTTTTGTGAAAAAGGGGCAGGAACATCTTGTGTGTAAATTGAAAAAGGTACTTTATGGTTTAAAACAGGCACCCAGGTTGTGGTATGAGAAAATTGACTCATTTTTTGTACATCATGGCTTTCATAGGAGCTTGAATGATCCAAATCTGTATACCAAGTTTAATAAACAGAGGAAAATTATTTTGATTTCTTTGTATGTAGATGATATGATTGTAACAGGGAATGCTAACAATCTGATCAAAGAAATCAGATGTCACAAGTGTATGAGATGGAAAGACTCTGGACAAACTTTTCTCACTCCAGGGAAGTATGTCAGAAGCTTGCTGGAAAGGCTCGGAATAGAGCAATGCAGATCAGCAGCAACACCATTACATCAGAACTTAAAGTTGAGCAGTGACGATGGTACTAAAGAGGTTTTTCAGATTCCCATTGGGCAGGTAACTTGGATGATCGAATATCTATCACAGGTTACACATTCAACATTGGATCCGGGGTCATAGCATGGCTGATATTTTTACTAGTCCTCTTGGGCGTGTAAAGTTTGAATTGTTTAGAGGGATGGTAGGAGTTCAGGATAATCCTTTCTCCATTAAGGCGGTAGTTGAAAATAATTAATATTATTTTGTATTAATGGAGAAATGGTTACACAAGTTGTAACGTATCTCCTTAGTTTAGGATTTGTTCCTAGAGTGTAGGAGTTTGGTTGCAACTTCCTGAGTTCTAGTAATGTACTTAATGATGTAATTGCTCATTTGATGTAAATAGAGTGTACGGAGAGAGTTCTCTTTGTTTGAGTGCAGTACCCACCTGTGAGCTATAATTCCTTCTTTTTCAATTCAAGTCTGATTTATATATATATATATATATATATATATATATATATATATATATATATATATATAACTTACTTTTTAATCATATCATTATGATGGTCGATGATGGTCAAGTCAATAGTAGTTGAGAAAAAACTTCATTAATAAAATGACCTTTGTTAGAATTAATTATATATATATATATAGATATAGATATATATATTCCTTTTCAATATCTTTCTATTTAATTTTTTTTTTAAATAATTAATTTTATATATATATATATATATATATATATTCCTTTTCAATATCTTTCTATTTAATTTTTTTTTTAAATAATAATTTTGAGAAAAAAATCCTAATTTATGTAGTGTATAGCAATATTGTGTTTTTTGTTTTTGTTTTTCAAACTTATTATAATCTATTTAAATAATATTTTGAAATTTGCAAATTTAATAATATTTTGAGATTTGCAGATTTTAGAAATGACATGAGTAAAAAAATATATTCATTTGCAAATTAATTAAAATTTTAAATATATAATTTTTCATTAAATTTTTCTTCAACTATAATATACATTTGCTCTATGTATAGAAAATCTATTAATTCATAAAAATATTACATCTGGAAAAATATAGTTTCAAAGCCCTCTACAAATAATTTCAAAGCCCTCTAACCTTATTTCTAGTTTCAAAGCCCTCTAGAAATAATTTCAAAGCCCTCTAACCTTATTATTTCTAGAGAACTTATTTCTACCGAACTTGTTGACACAAATCTCTAATTGCTCTTATTTCTAATGAACTCTGGTTGACACAGATCTCTAATGGCTCTGGTTAAAGTGCCATGTCCGTGGCTATACCCACAACCAAAAAAATGTGCTCCAAATTAGACTGTGACTTCACAAATCCTCTTATTATCCTTGCCAATCACAACATGGGTTTCTGCTTTCACGCGATAACGATCACAAGCTTCTCTGCAGTTCCTCAAGACTGCCTGTATTATTGAACCTCTTCAATCCTACTGAAATGCCACCTGGACCAATCCAACTTGTCTGTAGAGGGTGGAAAAATCTCCCAGTATTGTGAGACATTGTTCTATTTTATAAAGAAGGTATCATTAAATTGAAAATTTAAGTTTTAATTGAGGGAGATATTATTTTTAAGAAGTTATTATGTCCCTAAAAAAATGTAATTTTAAATCAAAATATTTGATAACCACTTTTATTTGGTATTATAAAACATTTGATAACGTTTGTATAAGAAATGATTAAAATGTTTTTCCAAAAACGATTAATATGAAATAGAAGATTAAATAAAAGAGCCATGAGAAATACATAGAGTTATACTTATTATAAAGATTTTCTTTTATTATCCTTACTTTGTATTTTACTTTCCAAAAGCCATTGAAAAGATTTTGGAATCCCCTCCTAACATTTTAACTGGAAATGTTTTCTAGCTGGTTTATAATTGGAAATTCTTTTCTTTTATGCAAATGCCATTTTAACTTGTTTGTAATCTTAAATTTCTTTAAACAAATTAGTTCAATATTGATTCTAACCCTACCACATTAGGCCTTCTTTTACAATAATGAGAAGCTTTATGATCATAATAAGCTAAGGCATTTGTTTGCATTAATGAGCTTAGGCATAAGGATTCCATGATTCTTTTTATGTAAATAAAATTCTAAAACAAATTCAACTGAATCTTTTCTAATTTGAATGTTCATCTCGTCAAACAATCGAACCCACCACAAAATAAATGTGGCTGCAGAACCGCTTTCGCAACTCAGGTCAAGCTCACATTTTCAACTTGAACGACCTACGAAATTTCATTTGAACTCAATATCTGTTTACGGGGAATTTCATGACTGACTTTAATGAATTGTAATTGGAAAATTCAAATTCTACGAGTTCAAAGTAAAAGTTGCATCTTATTTATATTATTTATAAATATATAGGATATACTATGTATTATATGTATTAATTTTATAATGAGTTTATAAATATATAGGATATACTAGGTAGTATATGTATTAATTTTATAATGAGTTTAAAAAGAATTGTATATTTTTTTATATCGATGTATTAATTTGATAATGAACCCAGAGAGAATTAAATATGTTTTTCACTTTGTGAGAGTGTATTTTTTTATTCTTTAAATTGTATTTTAAATACATAAATAAATTTGAAATATTGAAAAATTTGTTATGCATTTAAAACTTGTAAATTACAAATTCTAAATTTTTAATTCCAACCATTATAAAATGATTGAGGTATGTTATTTTAGTGTATTGTAAATTACTGTATATAATATATACACAGTTGACATTAAATATTTTAATATTTTGTATGCACATTTAAATGTGTTTTTATATTTTTGGTAAGAAAAAATCATAAATTTATTTAAATTACAAAGAAAAAAATTACTTTTTGTAGACATTATTGGTCATTCCATTATGTCAACTTTTCAGCTAATGTGTAATAAAAATAACTAAAACAAATAACTATAAAATAATACATTATTTATTTGGGGGCTAAATGTGATAAGAATGAATCGCTTAACTTCCCCGTTTCCGTTCTTTTTATGAACTTTTGCCAAACCCCATGGTTAAGACCAATTATTACTATTGCCACTTAATTTCCATCTTCTGGTACAAGGACCTATTTGTCTAAATTCAAACTCTCATATATATATATATATATATATATATATATATTCTTTTCATACCCAATCCCTTTTCAACAAGGAGCCACTGCCGTGGCGGTAGTCCCTGCCGGGGTCTGCAGGGAACTTAAAAGACGTGCCAACCTTGCAGAAACCATATTTAACTTTGTCTTTGGATGAATGCCTATATAATCCGGTTAAAAAAAAAGAGATTCAAATACTAGTATTTGCTTCCAATTACTGACTCTACTAGCATTAGTATTTGCTTCCAATTACTAACTCTACTAGCATCACGGAGAATAAGAGGAGTTGCCTTCCATCATAATACATCTCATCTGGCAAAATAATAATTGATAGAGGTAACCTTCACTTTCCAATTACTAACTCTACTACTTTCCAATTACTAACTCTACTAGCATCACGGAGGATAAGAGGGGTTGCCTTCTATCATAATACATCTCATTTGGCAAAATAATAATTGATAGAGTTAACCTTCACTTTGGAATTTTTGGGCAAAGAAAATATGATAGCCATGAAAATGCCAAATAATGACAAGAATAGCACTGTTTATAAGACATAATCCTGACATTTCTGGGCAAAGAAAATACGATAGCTATGAAAATGCCAAATAATGACAAGAATAACACTGTTTATAAAACACAATCCTGAAATTAGAAATGTTTGGCGGACAAAATACGATTGGAATCAACTTGCCAAATAAGGACAACAATACTTTTTGCCATCGTATCAAATTTATTTTAGCATCTATTGATGCCTATTCTAAGATTAACATCGGGCGTACGTGAAATATTGGCTCCTCAAAACATACAACATCTAAAAGCAAACACAATTTTTACAACACAAATGCATCCCGCATGAACAAAGTCCAATTTCTGTATTAAACATTGTTGGGTTCCTTGCTGTGCCATTTCAGGGATGCTCTGATAACGTATTTGTGAAATGCAGCAGCTACCGTAGCTCCAATAAGAGGACCAACCCAGAAGATCCACTGCAATGTAAGAATCAAAATTTAATTCCATAAAATCTGCAATACTGATAAATAGAAAACAACAGAAAGGAGACTATTATCCTCTTTTTACATGGTCGTCCCAGGATTTCTTATGGCCATAAATCACGGCTGCTCCAAAGCTTCTGGCAGGATTGATGCCCGTTCCAGTGACGGGAATGGTTGCCAAGTGTACCATGAATACAGCAAAACCAATTGAAAGCGGAGCCAAAGCCTGCGCCAATCAGTATATTAGCATCTATTAATAGATTAAATAATCAGTGTATTATACATAATAATAAAATTGCTTACTGCATACACGTTCAAGAAATGGACAATGATAACGTACAGGATACATAATTCTACATAGTACTCAGTGAGGCTGTTGGAAGTTATACGACTGGAATAGCTCGACATGCACCTGGCATGGCTCAACAGGGAAAATGATTTCAAAACCCCTTAAGGTAATTCTTTTACTATCAATTCTGAGATAATAGCAACAAAAATAGTTTAAAAATTATAAGAAAAAAATATTCTCATGAGAACAGTAATCCCAAGCATAACACCAAAATTTACAAGACCGTTCGAAATTATAATTACATTAATCATATATGGGAAAACCCTTAACATAACAAACAAAGGAAATATCCCAATAGAGTGCCAATGGACCCTGTCTACGAAAACGAAAATTTAATAATGCGGTACAATTACAGTATAAGAACTTAAGAGCTGGCCGTGCTTCGGTATAAAGCCGGCAACCAACCCGAACAGCTAAGCTACCAAAACAACTAAGACCGAAGGAAAACTCCTCAATTCGCAAACTCCCGGAGGATTTCATGGCAGAACCAACCTGAGGACAGAAGATGAATTTCCCGGTTAACAACCCACCCATCTGAATCCGCACTTTTGGAAAAACCGCACTTTTGGAAAAACGGCACTTTTGGAAAAACGACAAACTGCAATGGCAAGTTAGAAGTTAAAGCCATCTGAGATTCTTAAACAATATTAAACCGGAAGAAAAACCGAATGCTACAAGCCCCTTCTTACCTGTGAAGGAGCCCCACCCGACAAGAGAGAATCGAATACCTGGAAGAACCATGCAAAAGTTAGTGCCTGTGCATCTACTCAGGCCGGGAGAAACAGAGGAATACCCATTTCGAAACTCTGAAAAAACCCTTACCTCTGCGGGAGGGCCATCCTCTTATCGCTGCGACTCTGCTGAGGAAACAAGGTAGTAGTTGGAGAACATGGCTGCAAACAAAGACAAATAGATTAGAGGTATTCGTTCAGGCGATGAATCAATGGAGGCAGGGAGAACTAAAATTACATCTAGTAAAACTGGCTAAAATAAGCACCCTCTACACCACTTTTTTCAGAGATAATTTCGTTTAAAAGATCAAACCTCTCTGCAGACATGGTCTTGTGCAGTTAAAGACCTTCCAAGCACAGGCAATGATTCTTCTTAACCAAGCATTTTGTAAGGTGAGAAGTTGCAGGCATGTTCTGCGCACACCCAAAAGAATTATCTGCGTTGACGACTTTGACAGAGATAACCGTTAACCTTCTCCATGTTGCCTTCCTTGGGATGTGCTAACAAGATTATTTGACCCTGCTTTGACTTGCTGGTTAGATGTGGTACCAGGCACAGATACCATTTCCCTGGCTTCATTGAAATGTGTCACCTTGTCTTTCAAATATCATCTTCTGCTCCATGCATTGTCCATTGATCAAGGCAGTATGAGTCATGTGGTTTGGGGACAAACCCTTTTCCAACATTTCTCTGAAGAGACTCTTTGCTTTCTGCATATCGCCTTCCTTACAGAGCCTCTCAATAAGAATATTGTAAACATTAAGATTGGGTTCAAGACCTTCTGTTGAAAGTTTACAATGCAGCTTCAATGCCTCCTCGTGACCTCCTGTTTTGCAATGCCCTCTCATGAGAATTTCATATGTAATAGAATTAAGAGCTATCCCATTTTCAATCATTCTGTATATAAGCCGATACGCCTCTTCAAGTTTGCCTACTTTACAAAATCCAGATATGAGAGCATTGTACGTGACAACACCAGATTTTATACCGTTTACCTCCATTTCACTGAAAAGCTTCAAGGCAGCCTCAATATTGCCTTCTCTGCAGTAACTGTTTATCAATGTATTGTAAATAGTATCATCAACTGGTGCACCTTTGTTCCCCAACATGTGAAAAAGCTTGGCTGCCTTGTCCAACATCCCCTCCATAGCAAGACCATTAATAAGCACACTATATGTACTGCTATCAAGCTCAAAGGAGCTTTCTACCATTTGGTTATGCAACTCAAAAGCCTTCTCTAAATTGCCATCCTTGCAATATCTACGAATCACCATATTGAAAATTGGACTGCTCGGAATCAAACCTCTTTCAAGCATTTCATTCAGAACAGTGCGTGCCATTTTAGTAAATCCCCCTTTACAAAGCCCATTAATGAAAGCACTATAAGTTCCAACATTAGGAAGAATATTTTTCCGAGCCATTTCATTCCAAAGTTTTAAGGCACCCTCATCATCATCTGCCTTGAAATGTGCATCAATAAGAGTGGAATAAACAACCTCGTCGAGAACCAAACCCTTGTCTAATAACTTACAAAACAGACGGTCTGCTTCATCCAACTTCCCTTCCTTACAAAGCCTATTAATGATCACGCTGTAGGTGCACATATCGACCGAGAGACCACTTCTGACCATTTCATCCAAAACCCTAAATGCCTCCACCATATTCCCGATTTTACAATATCCATCGATCAGAGTATTGCACACAACAGCCCTAGGTCCAAATCCTCGCTCCAACATTTTCCTAACAAAACAATTCGCTGCCTATCTCTAATCGGAATTGAACAGACTGGAGCTATAACTCATAGACATCCACTATTTACCTCATAGGGTTGGGTTAGTTCATGATATTATACGCAATCCGCTGCAAGCCACAGTTGGACACCTTTATCAATGTGGCTACATGCAAAAACACACCTGGCCTCAAACCTGCATGCAGAAGCGCAGTTGTCCTCAAAATAAAACCTAGGATATGATCTTCAAAAAATTATATAACGGAGTTTAAAGGTCGAACTTAGGTTAAAACGACAAAGTAAATGCATTGATCACTTAAATCTAAAACGAGGTTGCAAAATAAAACTTAGTATACGATATAAAATTATTTTATTTAAAGTGGAGAATCAAACCCTTATTTTAACATATATATTCAAATATTTCTTTTAAGACGTAACCAGTTACTTTCTCTCTTTATATAAACTTAATATAAAATTAAAATAAATTAAATATTAAATATTAAATTAAATTACTTAATATGGATTTTGAAATGTTTTAATTAAGTTTATGTTAAACATATAACTATATTGTTTTGTAATATCAATCATGAACAAATACAATGAAATGGATGATTGTTGTTTTAATGATGATTAACATACATTAAGACCTATATGGTCTAACTTAAATAGATAGGAGATATATTAGAATGCTTTAACATTTTATTTCTATGCTAAAAGGTCAAGAAGGTTGGTAGTGCCATATGTATTTGAATAAGACAGAAAATTTAAGGGAAAGTATTTTTCATCTTCAACCCTCTTCGGATATTTTATCCTATGGCATTTTGGGAATTAATTGATGCTCAATTTCAGTGTGAACCTCATGAGAATTATTTCTTATCTTCATAATGTTTAGTTTCTTCTTAACTCTAGTCAAGAAAAAAGATAATTTTGGTTTTATATATTGGGGTTGACTCACTTCTATATAATATTATAGTTTCATTTTTCCCTTAGAGATCTTTATTTCCCCACAATTTCTCTTTAAATTTGGAAAGAATAATACTTTTGGTATTATTTGAATTCTGAGAGATGTTTTCCTTCTTTATTCCCTTTTGTTACTCTAACTTGAGTGGGTGTGGGTTTTGACAAGAGCTAGAAGCAATTTTAGGAAACCTATTGGCATCCATTTTTTATAACTTCTCCTTATACCGGAGATACGTAGTCAAACTCATGCTTTGAATAGGGAAAATACTAGCTTTAGTAAGAAGGATAGGCTAGAGAGTATTTCCTTTAATCTTGAGCTTGTAGGTTATAAAATTATTTTCAATATTTTCATCTTCCTCCATGACTATGTGAATATAGTGTAACACCAAACCTCATATCCATATAAATAACAAGAGTGATAATAATTTCCTATTTAAAACTAACTAAATATAGATATTCATAAGTAATTACACATTTCTTTCATTTTGGTTTGCAATATCAACTACTAAGAGATTCAATAACACTGACATTATTGATGTTTTATAATGATTTTAACTAAAACTAACCAAACATATATATTTAATTTTGTTTGTTTTTATTTTTTCCTTATATTATAGGGGACATTGTTTTTCTATAGTGAATATATATATATATATAATTTTTTTTTTTCTAAAGGACACACCAACTCCATGTTGAGCATGAATTTATACATCTTTCTCAAATTTTTTTCTGACCTTTTTTTCATTACCATTAAAAAAACAAGTAGGTTACATCCATAAACTATGCGATTAGGTGGCCTCAACTTAGCGAGAGGGAAACCAGTTTGTTGGCCACCTAACATCATGATAACCCATTCAAAAACAAAATAGTATGAGTTTATCTATGGAAGCTAGATAAGCATGTATGTCCTGAAATTTCCTTGATTCTAGATAACAATAAACATAAGAATAAAAAATATAAGACTGTTGCATATAAAACTAAATAGTAAGCATCCAAATATTCATCATCAGCTGAATCCATAGGAGCATGACCATTAACACTAGAGCTTTGAAGCTCAGAGTGCGGAATACACAGGATATGAAGTTGAATCGGGCTAAAGCGTCCATTCTACCTTTGGAGCTGAAATTGGATATACTGTAGATATTTGTTGTAATACATGAGCCTTTGAGAAATCGAAGTTGAGCCAGAAGGAATATATGCCAATGCTTTCACCAAGAGATTCTTATCATCCAATATAGATGGATAGTTTGCTTATAATGAGATGCTCTTGCCGAATAAATGACATCCCTAGTAAATTTGTAGAATATTATGCTTCATTTGGGAATTAAAACTAAGCACTTATCAATACAAAACTAGTCAAATGTCGGGTACGCCAGCAATAACCATTTGAGCTCATTCCTTAGACTTTATTTATATATACACGTTCACATAAACTAGTGTGATTAAATAGTTTTAAACTAAAAATATATTGTTGTAAAATTAACAAAATGCCCGACAGTTAAATTAGCTCATACGCTTCATAATTTCAAATCACAATATCTTACTTAAAAATGCAAAATTTTCCTTCGATTTTATAATTTAGAAATAATCTAATACCCTTTGATACTCTGTATCCTTCAGAACTATTACCAAAATTACTGCAAATCTAGATTACTGCTCCAGAAACTGTTTAGATAAACTTAACTCGTCTAAAGTGCTCCCTTATGGAAGGAGCCAGAGAGAAGATTAACTCACCCGGGGGTTGTTGCTTGTACCGACGCTGAATGACCTCTCTTTTCCAAGCTGCAACCAACACCAACGCTAACACTACCACCATCGCAACAACGACACCAGCAACGACCGATCCCAAATGGCTTTTCCCTGCAGAAAATAACAATCTGCCTTACTGAATTGGATTGCAAATGCATTTGAGATTTCCCTCATAATTTAAATGGCAATACCTTCTGTCTCTCTTGATGGCAGTATAGAAAGACCACTTGCATTTGAGGGTAGAGAAGGAGCTCTTCCATTCGAGGGTGAAGGCGGTAGAGAAGGAGCTCTTCCACTTGGGGGTGAGGGTAAGAGGACAGCATCACCGAAAAACTTGTACGTCTCGTAACGAACCATGCAGTTCTGAAACAAGGCCACTCTTTGGGTAGATCCTTGTAGGCAATTTTGGAAATTATTGTACGCCGTTTGGAGGCACTTTTTACAGTCATCCATACGCAGGTCTCTCCAACACTGAGCCAGAGCATAATTCCCAACATCGCTTTTCGTACCGTATCCAACATTACTGTTCACAGCATCATTAATGGCCGTCGTCAAAAGATTGGCAATCAGCCAACTGTTTGGATCTGTGCTGTTTGTGCTAATCCGAGAGCAGTTTAAAAGGTCGAGCGATATATCTGATAATTTTGAATAGAAGCTGTAAGTTTCATATCTGAAAAAACATCCTTTCATCAGATAAATGCTCCCAGAATATTTGTTACAGACTCCAAGAATATTTGCAGCCTCCGCAACACATGCCCCACAAATAGAGTCGTTGAGGTCTCCCCTGCACTGAGCAAGGCCGTAGATCCTATCTCCACCTTCTCCCTGACTCGAAATATTGTAGCCTGTCTTCCCAACATTTTCGAGCAATGAAGTCCGAACCTCGTACAAGTTATGTTGCCGAGCATCACTATCGGTGATCGCATTCGCTGGCACCGGTGAAGTTATCTACTGCGGCTAATGCTAACGTTGATAGTAAAAAAACACAGACAAATAATTTGGATGTTGCAGTGAATAAAATGATGTTGCATTGCCAGACTCTGGAAGGGGCCATTCTGTAACTGAAGTTATTTTGAATCTGCGCTACTCCCTTCTTTATATTCAACTCATCAAGAGACGGTTGACAAGTAATGTATTCTGGAAAACAAAGGCGAGTTGAATTTGACTGTAGAGTTCAATGTATGATGTGCAAGTCGATACGTGGGGGCGCTTTGTATCCTCGAAAAGTGAAATGTACTTCATCTAGCGCTTTCTCAAGTCAAGTCGAATATCCATTAGAGGAAAGGTGGTTCCGAAATCGCTTTCACAACTCAAAGTCGAGGTCGCTTCTGCATCTTGTCAAACAATGGAACCCTCTAGGAAATATCCTTTCAAGTAAATGTGTCTGCACAACCGCGTTCGCAACGCAGGTCGAGCTCGCATTTCCGACTTGTGAAACTGGAACCAACTAAGAAATTCCATTTGAACTCAATATCTGTTTACTGGGAATTTCATGGCGGACTTTAATCCACTGTAATTGGAAAATTCAAATTGTACGAGTTAAAAAAGTAAAATTCGAATCAGAGTTGTACCATAAAAGATTTCATTTGAAGTTTGATAGATGAATTTAGTTTAATTATTATGTATTAATTTTTTGAGTACAGGGAAAATTACATAAATTTTTTTGATTTTAATGGGTTATGATTTATGAAATTGTAATTTTTTATTTTTATTTTTTTTTAATATATAAATAAATTTAGAGTTTTGAAGAATTTATTGGACATTTAAATTGTGTAAATTAAATAACCTAAATTTGCAATTTAACAATTTTTTACTAAATTTTAGATTTAAAAGAAAAACTTAAAAAATGTTGATATCAAAATGTTTCATGACACTAAATACTTTAGCGATAAGAATTTTTTATTCTCGGAATTACTGTATATAACATATATATAATTAACATTGAAATATTTTAATCAACATAAACATTGAAATATTTTAAATATTTTATTTTCAATTGTTTTATATGATTGAGCCACAGCCCAATATGCTGTGTATTGTCTGAATTACTGTATATAATAATATATAATTGATATTGAAATATTTCAATCAACATAAACATTGAAATATTTTAATCAACATAAACATTGAAATATTTTGTTTTCAATTGCTTTATATGATTGAGCTGAGAGGCTCATTTTACAACTCAGTATGATGTGGATTGTCCTATATAACATATATATAATTGACATTGAAATATTTTAATCAACATAAACATTGAAATATTTTATTTTCAATTGCTTTATATGATTGAGTTGCCACACTCATTTTACAGCCAAGTATGATGTTTATTGTTGGAATTATTGTATATAACATATATATATTTGACATTGAAATATTTTAATCAACATAAGCATTGTAATATTTCATTTTCAATTGCTTTATATGATTGAGCTTAGAGACTCATTTTACACCCAAGTATGATGTGTTGCCCTATCCATCCATCATAAAGTTAGAATTTTACTCATGTCGACCAAAATAAAAATTAAAAAAAATCTAAAAATAAAATGAAAATAAAATAACTATACAAAATATTTAAATAATGTCTACTCATAAAAAAATTTACAAGTGAAGAAATTGGATCCCTCTCAGTGATTAGATCCCTATTTAAGATGATAGATCTAAGCTGGTATATACATATTGACATTGAAATGTTTTAATATTTTATTTCCTTATTAATATATTTTAAAACAAACATCTATCTAATATTGTAAAATATCTCTTTATGCATATGATATTGAAATATTTCAATTTAACCTTGTATATTGAAATATTTTATTTATTGCACACATTAAGAATTTTGGTGATTATTTTGTAATTGGCATATATCAATTTTATAATAAGAATGGAATGAGTTACATACCTCCATATTAAATAATTGACATTTTTACAATATCTTTCTAGATATATATAGAGTGAGAAAATTATTTTATTTATGGTTAACATTTTTCTTTTCCTAATTTTAACATAGATATTCAAATATTTTATTTAACTCTTACATTTTCAAAGTCAAAATATAATTTATTATATATATATATATATATATATATATATATATATATATATATATATATATATATATATATATATATATATATATATATATATTTCTTTCTTTTCTTCTGAACTTTCAATTAATTTATCTCTTTATATAAACTTAATATAAAATTAAAATACTTAATATGGATATTGAAATATTTTATTAAATTTTGTGTTAAACACAAAAGTAATTGCACATTTCTTCCATAGTGGTTTGTAATATCAGCCATGAACAAATAAAATGAGTTTGAAATTATTGATATTTTTTTCATGATTAACACCAGATAAGACCTATATGGTCTACCTTAGGTATAGTTTTGATGAGTTATGAGGTCAAGTAGGTTGGTAGTATGACACATATTTTGAAAATTAGATCGAAGAAGATGGAAAATTTAAGAGAATGTATTTTTCATCTCCAACCGGGTGACAAACTATTTTAGCAATTTAAGAGAAAGTACTAATCATCTTTAACCCTCTTAAGATCACATAGGTGACAAACTATTTTAGCAATTTAAGAGAAAGTACTTCAACCCTCTTAAGATCGCATAGGCGACAAACTATTTTATCTCATAGCTTTTTGGGAATTAATTGATGCTCAATTTCACTATGAAGCTCATGAGGATCCATTTTTATCTTGATAACGTTTTAGTAACAACAAGATAATTTTGGTTTTCAATGTTGGGGTTGATAACCTCCTTATATTATTATAGTCTCATTTTGTCCTCTAGCCCTTTATTTCCCCATAGCTTCCCCTTAAATTTATAAGTAATAATATTCTAAATATTATTTGGATTGTGCAAGATAATCTTTTTCTTTATTCCCCAATGCCACTCTAGCTTGAATGGAAGGTGAGGGTTTTGGCTAGAGTTATAATAAATTTTAGGAAAGCTCTTGGAATCCATGTTCTATAACTTCTTCTTATGCATAAGATATCTAGTCATAGCCATGCTTTCAATGGGGCAAAAACTTGCTTCGATAAGGAGGAGAGGGTAGAGAGTATTTCTTTTAATTTTGAGCTTGTAGGTTACAAATTAGTTTTGGATCTTTTCAATCTTCCTCCATGACTCTATGGATTTATTGTAACACAAAACCTCATATCCATATAAAATAATAAGAGTGATAAAAATATTTTAATTAAAACTAGTCAAATATGGATCTTTCTTTTTTGTTTGTAATATCACCCACGAAAATATTTTATGAGACATAAATTATTGTTCTATAATGGTTAAAGTTAACCAAACATGTATATTTTCATTTGAATTGTAAAATGAACTTCTTACCACAGTTATTAAAAAATAATATATATATATATATATATATATATATATATATATATATATATATATATATATAATTTTTAATAATATTATTATGATGACCGAGTCTTAGTAACATAACCATGGTTGAGAAAGGCTTCATTAGTAAAATGAACTTTATTAGAATAATATAAATATCTACTTTCCCCTTTTAATATCTTTCTATCTTTTTTTTTTTTTAATAATAATTTTGAGAAGAAAAGTCTTAATTTATAAAGTTATTATATAACAATATTGTGTTTCTTTGCTTTTCAAAATTAGTATAATTTATTTAAATAATATTTTGGGATTTTGCAGATTTTGGAAATGGTATGAGTAAAAAAATATATTTATTTGTAAATTAAATTGGAATTTTAGATATATAATTTTTCATTATTATTATTTATTTATTAAAATTATAATACATATTCTCTCAATATATAAATATATTCGTGAATTAAATTAGAATTTTAGATATATAATTTTCTATTAATTTTTTTAGCTATAATACACATTTGCTCAATATATAAACACAAAATCTATTAATTCATAAAAATATTACATCAAAGAGATGTAGTTTCAAAATAGCCCAGGCTTATTTTTTACTAAATTTATTGACAAAGATCTGTCTATTTAATATATATATATATATATATATATATATATAGAAATGATTTAATATGAATGTTTAAATATTTTAATTAACTTTATGTTAAACATAGAATTAATTGTACATTTTTTTCATATTATTTTGTAATATCAATTATGAACAAATATAATGAAATGGAAATGATTGATGTTTTAATGATGATTCATTTACACTAAGACTTATATGGTGTAACTTAAAAATGTAGGAGATTAATTAGAATGCTTTAACATTTTATTTCTATGCTAAAAAAGAAGTGAGAGAAGTGTTCTCAGTCACCATGGTTTTGATGAGTTAAAAAGTCAAGAAGGTTGGTAGTGCCATAGTATTTGAATAAGATGGAAAATTTAAGAGAAAATATTTTTCATCTTCAACCCTCTTAAGGTCTGATGCTCAATTTCACTGTGAACCTCAAGAGAATTAGTTCTTATCTTCATAATGTTCATTTTCTTTTAATGTCAAGACAAAAGATAATTTTGGTTTTAGATATTGGGGTTGGCTCACCTCCTTATAATATTATAGTTTCATTTTTCCCTTGAGCTCTTTATTTCCCCACAATTTCTATTTAAATTTGGAAATAATAATACTTTTAGTATTGTTTGAATTCTCAAAGATGCTTTCCTTCTTTATTCCCCAATGCTATCCTAACTTGAGTGGAAATGTGGGTTTTGACAAGAGTTAGAAACAATTTTTGGAAACCTCTTCGATAACTTCTTATACATAAGATACCTAGTCAAAGTCATGCCTTAAATAGGGAAAAGACTAGCTACATTAAGGAGGATAGGGTAGAGAGTATTTCCTTTAATCTTGAGCTTGTAGGTTATAAACTTTTCAATATGTTCATCTTCCTCCACGACTCCATGAATATAGTGTAACACCTAACCTCATATCCATATAAATAACAAGAGTGATAATAATTTCCTATTTAAAACTAACTAAATATAGATACTCATAAGTAATTACACGTTTTTTTTTCATTTTGATTTGCAATATCAACTACTAAGAGATTCAACGAGACTAGAAATTATTGATGTTTTATAATGCTTTTAACTAAAACTAACCAAACATATATATTTAATTTTGTTTGTTTTCATTTTTTTCCTTTTATTACCCTGGACATTATTTCTTTATAGTCAATAATTTATTTTTATTTTGAAACGACACATCAACTCCATGTTGAGCACAAAATTACACATCTCTCTCAATTATAAAATGTACCTCTTACCACAATTATTTTTTTAATAATACATATTACTTATTTTTTAATAATATTATTATGATGATTAATGCAAAACCAAATAAATTTATTTTCTTTTGCATTAATCATCATAATAATATTATTAAAAAATAAGTAATATGTATTATTAAAAAATTAATTGTTTTAAGAGGTGCATTTTACAATTGAGAGAGATGTGTAATTTGGTGCTCAACATGGAGTTGATATGTCCTTTTAAAATAAAAAACAACATAAATTCATTTTCATTCCATATTTTCCAAGCGCCTAGAGAGATCTAATCTCTCAAAATGAAAACCTCTTTGTGAATGCAAATCTTGATTAAGGATTTATACTTTGAGAGATTTGATTAGCTCGTAGATCCAAAGTTAAAATGGATCTATGCTATTTTTAAGGAACACACTAATAAAATGTTTTAACTATAAGAATTTTTTACTTTTACTTGTTTTATATAATATTATTGATATTTTAAAAAATGTCATTTTCTCTCTTTCTAAATATGCACACACATATTAAATTATTTTTGTTATTAATATCTCTCTCTATACATATATTTGATTATTTCTGTTCTTTTATACCTTGAATTAAAAAAACACATATAAAGGGAATATGAATTGTCTCTCTTTCTTTATATCTATATGTTTGATGTTAAAATATTTTACTCAACATCCATATTGAAATATTTGATTTATAAGAAACAATAAAATTTTCTTTGTTGTCAATATTTTTAAAATCTTATATCAACTTCATATTAAAAATGAAATAAATTACGCATCTCGATAAAATGTGAAAATATAAGTAGTAGTAGTAGTAGTAGTTGTTGTTGTTGTTGTTGTTTTTTTTTTTTTTTTTTTTAAATTACTTTAATATTTTCTATCTAAAGTTGATATAAAATTATGTTATTTAATATGGACATTGAACTACTTATTGCCAATAGTAAAATGTTTTTTTTTTCATTAATATAATTTTGTTTTCAATATTACATGTAAACTGAACATTTAATAAGTCACACATCTGGAATATCAATAATATTACTTTTAGTTGTCCATGGGGTTTTGGATAGACCGTGATCTTGTGTGTTGTTAAGAGACTCATAGATGTTTTTTAGTTATTACTATTTTTAATTTTTTAAAATAAGTATGAGTTTGATTTTGGAAATGGTACAACTAAAAAAAATGTATCCATTTGTAAATTGAATTGGAATTTGTGGTATAAATTATTTCATTATGGTCTTTGAGCTTGACACATGGTAATATAATTATTGTAACAAATACTTTCTAATGTATTTATAATTTTGAGTTATTGATTGTGACAACATTGTTTTCCAATTGGAATTTAGTGTATGCTTTTAAAATCTATTATTGTACCATTGATCCTTTAAATTATCATATTCTTTTTGGTATATGATTATTTTCTATATTTTATCATTTATAAGCTAACAATATTAAGCACTTGTGGTGGATCTTATTATTGTGGTACATTCTACTTCACATTTAGTTACACTATGGACTATAACAATTTTGCAAGAGTACTAGGTAGCCTTGATGCATAGAAAGTTCACATGAAAGCATGATACTGAAATATAGTAATCAAATAGAAAAAAGTACCAATAAATAACTACATAAGTGTCATTCAACTTAATTCCTTCTATTTATTTATTTTGATCACGTTTACAAGCAAGTAACATGCCTACCAAACTAATTGCTAAGGAGTACTTTTCCACTCAACCTTAGGAACCAACTATAGATTCTCCTTATAAGACAAACCATAATATCACTATGGTGAAGAAATTTCCTACAAAAGTTTGAATCCACTCTACCCAACCGATAATTCCCATGACGAGCCATCTACTCATTATAGAGCTCTCTAGACCCTCTTCCAACCATCAAAGTAACCAAAGCACTATATTTTATTGCCCAAAATACAATGGGACACTCCTCTCCTGAATATTTCCCTAGAGTATCCTTCTCTTACAACATTCTTTAGTGCGTGCAAAAAAATCCTAATCTACTGTCTATGTTTTGATAATTAATGTATAGTAATAATAGGTTTATATGTTTGAAGGTATTGCCTCAACTATTGGGGCTATTCCAAGTATTGAATTTCTCTCAAATCATTCCATTTTTTCCTACATTTCAACAACAAGCTTCCACAACTTCTATGCGCCATATCCTCCTTAAGTACATGGGAAAATCTTGCTATAATAGTCAAAATAACCATGAAAACCAAGGAGAAACCATACTCATGACATAAGATTTTGTCTCTGCGCTATGCCCTCAAATGCTTATTCTATGATAATAGAATAATGCATGGAAAATGAGAAATCATTTTCTTGTGTGAAATATACTCTCTTCCCAAGTCTATGACACTTGTACATGGTTCATAACCACTAGTTGAAGATTGATATGAATGTTGTAAGGAAACATGGGAAAGAAAGTATAGTACTTTAAAGGGAATATCAAAGTCAAATCACTCGACAACCCCTTTTTGTGTTCCCCTCTTATAGTGTCATTATCCCATTGTTTCTCCCTTAAGCATTCATTTTACATGATTATGGAAAAAATATTCACCACATTATAAACCTATCCAACCATTTCGAATCATATGTGTTCACCAATTGGATATTGGCCTTGAGCTTTGCATTATATCTATCTATGTATATATATATATATATAGATAGAGCACACGATCATTATATCTTATCTTCTCATGGATTAATTTCTATCATATAAACCATATCATATAATAATACATGACTATTACATATTATACTTTAAGCATAACAAACTATTATATTACATTCCCCTACCCATTGACATAACACCTTCCCTAGTGCTCTTTTTCCTTCCCACAACAAGACCATGTTTCCATGTCTTTTTTCATCAGTGGCATTTGCAAAGATATCCTCTTCATTATAGTTGGCCTTGATGGATATATTTGTATTATAGTGTTCCAAATTTCGTTCCATAACTCGAAGATGCTCCCAAGGAGTTATATTTTTAGTATATTTCTACAACAATCATCAAGGTAAATATGTGTGTCATAGCCATTTACATGCATAAATTATTCCTTCCATATGAATTTCAAATTCATAGTTGAAGAGTATACACACACAAACACACAGACACACACAAAAGATAACTATGAAATTCAAGAAAGTACTTATCCTTATGGATATGTGTCTACTCCTCATGGTTACCATGGGTGAGATTGAACTTACTATCTTTTCTAGCATGATCTAGCATATATAATTCCTTATTGACCCAACCAACACATACCATGAATCTCTCGTAGTAGATTAATTCAAGTCACATATTCCTTTCCACACTCAACCTTTAAGATATAAGCATCGTCTTCTACTAAATAACCCATTAAGAGTTCGATCTTACCAAGGATTTTATGCATAAGAAGAATATAAACCTAAAGTGTCTTACTATTAAGGAATCTCACTAGAAACCTCTAGATAAAAATGGCTAAAGAAATTCAATTAACATCTTAAGGTTCTAGTGCCATCATAGTTGCATCCTCCCTAATGCTTTCTAGCTCCAACATCCATCATATGTCCTTATCAGAAAACTCCATTATTTCATCCATATCATACAAAGACAATTACCATGGAACGCCATCATAAATATTTCAACCATAAATTTTAAATTTGTTTGATATGAAAAACATATTTCACAACTCTATGATCCTTCTAATGATGTATATCGCTTGCATGTTGCATTAACTAGTCTTTGCCACAGACTTACAATCTTTGCCATATGTTAAAAAGAAACTTTTAGTCAACTAAAAAAATTGTGAGTATTTGTGCCAATAATATTTTCATCGAAAGGATTAAAAAACACCTAAACTTAAACTTCATATAAAAAGTTTAGATAATAAATATTCATATTCATAATGAATTCACTAATAGACATAATTGCGCTCCCAAATACTTTAAATTTTGGTAAATATACAACTTCAATCGGCATTATAAATTTTTGTAAATATAAAACTTCAACGAGTATGTTGAAATTAGTTATTCAGATTAGAGAAGATTTTATTATCATATGCAAAATTGAGCGTCATAACTTTCCCACACTAAAAGAGTGTTTTAATTTATAATATATAAGGAGGAACTTGAAACAAATTTGTCTTGGAAACTATTTTTGACTATATTTTTATGGTTAATTTTATATATATTGTTGCAAAAGTTAACTAATTATGGTTAATATTATTGTACATTTGATTAATTTTATATTGATAAGTGTTTGGTTCCAATCCTTTTCGATTAGGAGCATTAATATATTTCCATATGCTTATTACTGATGACAACTATAAGTGTGAGAATGTGAGGTATCATAATATGGCTCAACATGTTTGTTAGGGATGGCATCTATGATTGAGAGGAATCATTTATTGAGTTTCGCATATATCCATGAATCTAAAGATATATGAATCTTGTAATAAATTTGTCAATGTAAACTAGAGCACTGGTGAAGTAATCTACAGCGGCTAATGGTCACGTTGATAGTGAGAAAAGTGAGGAGACAAAGAATTTGAATGTTGCGGTGAATAAAATGATATTGCAATGCCATTCTGTAATTGAAGTTATTCTCAATCTGCGCTACTCCCTACTTTATATTCAACCAGAGACTATAGAGTTCAATGTATGATATTCAAGTCGATCCGTGGGGGGCTTCAATGTATGATATCCTCCAAAAGTGAAATCGCTTTCGCAACTCAAAGTCGAGCTCGCTTCTGCATATTGTCAGATGGAATACTTCATTTAGCACTTTCTCAAGTCAAGTCGAATACCCATTAGAGAAAAGGTGGTTCGGAAATCGCTTTCGCAACTCAAAGCTCGCTTCTGCATCTTGTCAAATAATGGAATCCTCTAGGAAATATCATTTCAAGTAAATCTGTCTGCGCAACTCAGGTCGAGGTCGCATCTTCAACTTGTGAAAACTGTAACCAACTACGAAATTTCATTTGAACTCAATCTCTCTTTCCGGGAAATCTCATGACTGACTTTAATCCACTGCAATTGGAAAATTCAAATTGTACGACTTAAAAGGTAAAATTTGAATTGAAGCTGTACCATATAAGATTTCATTTGAAGTTTAACAGGTCAATTTATCCAAATTATTATGTATTAATTTTATGAGTAAAAAAAATATTATATAATTTCTTTAACTCTAATAAAATGTTTTGGTTATGATTTATGAAATTGTAATTTTTTTATTGATTAAATTGTATTTTTGAATATATAAATGAATTCAGAGTTTTGAAAATATTATTAGACATTCAAATTATGTAAACTACATAGCTTAAATTTGTAAATCTAACAATTTTTTCACTAGATTTTAGATTTAAAAATAAACTTAAAAAATGTCAATGTTAAAATGTCAGATTACACTAAATACTTTAGCCATAGTTTTTTTTTATTGTAGGAATTACTGTATATAACATATATATAGTTGGCATTGAAATATTTTAATCAACATTAACATTGGAATATTTTATTTTCAATTGCTTTATATGATTGAGCACAGAGGCTCATTTTACAACCTAGTATGATGTGTATTGTCGGAATTACTGTGTATAACTTGTATATAATTGACATTGAAATATTTTAATCAACATAAACATTAAAATATTTTATTTTCAACTGCTTTATATGTTTGAGCTAAGAGGCTCATTCTACAGCCCAATATGATGTGTATTGTCAGAATTATTGTATGTAACATATATATATAATTGACATTGAAATATTTTAATCAACATAAACATTGAAATATTTTATTTTCAATTGCTCCATATGATTGAGCCAAGAGACTCATTCTACAACTCAATATAATGTGTATTGTCGGATCACTGTATATAACATATATATAATTGACATTGACATTGTATTGAGAGATCAAATGCATGAACGCTCGCATATAAAACAACCCCACCATGAGGGTGTTGCACCTTGTGCAACTCACGTCGTCTCATCTCGCTATCCTGGTCAATACATACAATTTGACTAGGTAGCTCTGTCTCCCTCTGTCCAATGGGCCATGGTAACTTAACAGTGTTGCCAACCCCATCTATGTATGTTCGAAGAGGGCTGCTCTCACGCTCCAACATGCACTCTAGCTGCACCAGTAGGGAATCCAACTGCTCCCCAACGTGAGTCAATTTGGTCGTGGACTCAGCACAAACTGCTCTCATGCCCTCCAACTCCTCGTTCTGTTGTAGAATCGCCTCTCGCACTAACGCGACCTTCCTTTTTAATGCTAGAAGGATGGCCTGAAACTGATGGAACTTTCGTGGGCATCTCTCACCTGTAAACTTGGTCATGACTCTAGATACCTCAGCAACTTTTGGCATCTCGTCCAGGGATGGAACCCCCTCAACAAATGGCTCTATATGAGTAGGCTCTATCCTCTCCACTAGGTTGTCAACTAGGGCTATCAAAGAGGTCTCTAATAAAGGTGGCTCCTGCACCACACCAGGTATATCAATGTGCTCCTCACCATCCTGTGGGATCTCAACATCATGCTCAACCTCCTCCTCAAGCTCCTGATATATAAATCCAGGTCTCCACCAGCAAAAGCGCCCCCTGGTCTCACCCTCTAATCGTCTTTGTTATGTCTGCTCCTTTTTAGGAGATCTGGTGCCTGATCTGGTTGAATTTCCCCACACGATGTAGATGGTTGCACCCCCATGGCGTGCTCACCTCTAACGTCTTTGTTGTAAGGGTGAGGATGGGTTTGGTCTGTCACCCTCCTCAACTGGGCCAACCTCTCATCGTCCCAATGAATTCTACCCCATATTGGATTTCCCTTGTGCCATGGGTCTGTTTCACCCGTCACTGTGCACTTATACCCAAAGCTTCCATGATCTTTTGGCTAATTTCCCACAGCTAGGCCAAGATCATGCTCTGATACTACTGTAATGATTCTTAATAGGAATACAAGTGATAACAAGAAAATAATACATGTAGCAAATTACAAAAACGAAATATTCAGCAAACACCCGTATAAAAGCTGCAAATGGAGAAATTCTGAGACATTTTATTATATTTCTGCAAGTCAGATACAATAGGTGATGGAATGGTGCACCTGAGATTGTCTGAAAGGACAAGCAGGACCAAACCCAGGTAGGAAAATGGCTGAATTGAAGGCTGCCTAGCTACTGCACCAATCTACACTGCGCTGCCTAGAAACTACTGCTCTTCTGAAGTTTGAATGGCTAGAAGGTGCACTGAAACTGCCTAGAAATTTATATACTTTTAACTCTGGACTCTTGGGAAAAACCCACAAAAACCTAGAAATGATTTGGCCCTATTTGGACTTCCCAAAATCGACACGCAAAGGCACTATTCAATCCCCAACAATTCTACACTATCTGCTGCAAAGATACGACTTAAAACCCCACCTGCGGTGATTAGAAAATTATGAAACTTTATATATGGGATCTTTGTCAAAAACCTAGAGAAACTCAGAAAGGATTTTTGCTAGTTTAAACTTCTAATCTTCAACCCCCTTGGAGCCTCACCCTAGCTCTAGCCGCCAATTTCGACTTGCTGGAAATTGCATGTATATCCATCTGAAAACTTCTCCAAAACACTGAGTTCACTTGTGCTATCCAATCCCTAACTCCTCGGATGATCTCTTGGCCCAACTGAGCTGCTCCCAAGTACCACGAAAATTTGTTGTGTGGCCTCTGCGCTGTCCCCCAACCCAACAATTCAAATTGTTGGAATGCTAGCTCAGATAGCTGTAAAACCCAGCAAGAACGATGGTATCATGCTGCTACCTCAACTCCCCAACTCCCAGATAAGCATTCAGATCTTTTCTTGACTCAATCTCCCTCTGCGTGTTTCGTGGCTGCCCAAAAATACACTCCTTGCTTTGCACTGGTTTTTGGTGCTATGTCACTGCCCCAAAACTCCTGAAATCCTTGTAGAACTGTCTTTTTAGGGCGGGCACGAATGGTCCCCTAAAGTAGAGGTTGAATCTTCCCCTTGAGATTCGTGGCTAAATAGCTGGTTGACTCAGCTAAACAACACAGTGAACAATCAAGTGATTTTGTTTGCAAGATGTATGAATGAATCTCAAAATGAGAGCTGCTCCCTCCTTATAGCTCCTTGGGCCTCCATTACTTCATGTGGGCCCCTCCATCCACCTATTTGACTTTCCCTCCAAACTATTTGAATGGGCCAATTCGAATTCGCATGTGGGTGGCCCCCACATTCCACTAGCAACCAAATTAAATTGAATTGCCTCCTAAGCCCCTAAGTCGAAATGATGGGTTCTCTTCCTTAGCCAAAATTGTGTAGTAGCACCTTGTTACAAATGTGTTTGAGAAGGGACATGTTATCAACCTTGTATATTGAAATATTTTATTTATTGCACATATTAAAAGTCTTGGTGGTTAGTATTTTGTAATTGCCATATATCAATTTTATAATAAGAATGGCATGAGTTACATATCTCCCTATTAAATAATTGATATTTTTACAATCTCTTTCTATATATATAGAGTGAGAGAATTATTTTATTTAAAGTGGACATTCAAATCTTTTAATTGTGAGTTGGTAGGTTATAAACTAGTTTTGGATCTTTTCAATCTTCCTCTATGACTCTGGATTTATTGCAATAAGAAATCCCATATCCATATAAGATATAAAATAACAAGAGATAAGAATATTTTAATTAAAACTAGTCAAATAAAGATACTCTACATAATTACACATATCTTTTATTTGTAATTTCAACTAGAAGATATTTCATAGGACATAAATTATTGATGTTCTATAATCTTAAAGTTAACCAAACATGTATATTTTTATCTGAATTGTTTAATCATATCATTATGATGGTCGTTGTAGTAACACAACTGTGATTGAGAAAAATCTTTATTAATAAAATGATATTTGTTAGTATATATATATATACTTTTTTAATATCTTTCTATTTAAAGTTAAATTTATCTTTTTTAAAATAATAATTTTGAGATAAAAAGTCTTAATTTATGAAATTATTATCTAACGCTATTGTGTTTTTTTGACTTTTCAAAACTATTATAATTTATTTAAATAATATTTTGAGATTTACACATTTTGAAAATAGTATGAATAAAAAAATATATTTATTTGTAAATTAAATTAAAATTTTAAATATATAGTTTTTGTTTAAAATTTTCTTTAGCTATAATACACATTCGCTCAATATATATAGAGAAAATCTATTAATTCATAAAAATATTACATCGAGAAATATATAATTTCAAAACACTGTAGCCTTATTTCTACTGAATTTGTTGACACAGATCTCTAATTGCTCTTATTTCTACTGAACTTGTTGACACAGATCTCTAATTGCTCTGGTCAAAGTGCCATGTCTGTGGCTACCCACAACCAAAAGAATGTGCTCCAAATTACATTGTGACTTCACAAATCCTCTCATTATCCTTGCCAATCACAACGATCACAAGCTTCTCCGCATTCCCTCAAGACTGCCTGTATTATTGAACCTCTTCAATCCTACTGAAATGCCACCTGGACCAATCCAACTTGTCTGTAGAGGGTGGAAAAATCTCCCAGTATTGTCAGACATTGTTCTATTTTATAAAGAAGGTATCATTAAATTAAAAATTTAAGCCTTAATTAAGGGAGATACTAATTTAAGAGGTTATTATGTCCCAAAGAAAATGTAATTTTGAATCAAAATATTTGATAACCATTTTTACTTGATATTATAAAATGATTGATAATTAAAATGATTGATAATATTGGTATAAGAAATGATGAAAATGTTTTTCGAAAAACCATTAACATGAAATATAAGACTAAAGAAAGTGGCCATGAGAAATACTTAGAGTTATATTTATTATAAAGATTTTCTTTAATTATCTTTACTTTTGTATTTTACTTTCCACAAACCATTGAGAAGGTTTTGGAATGTAACATTTCAACTCGAAATGTTTTTTTGGCTGGTTCATAATTGAGAAGGTTTTGGAATGTAACATTTCAACTGGAAATGTTTTTTTGGCTGGTTCATAATTGTAAATTCTTTTATGGAAATGTCATTTTAGCTTGTTTGTAATTATAAAGTTTTTTAAATAAATTATTTCAATATTGATTCTAATCTTGTCTTAGTAAGCCCTTTTTATACTAATGAGAAAATTTAGCATCATAATAATCCTAATAAGTTAACTTATTTGTTTTTATTAATAAATTTGAGCATAAGGAATCCATGATTTTTCTTTATATATATATATATATATATATATATATATTTAAAATGTTTGGTATATTTGGATACTACTGATTCTTAACGATCACATCCAATTCTAAAACAAATTCAATTGAATCTTTTTCTAATTTGAATCTTCAGCTTATCAAACAATGGAACCTACTACGAAATATTGTTTAAACTCCAAAGTAAATGTGGTGCAGAATTGTTTTTGCAACTCAGGATCCTTCCGAGTCCCGCGGGCCTATTTCGACGGGGCGACTCAACATGGATGCTGTGCATGTGGTGTCTATATCATTCCTATAGAGGGTCAGCAAATAGAATTATATTGGAATGGAGGTAATGGGTCTAATAACAAAGTTGAGGTTATGGCACTGGCTGGCCTTCTCACCATCTGCGACTTTCTCAACATTCAAGATTTGCAAATTTATGGGGATTCAAAGGTGATAATTGATCATGTTCACTCTATTCACGTCATAAAAAACATCAACCTAATGGGATGGCTGAACAAGATCAAAGCAATTTGGAATTACATAAAGGATTACTCGATAGCCCATATTGACAGGGAAGAAAAAAGGTGGCTGATGTGCTATAAAAAAAAGGACTTTCTTCTCAACATGAAGTATGGATGATGAGTCTTACAATGGGTAACATAACTCACCAGATTCAGGAATTTATTATGCCAGGTACATAACTCATTCTCTCCTCGTCGCCAATCTGGTATGTATCAGGACCCCACAATCTAAGATTTCTCTTCCTCGGTTGTTTCCTCTATTTACAGTTTTGTTTATCGACTGATGCCTCATATTTTGTCTTCATTTGATTCTGAATCATTTTGTTGAGGTTTGTAGTCATGGACTATGTTTAGAACACTCTCTATTATGGTCTGATAGTTTATTCGGTGGCATAAAGTGTTTTCCAAAATAGTATTATGATGTACTGTTTTTATTTCATATGGAATTAATAGAATTTAGCTTACGAGATATTTTTCGGCGAAAATCACATGAAATACCATTTGTTGACACGTTTCGAACCAGCCAATGTGGTTCATCGTCAGTACAAGTTGAAGTCAGAATTTAGCTTTTTTCGTGCTGAAAAAACTCAAGTGGAGCTCGCATTTTCAATTTGTGGAATTGGAACCGACTAGGAAATTTCGTTTGAACTCAATATCTCTTTGCGGGGAATTTCATGACCGATTTTAGTGCATTGTAATTGGAAAATTCAAATTCTACGTGTTCAAAGTAAAAGTTGCATCTTAAAAGATTTGATGTGGGATGAATTAACTCTGTTTTTCTATTTATATTATTTATAAATATATGGGGTATATTATGTATTAATTTTATAATGAGTTTAAAAAGAATGGTACATTTATTTTTTGTTTTTTATATTTCTGTATTAATTTGATAATGAGCATAGAAAAAATTAAATATGTTTTTGTTTTGTTTTTTTAAGAGCTTATTTTTTTTTATTGTTTTAAATTGTGTTTTAAATACATAAATAAATTTAATATTATATTCTAAAATTTCAATTCTAACTAATGCAAAAAAATTAATGTACACTATTTGTGTATTGTGAGTTACTTTATATAATATATATACAATTGACATTGAAATATTTTGTATCCACATTTAAATGTGTTTTTGTATATATATATATATATATATATATATATATATATATATATATATAACAAATTATTTTTTCGGAAGAAAAAATCATAATTTTATTTAACTTACAAAGAAAAATAAGAATGGAGTCGTCTAACGAGGCAGAGGAATTGCCCAAACGACCACTTTTGGCCGGAATCTAGGCAAAAAATTTTCAAAAAATCTTGTAGAGATAGTGTTTGAATCGTGTTTTTGATGGTGGAAATGGATTCAACACCATCAAAAACGTCTAGGACACCTAAAATTTTGAAATTTAAAAACTATAACTTGGATTTACAAAAATCCTTGCCGGATTTTCTCTAAATATGATTGGGATTTCCATAACTTTTTTGAAATGTAACAACTATAATTTGGATTTACAAAAATCCTTGCCGGATTTTCTCTAAATATGACTGGGATTTCCATAACGTTTTTGAAATTTAACAACTATAATTTGGATTTACAAAAATCCTTGCCAGGTTTTCTCTAAATATGACCAGGATTTCCATAAATTTTGGAGCAATTCCTCTGGCTAGTTAGACTACGGCAATAAGAATAGCTTAACTTCTCTTTTTTTCTATTCTTTTTTCTGAACTTTTGCCAAACCCCATGGTTGGGATCAACTATTACTATTGCCACTTGATTTCCATATTCCTTTACAAGGACCTCTAAATCTAAACTCATATACATGGGTTCTTTTCATACCCCAATCCCTCTTCAATGAGTGTGTCTTCTTTTTCTTGCTTTAAAGTTATAAATATATTTTAAAAGAAACTTCTTTTTTATATTATAAAATATCTCTTTATAGATATGATAGTGAAATATTTCACTTAACCTTGTATATTGAAATGATTTATTTATTACACACATTAAAATTTTTTGTGGTTGATTTTTTAAATTGCCGTATAATATTTTATATTAAGAATAGAATGAGTCACACATTTCCCTATTAAAATAATTGAAAATTTTGAGAGAGAGATAAATAATATAATTTTATTATTATTTAAAGTAGAGATTCAAACCCTTATTTTAACATAGATATTTATATATTTATTTAAAACTGCCATTTTTAAAGTAAATAAGTATAAATATATATATATATATATATATATATATATATATATATATATATATATATAGATATAAATAAATAAATATTAAATATTAAATGAAATGATTTAATATGAATGTTGAAATATTTTAATTAACTTTATGTTAAACATAGAATTAATTGTACATCTCTTTCATATTATTTTGTAATATCAATCATGAACAAATACAATGAAATGTAAATGATTGATGTTTTAATGATGATTAACATACACTAAGACCTATATGGTCTAACTTAAAAAGGTAGGAGATTAATTAGAATGCTTTAACATTTTATTTCTATGCTAAAAAAGAAGTGAGAGAAGTGAGATTTGTACTATCAATCATGAAAAAATACAATGAAATGGAAATGATTGATGTTTTAATGATGACTAACATACACTAAGACCTATATGGTCTAAATTAAAAAGGTAGGAGATTAATTAGAATGCTTTAACATTTTATTTCTATGCTAAAAAAGAAGTGAGAGAAGTATTCTCAGTCACCATAGTTTTGGTGACTTAAAAAGTTAAGAAGGTTGGTAGTGCCATACGCGAGAGTATTTTTCATCTTCAACCCTCTTAAGATATTTTATCCTATGGCATTTTGGGAATTAAATGATGCTCAATTTCACTGTTAACCTCATGGGAATTAGTTCTTATCTTCATAATGTTCATTTTCTTCTTAACTCTAGTAGATAATTTTGGTTTTAGATATTGGGGTTGGCTCACTTCCTTATAATATTATAGTATCATTTTTCCCTTGAGCTCTTTATTTCCCCACAATTTCTCTTTAAATTGGGAAATAATAATACTTTTAGTGTTGTTTGAATTCTCAAAGATGTTTTCCTTCTTTATTCTCCAATGCTACCCTAGCTTGAGTGAAAGTGTGGGTTTTGACAAGAGTTAGAAGCAATTTTAGGAAACCGCTTGGCATCCATATTCTATAACTTCTTCTTATACATAAGATACCTAGTCAGAGTCATGCTTTGAATAGGGAAAATACTAGCTTCATTAAGGAGGATAGGGTAGAAAGTATTTCCTTTAATATTGAGCTTGTAGGTTATACACTTCTTTTCAATCTGTTCATCTTCCTCCATGACTCCATGAATATGGTGTAACACCAAACCTCATATCCATATAAATAACAAGAGTGGTAATAATTTCCTATTTAAAGCTAACTAAATATTGATATGTCCTTTTAAAATAAAAAGCAACATAGATTCATTTTAACTCCATATTTGCCAAGCGCCTAGAGGGATCAAATATCTCAAAATGAAAACCTCTTTGTGAATGCAAAATTTGATTAAGGGTTTATACTTTGAGAGATTGATTAGCTCTTGATTGATCCAAAGTTAAAATGGATCTATGCTAGTTTTAAGGAACACACTAATAAAATGTTTTAACTATAAGAATTTTTTACTTTTACTTGTTTTATATAATATTATTGATATTTTTTAAAATGTCATTCTCACACACATATTAAATTATTTTTGTTATTAATATTTTTTTCTCTTTATACATATATTTGATTATTTCTGGTCTTTTATACCTTGAATTAAAAACACCTATAAATGGAATACGAATTGTCTCTCTTTCTTTATCTTTATATGTTTGATGTTAAAATATGTTATTCAACATGCATATTGAAATATTTGATTTATAACAAACAATACAATTTTCTCTGTTGTCAATATTTTTATAATCTTATATCAACTTCATATTAAAAATGAAATAAATTACACATCTCTATAAAATGTGAAAATATAAGAATTATTATTATTATTATTATTTTAATCTAAAGCTGATATAAAATTAAATTACACATCTCTATAAAATGTGAAAATGTAAGATATTTTTTTTCTTAATTTAAATTACTTTAATTTTTTCTATCTAAAGTTGATATAAAATTATGTTATTTAATATGGACATTGAACTACTTGTTGTTAATAGTAAAATTTTTTTTTTAATAATATATTTTTGTTTTAAATATTATTTTCAGTTGTCCATGGGGTTTTGGATAGACGGTGATCCGGTGTGCTGTTAAGACACTCATAGATGTTAAGTCGTGCTCTTAAGAAACTCATAGATGTTAAGTCATCGGTTCAATTGTCTTCCCTATTAGGGTGTTATTTTTGAACATGACCATGCTGTAGCCTCACCAATGCCAACTTACAAAAAAATTATATCCAGTAGTCGGAGATTACATCTCTCTCTCATACTAAAAATGACAATTTTTTTTTCAACTTTCAATTACTTTATATTTCTATATAAAGTTGATGTAAAATTAAAATGGAAATTGAAGTATTTTATTTATGGTTGATATTAATATGTTTTTTAGTTATTACTAGAAAAAATGTAATTTATAAAGTTGTTTTATAGTAATATTGTGTTTAATCGCTCTAAATTATTTAAATAATATTTTATCAATTGTAGATTTTGGAAATTGTACGAGTAAAAAAAATGTATCCATTTGAAAATTGAATTGGAATTTGAGGTATAATTTATTCATTATGGTCTTTGAGCTTGACACATGGAAATATAATTATTGTAACATGTACTTTCTAATGTATTTATAATTTTGAGTTTTTGATTGTGAAACATTGTTTTGGCGAATTTGAATTTAGTGTTTGCTCTTAAAATCTACTATTGTACCATTGATCCTTTAACTTATCATATTCTTTTTGGTATATGATTATTTTCTATATTTTATCATTTACAAGCTAACAATGTTAAGCACTTGTGGTGGATCTTATTATTGTGATACATTCTACTTCACATTTAGTTACACTATAGACTATAACAATTTTGCAAGAGTACTAGGTAGTCCTTATGTATAGAAAGTTCAAATGAAAGCATGATAGTGAAATATAGTAATAAATTAGAAAAAAATACCAATAAATAATTACATAAGTTCCATTAAACTTAATTCCTTTTATTTATTTATTTTGATCATGTTTAGAAGCAAGTAACATGCCTACCAAACTAATTGTTAAGGAGTAATTTTCCACTCAACCATAGGAATCAACTATAGATTCTCCCTATAAGCCAAATACCACTATGGTGAAGAAATTTCCTACAAGATTTTGAATCCACTCTACCCAACCCATAATTCCCATGACAAGACATCTACTCATTATAGAGCTCTCTAAACCCTCTTCCAACCATCAGAGTAACCATAGCACTATATTTTATTGTCCAAAATACAACGGGACTCACTCCTCTCCTAAATAGTTCCCTATAGTATCCTTCTCTTACAACACTCTTTAATGCGTGCAAAAAACTCCTAATCTATTGTCTATGTTTTGATAATTAATGAATAGTAATAATAGGTTTATAAGTTTGAAGGTATTGCCTCAACCACTGGGGATATTCCAAGTATTGAATTTCTCTCCAATTATTCCATTTTTTCCTACATTTCAACAAGCTTCCACAACGTCTATGCACCATATCCTGCTTAAATCATGGGAAACTTTTGCTATAATAGTCAGAACAACCATGAAAACCAAGGAGAAACCATACTCATGACATAAGATTTTGTCTCCGCCCTATGCCCCCAACTTCTTATTCTATGATAATAGAATAATGCATGGAAAATGTGAAATCATTTTCTTTGTGAGATATACTCTCTTCCCAAGTCTATGACACTTGTACATGGCTCATAACCACTAGTCGAAGATTGATATGAATGTTGTAAGGAAACAAGGGAAAGAAAGTATGGTACTTTAAAGGGAAATATCAAAGTCAAATCACTCGACAACCCCTTTTTGTGTTCCCCTCTTATAGTGTCATTATCCCATTGTTTCTCCCTTAAGCATTCATTTTTACATGATTATAGAAAAAATATTCACCACATTATAAACCTATCCAACCATTTCGAATCATATGCATTCACCAATTGGATCTTGGCCTTCAACTTTGCCTTATATCTATATATATATATATATATATATATATATATATATATATATATATATATATATATATATATATATATATATATATATATATATATATATATATATATATATATATATCACATGATCATTATATCTTAACTTCTCATGGATTAATTTCTATCATATAATAATACATGATTATTATGTATTATACTTTAAGCATAAAAAACTATTATATTACATTCTCCCACCCATTGACATAACAAATTCCCTAATGCTCTTTTTCCTTCCCACAATAAGACCATGTTTCCATGTCTTTGTTCATCAATGGCATTTGTAATGATATCCTCTTCATTATAGTTGGCCTTGATGGATATATTTGTATTATAGTGTTCCAAAATTCGTTCCATAACCCAAAGATGCTCCCAAGGCGTTATATTTTTAGCATATTTCTACAACAATCATCAAGGTAAACATGTGTGTCATATCCATTTACATGCATAAATTATTCCTTCCATATGAATTTCAAATTCATGATTGAAGAGTATACACACAGACACACATTCTCATGTGACTCGGGTGCTTTTAACCGAACGCCCAAATCATCGGCTTTAACTAAAATTCATGCCACCACCCGTCGCACATCGTAAATGCCAACTCGTGGGCATGACATACTCCCCCACTTTAAATTGTTTTCATCCTCAACAACATCACCATCCATTGTCGCAAAGTGTCTCTAGCTCCAACATCCAAAAATTCCCATGCTACCCATCTCTGCTCCAATGGCATATAAACCATCAAGGCTCATGCCTCCATGAAAAGGAAAGTCTCCTCAATCCATGATCATCAAACACACTTGTCGCAATATCCACATGATGCCCCACCGTGGAAGGATGGTCCCTCCAACTTAAGCTACATGCTATAACTTCAACATATATCGTGCCGACCTCATCATGTATCGCCACCATGTGAACTACTACCATGATACTCCAACTCAACTCAACACATCTCTCCATACACTGTCGAACCCCATGGTTCAAACTAGTCAAGTGATCAGTCCAACTGTCACGCTCAAACCATAAGAATGCACCTCCTCATGCTATCATCATTTTTTCCTCTCATCATCCTGTCACAACATCAACTCAATCAAGAATTCATCCCATCTCCATAAAATGTAAGTAATCTATGCCCAGGTCCATGAAGTAATCTCCATGTCATCCGTAACATGTTGTCCATGATGTTGGTTTCAATGTGCTGCATGTCAATCAATCACATCTATCCAAACATCATCATCCATATATTTTTGTGAGATCCATCTCCTCAAAATGAAGAGATCCTCTCATCAAATCGACTCTCAATGTGCCACATCTAGCTCCATGAAGCAACCTCCATCACATCTGTAATATGCCATAGCTCAAGTCTTTCAAAGGGACAAGTATACATCTATCTCATCATCCATGTGCTACCCATGGTCATAAACCAATCAGCCACCATGTATATCAAAGTGGTTAAGTCTCGGCTCAACCCATGCCCAAGTGTTGCCACCAAGGCATCAACATCGCTGCAACTCCCTCAACTCCAAAGTGTCTCATTTCGGTCATCCTCATCAAGTCACTCCCCCTGAACACACACATGCAACAAGATGCAACCCAAGACACATGACATAACCCCAACTCCTCAATGCATCAGATCCTCCAAGAACACTATAATATGAAGTCTTCAATAGCTGCAACTATCTCAAGTCATCATGAGCTCCATGAATCATCTCCATCCAACATCTCAACAAGCATACATGTCTCAGCCTCAAAGGTCACTGCAAGATGTCTCTGCTCTCCATGTGGTAGGAGTGCTCTGATAATTTGCTCACAAATCCAACCAATCCATGGACTTGTTGTACAAAAGTGCACAACATCTCCATCGACTCATAAGTAAAATGTCTCCATGTTGCATCAACAAATCCATCCACACAACATCCCTGCCTTGGCACTCCTCATTGGATGCCCATACATGAAATCTCTACAAGTGTTCCCACATAATGTCCTTTCATAGTGTCTACCATGCTCCATCTATCCAACTTGATGTCCATGATTCAAGCTACCCACATTGTCTAACTAAGTAAACCCATAATAACATCAGTCATCTCATCCTAGTCCTCAATCAAGTTTAGTGCCCTCAGTCACTCAAACCATATATATCATCAAGTCAAATCATGTCACATAGGTTCCTTCCATCGTCGCCCCCCCACTAAAGGTCCACCAAGACTGCCTCTTGGTCTCAGCCATGAATACGTCCATCCAAGTATCATATCATCAAAAATCAAGTGTGTGCCCTTTCTCCAATCTATCCATGAGTCGTGTTGGGCACTTAGCCAATTATCCATATGGCTAAAGCATGGCCCATCCTCTGCAATGATCATCATGTTCCTCCCTTGTCATAAGCATTTGCACCCCCTACCATGAGGTCACAAATTTCTCCAACAAGCTCTGCAACAATCAATGGTCCTTGCTTCTCCACACAAGGCCTCATCGTAGACATCCATGGTAAGGTTGTCCATTGCATAAACAAATTGTCTTTGCCCTTCCCTGCATATGGCCCATCCTCCAAAAGATCCAATGAAACACAAGTAAAAGTAGTACTTACTTTATCATGAGGCTCCTCCATGTGAGTGTCCTCATCCATCAAGGCTTTCAATATGTACGATCCTAGTTCAAATTGAGCAATTGGAAGTGCCTCAAGTACTTCCTCCATCGTCATCACGTCTGCAACATCTTCATACATCACAACATCCTCTTCTTCGTCATCGCAATCTGCAGCTACACCCTACTCCATTTCCCAACCAAGTCGAAGAAGTTCGACTTCAACATTCCTTTCCAAGACATCAAATACATCACAAATCTGTGGGTTCTCTTCATTCATCATCTTCAACTTGTATAAGGTCAACAAGAGCCTCCCTTGGCATTATTTTGAACATGTTGTGTCTCGTTGTTCAGCTTGGCCCATGCACGATGCTTCACCTCTGCTAAACCTTTCACGAAGTGTAGTAGTAACACTTCAATCTGCAAAACTCGATTCTCTGAATCAACCTTTGATACCATCTGTCACGCCCCTATCCTAGAGGTAGTCTTTCAACTGCACATAGGCAGGTGTGACACCGCTACCCATTTTCTTTTCACCAATACTCTCGAGTACAGACTATGCCTAACATTCAACACTTAGAATATTTGCTTCAATTTTACTAGGCATTCATCTTTTAACACAACAGAAATATGTTCATCATCATCATTTATAAAAATGCATAATGGATAACTTCTTTTAATGGGAGGGGAAACTCCCTAGTTAGAGTCTTCCCAAATAATAATGATAACAATTGTTTACAAGTAAATATACATGTACAACCTTTGCAAGGGAACCCCAAGTTTCAACCTTTACAATTCTGTCAAAATTCAACAATTCGATCTGCTCGTTCAGCAGCGCCCAAAACGGTCATTCAAAGTGGCCCATGTTGTTGTGTAGCTTGCCCTCAATCAAAGGTGCACACCCCTTCTAAGTCGGGTCACTCTCCATAGCTTGTCGGGAAGAGACACTCACCCGAGTCACCTTCTGAAATTTGTCACATAGTCGTGTCCCAACTACAACTCTTGCAACGCGTCACACCTCTTTGTATGTCTGCAGCTCGTCGCACCTCCATGTCTTGGTCATAGCTCTCGGCGTTCACCCACACGCAGACCCACACTACAGTTCACCTATCTGGGCAATCGTGCCCATTCATTCGTATGCGCCTCAACATTTAGCTCTTCGGGCAGACACATCCCTACATTTAGTGATGTCCTCCCGCGGATCCTCCACCTAGCAGACGCGCCCCACTTGCGACTCGCTGAAACTCGAAACCTGTTTTTCTGTTTTTCGACCAAGTGTTGTGGACCCTGGTCCGCCTGCACTTTTGGCCTCTTCGTTTGCTCATCCTCTTCAGTTTCCCAAGTAATGAGTTCACTTGGTTTTGCTTTTGGATGATTGAATTTAATGCCTTATCCCTCCATTCACCCACCAATATATACAAACTCTCCAAGTAATAAAGTGGGTCGGCCTGCCCAGGCCGACCATGCAATTTGATCATCGAACCACCAAGTTAAGTCGGCTCCACTTCCAACCATGCGTCAACTCCACCAACCCACTTGGTTTTTCAACCCTCTTATAAACTTGTCGCACTTCCCCACACTTAGCCAAATTTCTCCTTCTCAGTTTTTCGACCCTCATGTTGGCTCGTTGTAACTCGTCCCATCGTCGCATCTCGTTGCATGTGTCTTGAGCGCATTTAACTAACTATCCAACTCGTCACACATGTTGACTCGTCTCGTGGTCGCAACTTCATCACATGTGACTCGGGCGCACTTAACCAAACACCCGACTTGTCGCACACAACGACTCGTCACCTTTAACCGAAAGTCATGTCACCGCCCATCACACATCTCAATTGCCAACTTGTGGGCATGATAGATGGGGTGCTTCATGATTTCTAGCACCTTACGCATGGGTTCCTTATTTAAGTTTGAACTGAGCCTTAGATCATTCCCTTGATTTTTGACGGAATCATGCCTTGATATCGTATTATCACCCATGTTCTCCAATAAACTTTCCATCCTTGGTCCAAGGCACTCATCATCAAGCGTATCTGCATTGGTTTTTGCAACATACACCGATTGTGTATGCGAGATGTGAGAGGCGTTGGAAATCATGAACCACCCCATAATCTCAACAAAGACAACAAAATTGAGGTCAACATTAATTGGATACCCCTGCTCACACAAAGATGCACCCCTAATCTAATCCCACTACCCTAAACACCTTAACCATCTCTACCCCTAATCAACATCTCCCCTTATTAATTTTATTTTTTCTTTATTTTTATTTTTTAAATATCATAAAATAATAATAATAATATGATAGATAATTAAAATGTATTAATTATAAATATATTTAATTAATATTTAAATATATCAATATATTGCAATTTATTTGAATATTAATATATTTAAATGAAAATTAATTAAATATATTTAATAAATATAAATATACACTGCATAGAAATCAAACTTTCATTAATTCTCTAACTAAACCATATCGACTCTCATAGAATTATTAATATATGCCATAGTAAAGTAAATAAGCATATTAATTTAAATATTTTAATTAATAATTAAATATAATAACACATTATAGTAGTGTTATTAATACATTTAATTTATTAAAATATCTAAATTAAAATAAAATCATTATAACCACAACTTTAAAATTAAGCATTGATAATATAATACGTTATCATAAAATTAAATGGACATTTTAGGTTTTACCTGTATTTATATTTCAATTTTTCACTATCTGATTTTTTTTTTATCACTTTCTATTTATTGTTTTCTCTCTCCTATTTCTCAAACTTTGTCCTCACAATGGGTCTTGATATAGACTTGAAACATTGACATTCAAAAATGTCTACTGTGGATTTTCCAGCATTTCAAATTCAATTATGATTATTGTTTTTACTAAATAATATATATATATATATATATATATATATATATATATATTATAATAATAATAATAATAATAATAATAATAATTGTTAATTAATTAAACTCAAGGGATCTATATTTAACCCAAGGACTAATATTATAAACCTTATGAATAACATTATACCCTACAAATATGAACCTTTAGATTAATAACCCTAGACATTATAAACCCAAGGGATCAATATTATAAACTCAAGATATATAAACCCTAAGATACATATTATAAATCCTAAAACAATTATGGTTGACAATGATTTATTTTCATATTGAGACAATCTTTGTCACAATGTGACATAGAGCATGGTTGAATATGATTGATTTTCATATGAAAACCATATTTGAACATTATTATAAACCAAAGGGAATAACAAACCCAAGGGATTAATACTAAAACCCCAAGGGATTATAAACCCAATAGAATAATATTAAACCCAAGGGATTAATATTATAAACCAAAGGTATATAAGGGTTTGTTCTAGTTTCTCCAAAATCTTCTTCTATTTGATATTTTGGAATCTTATCTCCATATAATTTTTTATTTGATAGCTTTCCAAAAGCCCATATATTGTTTTCTACTTACCTAGCACTAGAAAACCTCTATTCTAAAGTCAATGATCTCCTTTCTCTACGATCAAACAACAACATTAGGATGATAAACTGAATGTAATATATTGTGGAAAGAACCTCAAAAAGATAAATATCTTTGGAAATATCATTATATAATCTTTCAAAATTATTGTTACACCTTGTAATAATTTTGTATTTTCTTGTTTTTGTTTTCCTAAAAGATATTAATGATATCTTTTCATCACAACTTCCCAAAATAACATCATAAAAACCATCCAAGAGCTAATTGAATCAACTTCAAAAATTTTAAACCATTTTATAATTTTTCCTTGCCAATACAGATGAAATATTATCACAAAGATATCATCATAATGAATTTAAAAATAATATTTGAAGTTTTGAATTTAAAAATAATATTTGAAGTTTATTTGGAGATATTACCCTGAATAACTTTTGCAAAAACGAGTTGGTTGGATATCAGTATAGGCGTTCCATGTAAACAACATCACTCCAATTACTTTTGAAAATAAATAAAGCCATTAAAAAATACAAAAACAATTAGCTATAATCATAATTAAACCTGAATAGCCTCTGCAATGGAATCTCTGGATTCAAATTTGATTAAGGCATAACGACTCTATCCCTGACAGTTGCAAATATTGGCGTCTCAACAGTGATTAAAACGTAATTCCTCTCCGCCGAGATTTCAGGTGTTTGAAAATTTTGAGAAATGCAAAACCACCCATTTTGAGAAATACAGCTACTTAATCATCATGTATACAATGAGAAAGCTCCCTATTCTTGTATAGAGTGTAATCACAGAGCTTTTACAACCCTCTTCATTGGATGGAGTGGCATAAGTAACTTAGTGGTGGTTTATCTGTCCAGTGACTCCAGTCAATTCAAGTTGGTAGCAGAACTTTCTTATAGACGAGAACACAATCGCAGAGGATTCAAGGAAAACAGTAGTAACTTCCTATTCTAGTGGCCTATACATAAAAATTATGCTTTCGGTGCAACAGAAAGCTATAAATCCAAGGTTTGTTCCACCCGAGCCGAGCATAAATCCCATCATGTTCTGCGGCGTGGTGGCAGAAATAAAGATCGATACGAGCGTAGAACATTAACAATGAATGCCTATCCAATGAATGTTTTCTTCTGACGTTCGTGGCAACCAGGCATTTTGAATTCAGTCACCGAGATGAATCCCGGTCTATAATCCCTCTGTCCGATGTGCCGAACGTTTAAGGAACAATAAAACAGAGGGTCTTCTCAAGTTCCTGTTTGGAAGAGCGCAGATGATCTTTCCATCCCTCAGTCTCTCCGTCCCTCTTGGGATTTGGCTGTCATCGGTATCTCCAGCAAAGGAAGAATGCAATCGGGCTATGTAGATGCGCTCATCTGGTCCCTTGAGAAGCCTGCTCTGCAAACTACTGTTAAAGAATTATATGCAGCTCTCTCCTCGCTCCGGCAGCCTCCCTCGCCTTTCTTTCCTCCCCCTTTCTGGAAAGCCTCCTGCCTTCTCAAGATGATCTTATTCTCCTGGCTTCTGTTCTCAAATAGGAATCTCTCTTGGGAGGTTTTGCAAAGGAAAGGCTGGCAGGGGCCGAGCCAATGCCAGATGTGTCGCAACAGTGCTGAATCCAACTTGCATATGTTCTTCCAATGTGGCGCTTCCTCCTCAATCTGGTATGTACTGTCCTCAATCTATGGTTTTTCTCACAGAGTTTTTCCTTCTGTTCAGGATGCCTTCGTCTGGTGGAGTGCGCAGCGTCCTGTTTGGCGCTCTCTTTTCATCATCACCTGCTGGTTCCTTTGGAAGTGGAGGAACGTCCACATTTTCCAGAATTCTTCTCTGCCTCTTGACTCTATTTTGACAAAAATCCTGGGATACTTGCCTTCTGAGGATTAACTTTGATCTTGGTATTATGGATGATTTCTGTATTTTGAATTCAGATCCTGATGGCTCTTTCTTTCTGAAGTCTATGTAGTGCCATGCACTCATAACTTTTGGTTTTCTCTAAGATCCATGCATTGCTGATCCTGGACAGCAACAGTTTTCTGTTCATTTTGCTTCAAGGCCTCATGCCTTCGTTTGTATCTGGATTTTTATATACTCTTAATATAAATCATGAAGCTTTTTCTTTCTGAAAAAAAAAAATATCTTGAACAAAACAACACATCTGAATCCGTGTGATTTAGGATGAAGCAATTTACTATAATTCCGCCCTAGCGATTTCAAAGGATTTGACACGACAATATAAAAGTATTTAGATATTCAAAAATATCAATAATGATCAGTAATGAGTATTTTTACATTCAAAGAAAAGTTCAAAAACCAGAAATTTCCGCTACACATGTAAAGCGGCTTTACAGTGTTCAAATTTATAAAGAAAAGACAAAGCATTTATAATTTAGCAAAGGCAGAGAATTCATAGTTTTCAAATTTAAAAGTGACAGAATACCTCAACATCCCATTTATGACTGATTAAAAACACACTACCAGTACATGATCCAGTTTGCGTGTAGACAAAAATTGTTCTTGAACTATTGACCAACGTTTCTCTCAGTGGAAAGAATTAGCGGTAGACTCAGTTGTCGGTGCTTTTTTGACCCAAAATGTTTTTGATCATCTTTCAAGGTAAAGCAATATCTTCTTCATTGCCTTATATATATTACATTCCAAACTATGAATTTCTTTTTCTGATGCCACTATAAATTCTAGAAAGAACATTGTCTATCAGAAAGAAAGAGTGAGGGTACTACATATCATAACAATGATTTGGGGGAATTTGAGCCAAAGGTGAGCCCACTTCCTTATGAAGTAAGTCAGACAGAGCAAAACCCAGGTCAGCTATTATCAAAACAGATTCCTGAGCACTCCCCAATAAGCCCTTGGAAATTAACACCAATAGTTGTGGTACTTTGTCTAAAGCTGGATGTTCAACAACAAGAAATTAACACCAATAGTTGTGGTACTTTGTATGAAGTTGGATGAACAACAACAACAAATACTTTGCCAGTTTCACATAAAGTTGATAGCCATTAACGCGGTATAAAAATGTTAAAATTGGCAACTAGGGCCAAACTTCATGTGCGTCACATTATTTATGGATGCTGATATTCTTCCTAGATTCCTCTCGTCGAGAGGTGTAGGATTGATCTAAATATCATCTGATTCTGACAAGTATTTATGAAGATATGAATTTATTTTGATTATGGACAAATTGTCAAGGTTGGCCAGCAACTTATGTAGGCTCAAAAGCCCAACAGTCATGTCTATTCAACCCCAACGTTTTGCATATAAATACAAGGATAATTCTCCTCATTTGCACACTTCACTTCTCATCACACATCTCTCTCTCTCTCCTGCGCAAAAAAAGAGTCTCTTCTCTCTCCTACACAGAAAGGCTCTCTCTCTCACACGTGTGGAAAAGAGGACATAGATTTCTAGGGCTGAAGTTGCAGAAAGGAACTTTGACCAGCGTTGACCAGCGTGGACTCCTCTTTAACTGCAAGTTTGGTGTGGTTGATTCTCCTTGGAAGGCCGCAATTTTTGGCACCGGAATCAAGGTGATCTAACCTCTGGTTTGATAGATATTGATTGCCCTAGTTTAGGGCTGATCTAGGGTTTGTTGCTGCTGATATAAATCAGATTTTTGTACTATTTCTCTTTGTTGAATTATTGAGGATAAAAGAAGATTTGATCAAAAGGTTTCCCGATATTGGGGTTTGTCCCTGGCTAGCCGCCACATCTTGTGTATCTTGTCTTGGCTTTTCTTCTACTGATCATTTAAATGTTCTATCTGCACTCTACTTAATGTACATGTGATTGCTAATCTGTGGATAATAATAAGAAAAACAAGTAAACTGCTCTAAGCATAGAACATACCATAATTTAACAAAAAACTACCTAGAAACTAGAGGTACAAACCTAGCCTGGGTACACTAGATTGAGGGTCAAATTTGAATTATACAAAACCAAACTTTGTAAACTCATGAAACAATTCCTCTAGTGAATTGGGTGGGTGGTGAAAACTGAGCACATTTATGATTTTTCCAAAAAAGTGCAAATAGACCACCGATTTTTCCAAAAAAGTGCAAATAGACCACCAATGTTGCACCATGTGTTGCAGCTGCAAGATACCTAAAAATCATCAAAATATAGTCTAACCCATCTGCACAAGCAAAAATCCTCAAGAAGGGTATAGTTGGTGGGAGGAGGCTCTATCTCCTCAAATTCCTCGACACCTCCATCATCTTCCACTTGTATGGCTTCCAGACTATTCTCCAAATATGGTGATGGTCACTCTGACAGCTCAAACACTTCAGAAACAGGTGTCAAAGGTGGTATGTGGGGAGGAGACCATCGAAAGAGACCTCTTGAAATCATCATTATGAAATATGAAAAACTCAAATGCAACACTGCTACAGAGGACAATCACAATTCACCGTTACAATGCATCGAGAGACGTACAGAGAGTGATCCATCACCCCAAGTGAACCAACACTGTCAAGCAAGCCAGTATCCACTGCCAAACAAACATTACAAGACCACCTGACATATGATGCTCCATGCCCAAGGTGATTAACAGGAAACAAAACGAACCCGAATTTTATCTTTACGTCCAATTCATGAAATACAATATATGGTTGCCAATGTTTGAATCACATAAATTTCTAATAATCTTGAAACCATCAACGGTTTGAAGCAAGTGATTCCAGCCCTGATAGCCCACAATTCCAAAATTCTACACCCGCTGTCATGTAATCTCATGAGATAACCAACCTATTAAATGCACTAGGGTTGTGACCCAGAACTATAGAACATATTGAACCCGTCAATGACCCCCAATTAAAATATTACAAACTGGACCATGCCCTCTTGCCTACGTGAAATTCTTCTGATTGAATGATCACATATACACATGATATGCTTGCATACAGTTACAGAACCCCCACTATCATCAGAAAACGTGAAAATCCATCATAATTTGTTGTCCCTTAGAGTTCGAGGGTTTTCTTAAAAACCCTAAGTTTATCGAATTGTCTTCCCTGTGATTCTGCACTGTGAAAACTAGTAAGGTACTTGAGGCCCACAAAATATCGAATAAAGCATTCTAAATATAGTGCTCAATTGAGAAAACAATCGGAAACCAAGCTACTCAATAAATGGCTCCCAATATGGCTGCAAAATCGACCAAATAGTTGAAACCCCAAATAAAGAAATCCAAACCAAATAACTACAAAAATAAAAGGGTTCTAACGACCAGTCTCCACGAAAGAGAGTGCTCAAAATATTCCAAAATGAAAAACATCAAAACCTATTGACAAAAATGGCAGGGAAGCAAGATCAATGGCTCTTGCATAACAAATCTGTCGCGTTTGGAGTTGAGCGAAAACTGAAATCAATGCCAAAATATATTAATAAAATATTATAAAAGTCTTTTAGAAATATAATTGAAAAAAACGGCATCCTAATGGAACAAAAGGACCGTGGCCACCATTTTGAAGACCCTCCCTACATGTGTTACACCTATTTTTCATAATATTGGATAGTTCAACTGATGGAACAAAAATATTGTGGCCACCATTCTGAAGACCCACCAGCCTGCATGCATTACAACATAATATTGAATAGTTTGAGACCACATACCAACGAGGCATCGATACTCATCTCACATGCCACTTATAAAATCAGTTCTGCGACTGGAGACCACCCTCCTATCAAAATAAACCGCCCCCAAAAAATTATGCCTCTTGCTCAAGAGAGAAGGATAAGTTGAGCTCCGTCCATGAAATTATTTGTTTGGCCATGGTCGTAAAGTAAAGCTATCCTGCTTTTTGCTTACGGTGGAGTTGAGAAATTAATAAATAGGGCTAATAGTTGTCTAATGCATTTTCACAGCGGAGCTTGGCAAGAACAATCTTTATCTAGTCGGGTTGGGTAATACCTGGCTTAGCTGCATAGTGGCTCTGGGTGACTAGTTCGCTGGCTCAGAAATGAAACAATGCAGTCGTCGGCAACAATGACAATGCAGGCAAGCACTGGCATGGCAACTAGATTGAAGTGAAGTCCTGCTTGACTGGTAAACCCTTCCCTTCAAGGGCATCTCAGGATGTCTTATAGTAACCGACCCTAGTTAACCAACCTACTCATCTGAGGATTACTTATAGCGATTGACTTCTAACCATCCCAGTCTTGACCTATCGACTAAATGAAAGAGGAACTGCTTCCATGACGATTGGATCACGAAATAATTTCGAAGGCCTGGAGAAATCGAAGGAGACTGGATGGGTATAGATACTTCCAGAGTGGAGGGAGATTGTCTCGGCATTGGAGGCGGTCTAATACTACTTCCTCTGCTACTTGTGCTGGTGATGCTTACTCAAGTGGTGGTGCTTAGTCAGGTGCTTAGTCAAGTGGTGGTGCTTAGTCAGGTTACCTGGGTGATGGACAATGACTCTGATGGACAATGATTCTGGTAAACTTCTAACGACTATGGTAAGCGTCCGAAAACATAGATTGCATATCAGTGTTTAAATTCAATGACTTAGTTCAATTCAACAACTTAGTTCATGATTACCTTATTCAGACGAAAATGATGTCGAAACTGATGTTGCCATATTTCCAGTATCGCAGCCATGTAAGCAACTATGTAGCTATGTATGTAGCTATTAAGAGCTCTTCTTGTCTTGAACCTAGGTTAAGAGAAATTATTAGAGTTTATTGTGCTGGTTAAGAGCTTTCCTTGGCTTGAACCTCATTTGTGGGGTTTGTGCTGGTTAAGAGCTTTCATCGGCCTGAACCTGGTTTGCTATTCCATATATTTTTCACTAATCTATAGATTTGTCACTCATTTATAGCAAATGCTTGGTACACATCCATAAACCATTTGCCAACGCGTGTGACTGCAAGGAATCATCTAGTTTCTTACTGTTACTATTAAAATCATGGCTATATTTGCAAGCCAAATGATCAAACTAATGCTGCTGCCTATCTTATTTGTATTCTTGAGGACCTCGTATCTGGATTTGAAGGCAGCAGAAGCCGTACTGCACTGTGGGTTTTACAGAAACAACTATCTAGAGGCAAAGTCTCTGGTAACCTCTGTACTCCAAAAAGCCATTCAAAGAAACCCCAGAAATGTTGCTTCAGTCATGAACCTTCAATTTCATGATTGCTTTGTTAATGTATGTATAAACAAACTTATACCTGATGGACCTCTTGTCGTTCCCCTGTATCCTTTGTATATCCTCTGTATTTTAATGGGAAGTTAAGTATTCTGGGAATGAATTAATTGTATCGACTGTTGATGTTGTTGGCACTGTATAAGCTTCTGCTTGTGGTGCTTCTAGGTCAACAGGTGCTTCAACAGAACCGACTCCATAGCAACTCTGCGTGAGCACAACAATGACAGTGCACTGACCAGGTGAGCCATGTGTAAACCATGCATGAGGTTGAGTTTAATTTGACGTTATCTAAATATAGATCCCGCTTTGGTTGCCTCTTAGCCTCTTACATTTGCATGGGATATGTAATGTCTTGAATTAATGTTAGCATTAGTTCAACAATTCTAAATGTTGATGGGAAAAATGAAGATTAACATAAGGTTCTGGCCTCTCCACCTCGGGAAGGGGCCAAATAAGATGGCGAAAAAATTTTCATTGTAAAAAATATATCCCGAACCTAAAACTTTAGTCGTAACCATCTCAAACTAATATAAATAGCGACCATTCTGATTACTATAGTCCCATGCCATTGCCAGATTGCAGATTGCAGGGACTAATAAGCGATGTCAATAATATGATGATGCCGAAAAAACATAAAAGTTGATTTAATAATATTTTGCTAATTGAATCAAAGTTATAAAACTTTACTTAAGTACGTTTCATTAATATAATCATTTTAATATATATACATATATATATATATATATAGTATTTTTTAATAATAAAATTATAATTTTTTGTCACAAGTGAGAAAACTTATCATAATTCAATTGTTAATTATTTTTAGTTGTTAATCATGAATGCAAGCTGATTAATCACTCTTATTAAAAAAAACCACCCTACATTGAATAACCAGCTCGTGGTCCGTAAGGGGCAGACTTTCACTCCTGCCAAATACCTCTTGGCCTTTAACTCGGTTCCTTAAGTTAGAGGAAGATGAACTCTTAGCCAAGTCATATTCGAGGCCTGAGTATGACCTAATATAATCATCTAATATATATATTTTTTCATTTTTTTAATTTTGCTTTCAATTTTTTTATTATTTAGATATTTATTTTTTACTTTTTTGGATATGGGATTATTAGCCAAAATCCGAACTTTTCATCAGACATCTTTCTAATGCTGAAGTTCTTGTACCATTAACTTCTTTCTTTACGTTTAAGGAAGACGAGCTCTTAGCCAAGCAAAAACAGTGTTAATGCATACTCCATGCCCCTTTGCCTATATATATATATATATTTCAATTTTTTTATTATTTAGATTATTATTATTTTATTTGTTTGGCTATGGGATTATTCACCAAAATCCGAACTTTTCATCACGCGTCCTAATGGTGAAGCTTTACCATGTTACTCTATTGTTGAATCAGTGTGGGTCCTGATTGCTTGTAGCAGAGCTATGTAAATCATTTTTCCTTGAAGCTATTGTTCCCTAAGAGATTCCATATGTTGCTCTCATTATGGCGTTGATTGCATTAAAGCCCTAAATGATCAAGAAGTGGGAAACATAAAGCGGTTACAATGGATTGGTTAGATGATGGATAAGGTTTTTGTTGGAAAATTAATCCCAACCATTGCGATAAACATATGTCAGTTGTTTTTGTAGGATGCGGATTTGTTTGTAGGTTAAAGGATATAAGAAGGATATAAGTTATGAGCATAAGTACAAGTTTCTCATTTCGCAACACATTAGAGTATTCAGAAAATGAAAATTTAATGAAGTTTGGTAAATACCTATGGGCAAACACTCACTCCGCACCTACACTCCCCAACACCTACAAGTTTAGAAAATAATTTATTATGTAAAATTGCCCATTCTATGTCTTAATGTTTTGCTTTGTCATGTGTTAATGAGTCAAATGTATATTTTTGTATAGTAAGAGAAGTGGAGGGTGTAAGTCTGAGAGGTAAAGAGGATAAAATTGTGTTTCAAATATTGATGGGCACGTAAAAACAAGTTCTTATGGAGTTTTACATAGAGTTACTTTGCAACAACCTAAATTGCAGCAAGATCTTCTTTTGTTTTACTTGGTGCTGCAACTTCCATTTACCAAGTGAATATATTGTCATATGTTTTATATCATAATCTAAAGTATAGTTTGTTGCCATATGATTTTAAACTTTCACAACTAAATTTACTACAACCACATTGGTTTACTATGTTTTAATGTGAGTAAACTTTTGTGTTTTATTTAAGGATTTATCCAGCCGCAATTTGTTTACAGCAATTGATTTTTGAGGCAAACTCCTTTCCTCTACCCTTGTAAAATTTCTAACAGGTTTGACATAGATTTGATGCATTTTTTGAATGAAATTCACAACACCTGGTTGATTTAGAGGTGTACTATATGTTTCATGTATTTGCATTCTATTGTGAAATGAGGTAACTGGTAGGTTTGTAAGGAATCAGGTCGAAACCTGCGGTTCGAAATACCTTTGCAAAGTTCTTTACAGAGAGTATTACCCTATCCTGGACTGAAGGATAACCCTAGCCTAGGGTTCAACAATGTCGGCTTCTTGCTTTATTTCGACTCCAATACTGGTCTCTACCCATCCTCCTTCGGCTTCTCGCTTTATTTTCTATTGGTTCAAAAAGTTTGGCCTAATTTGATAGAGTTTCTAGCAATTCATATAATTTTGATGGAAATTTAAGCCAAATGACTGAATTTCACAACATCTTCAACGATATAAAAAATGAATTTGAAAAGTCTAGTAGTGTCTTGTTTCAACCATCGTTATCCCTTCACTTCAAATATTTTGACAGAAGTTACCAGTGGAAAAATAATTCCACAAATTTCCACATACTTGTTCAGAAAATATCCCCCAATTTACTGTAATCACCATTAGGACCATCCAATTTTGTATGTTTTTATCAATTTCATAGAGAATTTTTGACATTTTAAAGAATTCTGGAAAATATCTCTATCAAGCGTCTCGATCTCAACGAATTTAGAAAACACATCAGCAAAGGTTTGACATAATCTACACTATAACATCTTGAGTAAGCCCAAACTCCACATTGTTATGAATTTATGAGAAACTAAATGGATTTATTCATTAAGCTATTCTTTCAACTAATTTTCAGGGGTCTGCTGAGTTTTTCCCTTGACTTATAAAATCACAACCAAAAAACTTGTTCAACTAACAATGAATCCTAGAACGAACGATAAGATTTCACCATCATTTGCCTCCGTTCTACTATATAAAATTATTTGACCATGATTTGACCATCATTTTTTGGAGCTTCCAAAGGAGACTACTGTAATATCTTGTCGATATTGGTTTCGGGCGTTAAACTTGGCACTTGGAATCTTGAAGGACACCAAAGCACTAGGATTTTGCAAACGACCATAGCTGATTTACAGACAACCATCGCTGAAGGTGTCAATATAAACTCCAAGAATGATGAGACAGAAACATGAGGCAATGCAAGGGTTCACGAGAGTCAAATTTCTGAGAAAGACCAATTGTGCTCTAATACCATTATTGGAACTCGAAAAATTAGAAAAAAGAGATTTAATATATATATATATATATATATATATATATAATTTATTCTTGACCTTTGGTTTCCATTTTTCTTTTCACTCAAGTGAATGTGAAAAATTCACATAATCTCAAAGGATTATGTTTCCAACACTTTTTTTTCCACTTCCATGTTTTGGGTTGATTATCATTTGTCATTATTACTAGCTCCCTTTATCCACATCTTTGAGTCCTGGCCTAAAACATTGCCTTAAGAGGTTGATGTAGTTGAAAGAAACAAAAAAACATATAGCCATAAATGAAAGAAAATGAAAAATATGGAAAGGAGCAATCATAAGCATGTGGAAAAAGTCTTGCTTATGCTCTACCCCACTCATTAGCCATTAGTTAGTTCCTAAGCATGTCATGTTTTCTATAAATCAAATGAACTCATAAATGGCCCAACCTCGATGAACAATGAACCACTACATCATTATGAATTGCTATTTTTTTTACAAATAAGTTGTTAACACATATTCATGCAAGAAAAACTAGAATGAGACACAAACATGACATTTTAGAAAGAAAACCAAGTCTATATTAACTCTCATAGATGACTACATGATGCAAAATCTAAAATTGCCCTTTATAGATGAGGTTGTATATATAAGGTTCCAAAATCGGTCTTTATATGTGAGAATGTATGTGCCAAAAATAAATTAAGCATTAGATAAAGACAGATATTAATGATATATCATTAAATATAACAATCCTCATCAACAAAAATAGAACAAGATGATTGTTCAATAAGAGAGGCTAGCTCTACTAGAACTTCCACTTGCATCACCAATAATATTAAGAGAAGAAAGAGAGAGCTCTATGTATGGCGATTCTATTTGCACATCCCCATCCTTATGAAGTCCACTTGTATATTCTTCACCCATACAAGACACAAGGCATATGCTTGAATGCACATAGACAAGATCTTCATGCTTCTATGATAGAATCCAAACATGTTGCACTTCACAGAGTGAATGAAACTATAGGTGCTCTAATTATATTCTATTGATGAAGAGCTTTTCAGTGGTGATAAAATAGAAGTGGCAAGGCTTTGCAAATAAACACCATTTTCCCCATGAAAATTCCACCGCATAACCAATTTCATGGTCCTCTCATCCAAAGTTGATATGTCTTAAAATTCCTTTAATCTAGAAGCAAAACAGACAAATTCCTCCCTTACATATGTCTGTAAAATAGTTAGTGACAATCTTGAAAAGGATTTCTTCACTCCAGTGGCCACTTCCTTGTCCTTATTCGGGGCCTTCCTCTTCTGATTGCTTTAAGAAATGCAATCTTCAACATACAATTTTGGATTTAGAGTTATTGGCAAAGCTTTCAATGGAGTGTTAAATCCATCCCATGTCGTAATAATGATGAACCTCATTTGCTCAGCAAAATCAAAATCCATAAAAGGAAGAGTGTGAGCCTCCTATAGTAGTAATTTCCACAGTTTCACAACCATGGTATCCATGCCATCGTAAACCTCTTCAAAGAAAGGTTTTCTTGTCTTTACATCTTAGAGAAGATCAAATTCAGGTAATGTGAACTTGAACAAGAAATCAATCTTGCTTCACCAATCTTCATCAATCAACAACCTCCTCACCATAGTTCCCTCTCTAGATTTGCATGTCTCGACTCAGCCCAAGTTGCACCCACTGCCATTCTCATTAATGCAATTTTGACTTCAATAAGGTGGTGCAACATGATGAAGTTTGAGGCATAGCTTGTCTCAAAAAAATTTAGTAAATCCAATTTGGGGTATTCTCGATTATCACTCAGATTGGTGGTGGTTGGTGATGAATTTTATAATCTCCTTAGGCTACCCTTTGACCTCCTTAATCCATTCTATTTTTTTTTCAATCTCTTGTAAAATAATATTCAGATTATGGGCAATGCAAGGAGTCCAAAATATAGATTGTATATAATTTCAATAATTAAGCTTGCAACTTTGCAAATAGGTGCATTATGTGTGATAACATGTACCACATTTTTTGGCCCTATTTTTTCAATAACAACAATTAAAATTTTAACATTGAACTTGCTATCCTGGAAAATCTTATGCTTTTATGAACATGGCTCTTTTTCACGATAATGCAATGACATTAATTAATCGCCCATGCCTTGTATTAGTCCAACCATTTGAGATGGTGGAAACCCTTGTGCTACCCCATGAACTATGATTTGGTCTTAAATTATCATCAAGAAGTTTCCTCTCTTTCTTGAGCAAAATTGTTCTTAGTTTGTAATAGTCTGGCCTCTTGAAACCTTGAAGGGTTGTGTTAATCACTCTCACCAAATATTGCAAATATGGGGACTGGACCACATTAAAATGGATGACATAAGCAAAGATGAAACTTGCCACTCTTGATTCAACTTCTTCTCTCCTTTGATTATCAAGCATTTTCAACATTTTACTCTCTTTAGTTGGATTTCATGGCTTGGATATCTCTTCTTCCATTGCTAGCACCCTCATCTTTCATGCTTCCTAAGAAATCATTGTCTCGTTGCTAGTGCGCAGGTGAGGATTTCCAATGCCACCCATATCGATTTTTCTTCATTGATCCTTCAACCTTTGAGCATCATCTTGGTCTCTCTTGAATGCTACCCTCATCTCTAGATTTTGTGTATGTGCATAAAATTCAATACCCATTATCTCTTTATGCAAAGAATGAGCCTTCACTCCTGCGTAAGAGCCCTTGAAGGTTCTATCATTTTTGCATAAATTGCATCTCCATTCCCATGTACCCCCAACACCCATTTACTTGACTTTGATCACATACTTTCAAAGATGATAGTATTTGTTGAAAATGCAACAAGAAAATCCTAATTTAATTTTTTCCTTGAATTAAATTAGGAATAAATTGTAATTCCACATCACATGACAGCTTGTATTAGTTAACTAAGTTAATTTCACTTAGTTGGCTCAATTAATTTGAGTTGAGGGTCTCACTTGAGTCATGTAGAGTCACAAATGTATCCTACATTATAGATCTATGGTTGAGCTTTTTTTAGTTGTAATTAATTAATTTAGTTTAACTGAGTTAAATTCAATTAAACTAGTTCCAACTGATGGAGGAACTAGTAGGAGGCTAGACAATGGAGTGTTTCTTCATGTGGTCAACTAGTTAACTGATGATTCACTCATAAATAACTCATTCATATCAGATTTGAGAGTTACCCAGTTGAGATTGGAGTTCAGGGGTAGTGTACTATCAGTTGTATAATCATTTGAATTGTACAGGTGGTGCATGCAGTCAGAGGAAGGCCTGTGAGGATTTCACAATTCTAATTGAGGAATTTTGCTAATTAATAGGGGCTAATTCCCAAGGAAACAACAAAAGGAAATAGAGACTTGGGCAAGCCAAAATTTGGTTAAGTATTGGCCTGGGCTTATCTAGCAAGCAGTGAGACAGATAAAGATAGTGTAAAGGTTGCTTGGGCTTGAGAAAAGAATTATAATCTTCTCATATTTTCTAACTAATGAAATATACAGATAGCTTGGGTTTTTAGTTGTTTCTTTCCGCAAGAAATCATTATGTAATGTGTCGATTGAATTTGTTCTCTTGCATGTTTCATGATTTCACGACCATTTAATTGCTTCCGCTGATGATTAGGGTAGATTCAAGTTTATTATTTTAGTAAATTACAATTATTAGTTTGAATCTACAAGGAATTTCTACATGGTATCAAACCATAAATCACTCTAGAAGAGGAGAATATGAGTTTTTCTTTTGCAAGTGAAATCAAATTCATAGTATCATACTTCGAAGCCATTAGGATGTCATTCTACGGATTGAGACTCGAATATGCGCTTGAGGGAAGTTCAAACTATATTTCTTGGAAGGACATGATGGATGTAGTGTTGGAAGACAACAACTTAAGGAATTCATAAAAAAATATATTTCTAAGTCTCTAGCAACTCATGCTCAAGATCAAGTAGAGTGGAGAAAATGTGTTGCAAAGGCAACAAGGATTATGCTAGAAGGAGTTCAAGATCATATTGTCTCGAAACTCCATGGTAAGGAGACTCCATATGCAATGTGAAAGGCATTGACAAACCTATTTCAAAACAAGAATGACCACAAGAAGTTGGCACTAAAGGACAAGCTTAGAAAAATCAATATGGAGAAGGACGACACAATACCAAATTACTTGACCAAGTTCACCCAATGTCAGGATGAGCTTGGAAGTGTTGGTGTTACAGTTGCTGAAGATGATATGGTCAACCTAGCAATTCTAGGTCTTTCCATGAGCTAGCACAACTACTAGGAATCGATAAATGGGAGGGAGAAGCTACCAGAGTGGGAGCATTTTTGGTCTGACTTGGTGCAAGAAGAGATTCGACAGAACACCAGAGATGGATTCTCATCCAAGCATGATGATGAGGAGAATGGTTCCTTAGCTTGAAAGAAAAAGAAACGGAAAGGGAATTCATCCCCTTCCAAATTATATTCCAGTCAAGGCGGCAAGAAGAAGGACTTATCAAAGATTAAATGTCTTCACTGTCATGAGCTGGGACACTATGCCACGAAGTGTCCACACAAGAAGGTCGACAAGAAGACCTCAGGAGGAGTGGAAGGTGAAGCTCTTGCTTCACTATTCGAGTTGGATTTCACCCTTATCACTTGCATGGTGACATCGACGATGGGTAGTGTGTGGTATCTAGATAATGGAGTCTCATTCCATATCACCAGCAACAGAGAATTCTTAAGTGACTTGGAGGAGAAGAACCTCCAGATGCAACTCAAAATGGGAGACAATGGAAGGTATAGCACGATTGACATTGGTATTGTTACTTTTAAGAGGGAGTCTAGTTCTCCTCTCACATTAAAAGTTGTCATGTATGTTTCGGGTTTGAAGAAGAATTTGGTTTCAGTTTCTATGTTGGAGGATCGTGGTTATGATGTTATAGTTAGAAAAGGAAAGGATTTCCTTCGTCACATAGCCTCAGGACAAGAGAAGTAGATCAGGGTTCGCGTGAATAACCTCTATAATTTGGATGTAGAAAATTGTGTTGCTTTGAGCACAAAAGAAGAGAAGGTGTAGAGCTGAGACGTCAGTGAGTTGTGGCATAAAATATTGGGTCACTTGCACCACAGAGCTTTGAAGATCATGCAACAAATTTCTACTGGACTTCCTGAGGGTACACTGTTATAGACATTTTTGTGCCTAACAGCATGAAGCATGAAATGTCAATAATCTGAGGGATCCAAAGTCCCTAAACATGTTGTTCTTACCCCTAGAGGAACAAGGTCAGCAAACCACAACACTGAAAATCAGTTCTCCACCTGAAAACACTCAAAAACAAGCAGTTTCTGGATCATGTCAGCTGCTCCACTGAGCATCTGCGCTGAATGTCAACTGCTCCACTCTGTACCTGCGCTGAATGTCAAAACTAATGAAGGCTACCTGCGCTGGGCGAGATTGGCCAAGTGGCACAGTCATTCTGCAAGGTGTCAACTGCCCAGGAAGCTTCCAAACTGACACTTGGGTCAAGGAATTCGCCTTGTGATGAGTAAGAGGGTCTTGATCTCCAAGTGGAAGCAAGAATCTCCAAGTGGGCTCAAGAACTGAAGATTAACTAAAGTGGGAGAGGACACTAGTCAGCCTCATGTCAGTCTCAAGCTGACTCATCCTTTCTCCAAATATCCTATATATAGAGCTCTCTCATGAGGTCTAAGGAGGCTGGAATTTTGTGCAAGTAAGGAAGTGTTGTTGGTTTGTGTATAGAACTATTGGGTGATTGCTTGAAGGAGGTGAAGAGGATATTTCTTTCTGCTGGGATGTGTTGCTGGATTGGGCCTATTATGGTTGTAACTCTCTCAGAACTTTACTTCTTCCATTAATAAAGTATTTGAGATTCTTCTATATGCATGTGTCTTTATGGTGAATCGATGTTTGTATATTTGATTTATGCTAATCCCTGAATCGATTATGGATGTATGCTTCTTGTAGTTTCCTTTTCTTGTGCTTTTACAGGATCTTTGTGTAGCTGGGCTGGTGAAAGAGCAAGGAGCTAGGAGCAAGCAGCAAGGAGTGAAGACTGGATCGACTATTAAGCGCAAGATAACGGTTAGTAGATCATCCTTCTCTTCTCTCTCTCATCTCATAAAGAAGTAATCTTGAATAGCTTTGCATTCAGTTGTTGCTGAGGTACTATCACCCTTAGAGTGGGATAGGGTCATTCCGTATTGGATACTTTTCCCAACAACAAATTGGCGACTCCACTAGGGATCGTATCTTGTTGGTTACTTGTGTTTTTTTTGCTATTCATTTTATAAACAAAGGGAGAACCGAATCGAACTGTATTTGAATCTTTCGAATACAAAGTAGAGGGCAGCTACTCTAGCTCAGTTTCTGGGCAAGTTTATGATTTGAAGAGCTGATCCACAAGGACTCTAATAAGCTCTTAGTGATAGCTTTTCACCCTCCTTGTCATCCCTTAGTGTGTCCTTGACTGATAGCTTCTGATTTGAGCAAAAACTGTGAATTTTTAAGCAATCTGTGACCCGGAAACCACCAGAAACGAAAGTTTCGTTCTTCAGTGCAAGCTGTACAAAGGCTGTTTGCATTTCAGCGCAGTTCCCGAAGGGGCTACCTGCGCTGAAGGTCAAACAGGCAGTGTTCCACATGCGCTGGACCAGTCCTGCCTTGTGCTGCTGGGGTTTCCTGCTGTTTCTTGCCTTGTTTTTACTCTTGTTTTTTGCTGTTTGTTGCCAGTTAGTAGGCCTATCTGAAACCAACTTTCCTTATCATTATTCCGCCTCGGTTGTATAAAGAAACTGTGTTTGTTCTTTGTGTATTTCTTGTACATTTACAGTTTCCCATAACGAAAGTGAACTAGTCTTGCTGTGGCCTCTTAGATCTGGACCTGTGATAAAGTGTCGTTTTGATCTTAAGAGTTAGTTTGTTTGTTGTTCATAGCTGATTGAACTTTTGCTTTCGTCATATTGGTTTGAATTTATATATTTCTAGTGTCGAAACAAGTAAATCTTAAGGTGTCTTTTGATTTTGGACAAGCTTGTTTGCTTTCACTTGAAATTGAATTCAAAATTATACAACAGCTTTCTTTTTGCATTTCACCAACATTAAGAAAGAGAAAAGAAATACTTGCATTGTGCATGTGCATTATGACAGCTTGCATGTTGATTTAGGGAAAAGTGCATTAGTGTGTGCTCTATGATCTGTGTGAAAAGGTGTTATCTTTCTTTTCCCTCGGTAGTTAAGGTTTTCAAAGTTGAAAGATTGAAAAGCTTGCTTATCATCTTAGACTGCATTTAGGAGTGTTACTATACATCTCGTGGTGATCCATAAAGGCAAACTGCTAAACAAGATCAACCTTAAAATAAATTGAATTTACATAACAACGCATTGAAACATAACGCAAACACATAGAGGTCTAAGCTAGAGACGTGTTCCGGCGTCGTTAAACGTGATATCTTAGCGTTGAGTGGTTGGGTGATTCCTCCATGGTGAAGCGATAAGTATCAATACGGACTTGTGCTCCCACGTACCGTCGCGTATATATTGGGAGACCCCTATAGGAATAAAGCCTTTATCCAATAGGAAACCGTGTCGGCCGCCCTACTGATCGCAATGCAGTGAACACAGCATTCACGAAGATCGACCACTCGTACCGTAAAACGTATTCTGTGGTTTTGCGAAAAGTTTGGCACACCCTCTGCCTAGAACTCCAGAGCAGTTTCTTTTGGCCTTTTTCAAACTCTATAACTGAAAAAGTCCATCCGAGCATTTGTCACTTCGGGCTCGTTAAAACATCGAAGGAGACTAGAGTCATCTTTAGCTTTTTCTCGACTCTTAAAAAGTGAAAAAGCAAGTTGTGTCTAAGCGTCGTTATAAAATTTATTTTAAACGGAACATAATCACCTCCTATTCCCGCGTTGATCTTAAGTTGAGAACATGGAACGTCCCAACCAAGGAACTCCACATGATGGAAATCCTAGTCCATTCTCCTCTTGGGGAGAAGTTGGTGCGCCCCATATGGCCACATTGTTGCTTCCAGGACTGACAATTGGCCTGCCTATTTGGCTATTCTAAACTAATGTAGTTCAGACCACCATGGTTCCTGAACAGTCGAGTCAACAGTTAGATCAGTCTAGAGCTGCCCACCAGCCTTCTACTTCTTATAACTCTTCCTCCAATCCTTCATCTTCGCAAGGGAGAGCCGACAAGCGCCAGGCTCCCATGGAGAAGAAGGAGAAGAAGAAGAAGGAGCCTAAGGCGACTGGGGGCAAGCAAAAGACATCTGACAAAAACCCACACACAGCACAGACCGGGCCTAAATCGCCATGTGTCATATGTAGAGGAGACCACTTCCATAGAGATTGTCCCTGTATTCCCCGGATACTAAGGGACTGGTCCCCTCGGTTGCACAATTCGGGAGCATCAACCTCTGATAGCCATGTTGATTGCTTACCGTCAACCAGCGAAAGTGAAGGTTCAAGACGAAGAGGGGGAGCAAGATCCCCCTGCAGACTGTGTGAAGGCGGTCACGCCATCCACCGTTGTCCCTTCTTAGACGAAGCGAAGAGAGTTTTGGAAGATCGTCCGGTTTCACCGGTAATACTTCCTCCTGGATACAAAAAACTCGTGCCAAGTCCTTCGTTGGTTGAAAATACAGCTGGCCTGCTCAAGTGGTCAGCTGAAGCGTCAGTCATTGAAAATGAACCTACTGAATCCAGACCAGACGAAAGTCTAAAGGTCGATACGGCAGTTGACCCGGTTCTTCCTTCAGAGGTTTCATCCTCAAATGACACAGTCACTGAAGATTCATCTTCAAATGACACCCTCACTGAAGAGAATAAGGATGACACCATCCAGATTCTTTTCATCAACACAGATTCTGATGAGCAACAGGGCAATGCGCCCATTCCTTTATCGCAGGAAGGAACATCGTCAGGATCGTATCCGGCTGTGTATTCAGTCCCACCACCAAGCAACCTGGTTGTGTCCTTTGATTGGAACCAACTAGGCAGACCCCGGTTACCAGCAAATATACCATTCAGAATCATAGTCCAAATCTACAGAATGGTAATGGCTGGAACTATCATTGATGAAGGGGCATCTGTGAGTATCCTTTCCTCTATTGCCTGGAAAGCACTGGGTTCCCCAGAGCTTTTGCCTGAGATAAGAAATCTCTCGGGTTTTGATAAAGGAACCAGTCGACCATTAGGGATCCTCCCCAATGTGCCTGTTACATTGAAAGGGAAGACCGTTCAAATGAACGTGATGGTCGTTCAAGGACCCTTGGATTATAACCTACTCCTTGGACGAGACTATATATATTGCATGGGAGCTATAGTCTCCTCGCTCTTTAGAGTAATGTGTTTTCCACACGAAGGAAGGGTGGTCAAGCTCGTAGACCAACTTTCATTTCCAGGATCACGCATCGCAAATAGTCAAATACCAACCCTCAATGGTCTATTCACCCAAGAAATGTCTCCACCCCCAGTCCTCCTTCCCGATGAGTGCGAGTGATTCGGAAAGATGGGGCTGGAACCCAGGGGGCATGCATCCTGGTCTGCTTCGGGCAGAAGAAACCTTAGGTATAAAGTAGAATTTCCGCGAAGGAATATGACTAGTCCGTACCCCGTCCGTGGAAGGAAGAGGGGTTGTTCTAGAACAGGATTCTTTTGTTAAAGTTATGTGTTTGATGATTTTAGTCATTCACCTTTGTCTAAACAGGTAGGCTACCAAAGAAAGAGATTCTTTTGCGGCAGCAAATTGTAACCATCTTTGGGTAAAAGGCAAGCCTCACCCATTAAAACTAATGTTTTAGAGGATAAGTAGGGGCAGCCTCCAAAGAAAGAGATTCCTTTGCTGCAACAAATAGTAACCATCTTTGAGTAACCTAATGATAGACATCGCCGAAGAAAGAGTTTCATTTGCGGCAGCAAATAAAACCATTTTTTGGATAACCTGAAAGAGGCAAGCCTCACCCATCAAAACAAATGTTTTGAAGGATAAGTAGGGGCAGCCTTGAAATTGTACCTTATACCTGGGGGCATGCAAACCTTTTGGAGTGTAAGCAAAGAGCGGTCATTGATCGTTTCCTAACTTACATAAAGAAAGGATGAGATGGAGCATGGCTTATGTGAGGTGCAAGCTCTATAAAAATTGGAATCTTGCAGGAAGACATTTCTTATCCTATGACTGGTATATCGAGCAGTTTTACCGCAGAAATTATGCTCGTTAAAAAATAGAAAAGCGAGATCCGAGCAGTTTTAGCGTCATAGTTCATGCTCGTTAAAAAATAAACATAAGCTTTTGAGCAAATTCAAGCTCGTTAAAAAATGAACTTCCCAGTAAATAACCATTGTGATCGTAAAATTATTAGCCATAAAAGCCTTGGTCGTGTTTACACCTGCCACCTCCATTTCATTTGGCCAATCGTTCACCTCCATATGATTGTTTACCCATTTTGAGGAACAGCTGCGAAGAGTGATTTCACTTAGCCATCCTTGTGACACTGCCGTGATTGGAAAATTCCAACCTGTACCTGGAATCTGCTGCTATCCCTGTTTATCACGCGTTCCTCAAAAGACGAGTCTTCTTTGAGCTCTTTTCTCCTGACTCGTAAAATATGAAAAGTTTGCCGAGTTTTGGCCTTCCAGCTCGTTAAAAGTGACCGGAAGAGCTATCCCTCCTCTAGATTTTAATCTTTTTGGACCTAAGGGATTATTACACAAAAAGGTCGAGCGCTTGTTTTATTCGGCTCGTTAAAATTATCGAAAACTCATCCCTTCTGTATTGTTTTATACTTTTTCGGACTTAAGGGATTAGATGACGAAAAAGGAATTTTGGAGTTAACTTTCTGTACCTTTTCAGACTCTCTAAAAATGAAAAGGACCGAGTTTTCCTTGTCGTTAGACTCGTTAAAATGATTAAATAGCAACAAACTTGTCTTTAGATGAGAACGAGTTTCCCTATCGCTAAGCTCGTTAAAATATAGCGATGGGCTTGCCCGAAGGGCAGGTTATAGAACAAGCATATGTTATCCTCCTCAAGCTTGACAAAAATAAAGAGGTACTGGTTAGAAATGACTGGGGAAAAATTGGGAGAACCTCAAAGCTTTAATGGTAGCAAGTCACTCTTGAACATGACACTTTGTCCTCCGTATCACGTCGGGTTGGGTTGTTTCATTCACCGGTCTCATCACCATGGTCTTCGCCAAACCATCCACATTTGGGGTAATGCTACCGATCCATCACATCAGTGTCGTTATATGTTCAAGAGATGTGTTCAGAAAGAGTCAACCATGTCCCATCCACTGCCATACATCATCTTTCATCCACCCATGATCGCCACCCTGAATCATATTTCACAGATTGTTTTCACCTCCACTAAAATCATTAGCTCCGTTCCGTGTCACTGATGTGGGATTCATTAAGGCCCTCCTTTGACGGATCGCTTCTTGTCGACTTCAGCTCATTATCCAAGAAGTTGATCTAGGAACAAACCCCCCAGTACTTTGAAGCTTGCATGCCTCAATGGCAAGTTTCTCACTTCCGGCGACAGGTATACATCAATGACCTTCGACCAGAAGATTTTGCATGGTGTTCGACGCCAAGTCCTTTATTCACACCACGTGAATTGTACTGCAGTACCTTGAGGGTCATTGTCATTATTGGTGATTCCTCTCGCGCTTGATAACGGTTTACATTATTGGCCGGTAATCAAGCGATGTCTTTCCATGTTCGACTTCAGCGCAATTCTCACATGGATCGACTTGTACTTAGAGTGAAGATCGAACGAGTTTGAAGACCCCGGATCTAGTTCCATCCATCCGAGCTGCGATATATATTCAGGAAATATAAAGACATTTGTTATGTACATCATTGCAGCAGATGATCATCCTACTCAAAGGATGATAATTTCAGCAGAGAATTATCAGTCTACCATCAGACGATCGTCTGTTCTATGTACCAAAATGAATTTATAAAGCTGAGCATGGGAATGCCCACCTCAGCTAGATCATGAAAGCAGAATGAAAAATAATGTATTGTATTGTATTGTATTACAGGGCACCTCTCAGCGATTGAATGAACTTCGGATCCTCCTGATAAAGCATTTCACCCGATAAACGACCTCATACTTTAGGGGGCAACTGTTATAGACATTTTTGTGCCTAACAGCATGAAGCATGAAATGTCAATAATCTGAGGGATCCAAAGTCCCTAAACATGTTGTTCTTACCCCTAGAGGAACAAGGTCAGCAAACCACAGCACTGAAAATCAGTTCTCCACCTGAAAACACTAAAAAACAAGCAGTTTCTGGATCATGTCAGCTGCTCCACTGAGCATCTGCGCTGAATGTCAACTGCTCCACTCTGTACCTGCGCTGAATGTCAAAACTAATGAAGGCTACCTGCGCTGGGCGAGATTGGCCAAGTGGCACAGTAATTCTGCAAGGTGTCAACTGCCGAGGAAGCTTCCAAACTGACACTTGGGTCAAGGAATTCGCCTTGTGATGAGTAAGAGGGTCTTGATCTCCAAGTGGAAGCAAGAATCTCCAAGTGGGCTCAAGAACTGAAGATTAACTAAAGTGGGAGAGGACACTAGTCAGCCTCATGTCAGTCTCAAGCTGACTCATCCTTTCTCCAAATATCCTATATATAGAGCTCTCTCATGAGGTCTAAGGAGGCTGGAATTTTGTGCAAGTAAGGAAGTGCTATTGGTTTGTGTATAGAACTATTGGGTGATTACTTGAAGGAGGTGAAGAGGAGATTTCTTTCTGCTGGGATGTGTTGCTGGATTGGGCCTATTATGGTTGTAACTCTCTCAAAACTTTACTTCTTCCATTAATAAAGTATTTGAGATTCTTCTATATGCATGTGTCTTTATGGTGAATCGATGCTTGTATATTTGATTTATGCTAATCCCTGAATCGATTATGGATGTATGCTTCTTGTAGTTTCCTTTTCTTGTGCTTTTACAGGATCTTTGTGTAGCTGGGCCGGTGAAAGAGCAAGGAGCTAGGAGCAAGCAGCAAGGAGTGAAGACTGGATCGACTATTAAGCGCAAGATAACGGTTAGTAGATCATCCTTCTCTTCTCTCTCTCATCTCATAAAGAAGTAATCTTGAATAGCTTTGCATTCAAATGTTGCTGAGGTACTATCACCCTTAGAGTGGGATAGGGTCATTCCGTATTGGATACTTTTCCCAACAACATACACTAGAGCAGAGAGATACATGCAAAGGGTGTACATTGGGGAAGTACACCAAAGCCACCTTTCATGATAAGGACAGTCGAGTGCAAGTGATCCTTGAAAGCATTCACTCAGATGTGTGTGGATCATTCTTGACAACCTCCACGACCAAGCACATGTATTATGTAATATTTGTAGATTATTTCTCACGTAAGTGCTGGATTTTATTCATGTAGAAGAAAGATCAGATGTTCTCTAAATTTTTGTGAATTTAAAGAACTTGTTGAGAAAGACACTAGCAGAAAATTAAAGGCTCTTAGGAGCGATAACGGTGGAGAATATGTGTCGAATGAATTCAAGAACTTATGTGCATTAGAAGGAATTTGAAGAGAGTTAATAGCACCCCATAACCCACAACAAAATGGCGTGGCTGAAAAGAAGAGCATAAATATTGTGGGAGTTGAATAGGAAATGTTACATGATCATGGCCTACCATTGCACTTGTGGCCAGAAGCATGCACCACAACTGTATATGTGCAGAACTTAAGTCCTCATTGAATTCTTGAGATGGGTACACTAGAAGAAGCTTTTTAAGGTAAGAAACCAAATGTGGTACACTTCAAGATCTTTGGTTCATCAGTTTATCGTCATGTTACCAAGGATGCAAGGAAAAATCTAGAACCAACAGCTGAGTTGGGTATATTTATGGGGTACACTTATACACCTCACAACTATCGGGTGTACTTGCCATCTCACAGGATGGCATTGGTTCGTAGATATGTGAAGTTCGATGAAGAGAAGGCCATGATATGCTCCCTTGAGAGGGAGCTTCAGTTACATGTAGATGAGGAACTTTTAGATCCAAAGGAATAACCTCAAGATGATGTGGAGCAACCACATGTAGAGGAGAAGAGAGCGGAAGCACCCACTCATGAATATAATTCTAGAGATGGAAGGAAGAACACTAGAGAGGCTGACAGATTGATGCATGATGCTAGAGAGAATGTGGGAGCACCCACATCACAACGTAGGTAGAGGAGGTCACCAGATCAGTACACTGGCTACATGGATATGATGAGCGAGAGTGTAGAGACTAAACCATCCACATTTGAGGAAGCAGTGCAACAACCAGTATGGGTTGATTACATGTTATAGGAGTATGACTACATTATCAGAAACAATGTTTGGGAAGTCATCCCAAGACCATCAAACAAGTCAGTGGTGAGTTCCAAATGGATTTACAAGGTAAAGCAAGCAACAAATGGGAGTGTGGAGAAACACAAGGCTAGATTTGTGGCCAAAGGGTTCTCTTAGGTGGAGGGAATTGATTACGTGGAGACATTTGCTCCAGTTGCAAGGTACTCTTGAATCAAATATATTTAAGCACTTTCAATGGTATGGAAGATACATTAGCTGGATGTGAAGACAACATTCCTCAATGGATTGATTGAGGAAGAGGTGTACATTGAGAAACTGAAAAGTTTTTATACCTTTAACAAAGAGTCACATGTGTGCAGACTCAAGCGAGCATTGTATGGATTGAAACAAGCACCCTGTGCTTGGTACACCAAGATTGACAACTATTTCACCAGGTTGGGATTCACCAAAAGTGAAGCATATGAAAACCTTTACCATATTTTGGTTGAAGGTAAATTGTTGACTATAGTATTATATGTCAATGATTTAATTCTAATAGTTGATGAGAAGATGGTAAGATCTTGCAAAGAGGATCTTGCAAGGGAATTCGAGATGAAGGACCTGGGGCTCATGCATTATTTCCTTGGTATGGAAGTATGGAAAGGAGATGAGGCATTGTTAGTCTCTCAGGGAAACTATTCCAACAAGATACTAAAGAAGTTCCACGTGGAGAGGAACAAACCCATGGAGCCTCCTCTAGTAGGGAATTGGAGGAAGGAAGATGCTGGTTTAGGTGAAGTAGTGGAGGCTACTATTTACAGGTACCTTGTGGGTTCACTTATGTACTTGGTGAACACACGACCTGGCCTATTTTTTTTCAGTTAACCATCTTAGTAAAGCAATGGTTAAGCCAACCATAATCTATTGGAAGGCAACTAAACATGTGTTGAGATACCTTAGAGGAACCAATCAATTTGGTCTTTGGTACATACAAACAAAGGGAGGAAAGCTTCAAGGCTTCACAAATGCATATTGGTAAGGGAGTTTTTCTGACAGGAAGAGCACATCAAGGGGAATCTTTAGTATTGGTTCAAAAACAATATCTTTGTACAACATGAAGCAGAGATCTGTTGCACTCGATTTAGCAGAAGCATAGTACATGGCTGCTAGTCAAGCAACATGTGAGACTATCTGGATGAGGAAGATCCTTATTGGGTATTTGGTCAGTAGATGGATCTTACTGTGATTTACTATGACAATAAGAGTTGTATCAAACTCTTTGAGAATCCAATTTTTCATGATCGGTCCAATCATATCGACATCCAGTATCACGATCTATGAGATTGTGTGTAGAGGAGAATCGTGTTGTTGGAGAACATTCTTATAGAGGAACACGATGCAGATATTTTGACAAAGGCATTGTCAAGATGCAAATTCGAGTTTCATAGAGGCTGGATCGGGGTAGCAGATAATCCCTTTCTTATTAAGAGGGAGTGTTGAAAATGCAACAAGAAAACCCTGATTTAATTTTGTCCTTGAATTAAATTAGGAATAAAATTGTAATTCCACATCACATGACAACTTGTATTAGTTAAATAAGTTATTTTTACTTAGTTGGCTCATTTAATTCGAGTTGAGGGTATAACTTGAGTCATGTAGAATGTCTCCTACATTATAGGAGCCTTGGTTGAGTTTATTTTGAGTTGTAATTAATTAATTTAGTTTAACTGAGTTAAAGTCAGTTAAACTAGTTCCAACTGATGGAGGAACTTGATGGATGAACTAGTAGGAGGTCAGACAATAGGGTGTTGCTTCATGTGGTCAACGAGTTAACTGATGATTCACTCATAAATAACTCACGCATGTCAGATCTAAGAGTTACCCAATTGAGGTTCGAGTTCCGGGGAAACGTACTATTAGTTGTATAATCATCCAAATTGTATAGGTGGTGTGATCCGAACATGGAATATTTTTTTTCTATGATAAGATCCTCAACAGAATACAAAAAATGTGCTTGAGTTTTGTACTCCAAAATAAGAAGTAAAAACATGAGTTTTTATGTGTGTTTTCTTACGTTAATTTCATGAAAAATTTAAACATGAATTCAAAATATTGAATGGAAGAATGCCTCAATCAGTAATACACCAACCATTGTTAAAGGAATTCACCCCTTCTAGGCTACATCTCCGTGGATCAACTCTATTGGAATGACCCCTTCTCATTATGCTCAATGTTTAGAAAAAGAAGAGTACATAAAGTGTTTAGCAATGGAATGGTTAATTTCTCCTTCAAAGAAACAAACTTATGCAAGAGTTATCACTCCATATACATGTTAACCTACAATCAAACATGTAAACTTTCAGCAAACAAAGACATCTTGCACCAAGACTCCATACTTTAACTTCAAAGAGCATCAAAGGTACCAAAATCCACTTACAGTACATAAACAAGTCTCTCCTCCAGAAAACATAGAGAAAAGAGGAATAAAAGCTTCAACACTAATGTAATAGTTGTTGCAGAAAGCACATGGAGGCTGGAAAACACCTGCAAGTTCATCTCCATCTTCAAACTCCTCCATAAACTGATTCAACACTCTGGTTGACCATGGAACCCATAGAATTCAACATGCAAAAATCTTATCTAGAAGTACTCCTTTGATTCTTAGACCTACTCCAATGCGTCCAAAATGTCCAAAAATGGCTACCTAGCCTCTTTTTACACCTAATTTGGTCGAAAACTGGAGAAGTTATGACCTCTCCTAGTTTTCCCTCTATTCGCTCTACAAATTTCCCAAAATCCGGCATCATCCTAGAATTTCACCCCATTTTTTGCTAACTGGCCACAAAATCTGCCAAAATCTAGGCAAATTTGTTGGACTGTTAATTTAGCCACCAAGGCCTAAAATTTGGAAAATACGGTTAACAATAAAGCATTCACATGTGGTTTGAATGGCGGTTTGAACGATGGTTTGGAGACCACCGAATCTGGTGCTTAGCATGACCGTCAATAGTGGAGTATTCACATGGGAAGCTTGTATAACTGCGTGGGCTGGCCCTATTCCCAAACTACGCACTCATAACATTTAAATAGAAACCACAATGTATAAGGTTAAGAAACATTGTGTAAGGTGTGTTGGTAAGGCCCTTGTATTAGCATGGGGAGGTCATAAGTTCAACCCCCGCTGCCTCCACCTGGTCGATAACAGACTTTTGATGGCCTCTCGGGATACCACATGGCATCCTCTGGTTGGGCCACCTGTTATCCTGTGGTTTGCCACTACAAAAACATGTGCACCACTATTAACTTGCCACTTAAACCACTGACAAGCTGCCACTTGGCACCACCCAATTCACCGGAGAATGATTTGACCAAGTCAACATCCACCTCACCTGCCCAGTCAGTGCCATGTCAATAGTACAGATTGCTAACTGGCATGTCCTTTTTTGTTTGTTTTAAATGCACATGTTTGGAAAAACGATCAAAACGCAATATCTTGAGCATATGATATTGGTTTTCTGTGAAACGAGTTGTGCCAAAATCAAGACAATGAGATCCACGCGATCATTCAAGTTCCACACCATTATGACAATTTTTAATATTTGGAAAATTTTGAGCTTCTGATCATGGTGCTTGTAGTCAGAGGAAGGCCTATGAAGATTTCACAATTCCAATTGAGGAATTTACCTAGATAATAGGGGCTAATTCCCAAGGAAACAATGCAAGGAAGTAGGGACTTGGGCAAGCCAAAATTTGGTTAAGTGTTGGACTGGGCTTGTCTAGGGAGGAGTGAGACAGATAGAGATAGTGTAGAGGTTGCTCAAGCTTGAGAAAAGCATTGTAATAATCTCATATTTTCTTACTCATGCAATATATAGATAACATGGGTTTTTAGCTAGGGATTTTCCCAGGAAATCAATGTGTAATGTGTTGATTGAATTCTTTCTCTTGTATGATTCATGGTTTCACGATCGTTTAATTGTTTCTTCTAATGAGTATAGTAGATTCAAATCTATTTTTTTAGTAAATTACAATTAATATTTTGATTCTACAAAGAGTTTCTATAGTATTCTTATTGTCTGGTTTCTTGAGTAGATCTAGGGGCACTAGAAACACCACTTTGAGAAGCCATGAATACTGCAAAAACAAAAAATAAATCACTCACCAAAACAATGCCTACCCATTCCCTTCTTCTTGTTGGAAATGCACCAAAGCTTGCTCTCAATGCCCCAAAACAAAACTATAATACTTGTTGATTTTGTAAGAAGCTCCTCTTGCTGAAGAATGTGCAATAAATGAGGGAATGAAGTCTTTTTTATATAAAGGACTTGAGGTTGTTAGGGTTTCTAAAGAATTCTAATTTTAATTTTTCTTAAACTGAATTAGCTTAGAATTGACATAAAGTTGATGAAAACTGTTAAATTAAGTGTTTTTGGGCTATTGAAGGGACCCACATCCTTCTTGGCCATAACAAGTCTAAACTAGTGAGTTAACTGGTTGAAACACTATAGGATTCAGTTGAAATGGCCCTAAAACACTATCGGTCATACTGCATGGCATCTCCAAATCATGAAATGCCACACAATACACTTGACAATGTTTTATGGTTGTTTTATCATTTCAAATCATTTCTAGTACTAGTATGCTACTTAGGGAGGTGTTTCCTACAACATAGGCTCTAAGAAACTTGTTAGTTTAGACACCCAAAAATTGTATTCGGTAAAGTAAGTCTCTAGGTGAAAATTAGATGGTGAATTGAAGGAACATATGGGTTAAGTCTAGAGCATTGAGATAAGTCTCGAAGATGCTGAAAAATGTTTCACACATGCCACCATCAATTAAAGGATTATTGTTATAAATTAGGGTTTGAGATAGACACACTTTACAATATGCAAAATTTCTGACAACAATGAAAAATAAACCATAAATGATTTTTATCAATAAAATATCAAAGGATATTAAATGGGTAAACAAGAGAAAGGTTAATTCATAGTTTTCAATGATTGAAAATGCACAAAATAGCTAAAAAACCCTAGACATTAGCCTTAGAATTATGACTAAGAAATGCATAAAATGATATTCTTTTCTTTTTCAAGTCAATAGATGCAAACTCTATCTCTATGGAAGTAACATATAAAGTATTTTAAGCTATTAAATCTATATTTTTCCGAACCTTAACCCTAGTTTACTATAAAATACAAAAAAGAAAATAAATTGTATAAGATTAACATTCATAGACTAATGTCTTTCATTAATTGGATATATGGAATCAAAGGGTAAGATTAAAGGTGTAATATTTTAGATGGAAAGGGAGAGGGAGAAGATAAATTATTAACCAAATGCTAGTGACTTTCACTAGGAGGAAATTTAAGGTAATGCAACTCTATTTTCCTTGATGGATACTTGGCTACAAATCTTGCATATGGAGATATTATAGTTCATAAAAGAGATAATATTATCATGAACACTTCATAAAACCCTATTTCAATAACATTAGCAGCATGGAGGAAAATGCTCACAATAAACTTGCACCATTCACCAAAAACATCATTCTATCAATCCAAGAAAGTTCATCCATCCAAATTTATCTTCCCTAAGACAAATCACTATCTAGTGATCCATGACATCCAAGAGAGGGAGTAAGAAAGAACTAGTGTGCACTCATTTTTTAAGAGAGAAATGAGTGTGTGCAATAATAATCCAAGGAAATTCGATTCCCTCTATTTATATGAGGCCAACCAAGTTGATTTTGTCTTATTTTACACTAAAATCCTCAAAAGCATAACTTTTAAGTGTTTATAAGCTCAATAGGTCATAAGCCGACCTAAAAGATAGCTCTCATAATGATAGAACTTTAAAATTAGCATTTTTTAACTACACTCTTGGGAAATAAGGATCTTCAAGCATCACACCATCCTCTGAAGGTGAAGATATCCCTTGAGGAAGGTGCTAAAGGTGGTCCAAGATTTCTCCTCACTCGAACTCATTGCCTCAATATGAAAGATTTATCCTCAAGTCACAATTGTCCTCAACCACATGCCATCACCAACAAGTACCAAAATATTACTCTAGGACATACACAGGTGATGTTACAAGCCTAGGAAATGATGTAATAATAAAGAATAATTGTACTATCCCTCCAAATTTATGAAAAGTCATCATCATCCTCAACAAGATCCACGAAAAAGAAAATGGCCATCAAGAAGGTGAAAGAATAACTTGAGGGCATCTTGGGGTTTATAGAGTACTTCACTAATTCTAGTAATGTCCTTATCTCTGTGTAATGTTTCATCTTCTCAAGATGGGGAAGGTGACATACATCAATGCTAGATCTCTCCTATAGCCATCACTCATCTTGGTGGTCAACATTGTGGCTTCAAGGTCCTAAAGTGGCATCATTCTAGGTTCGGCCTTCTCATTCTCGTCAAAATTTTGGATAAGTGTCAAGCCATTCCTCAATGGACATCAATTGCACCTAGGAAGAAACATCTGAAACACCCCCTGAAAACAAAGTGAGATGATCATCATCATTAAGTAAAGAAACCATAAAAGTATAATAATGGATCGTATAAAAATATTTCCTTCAAGTTCCTTTCTAGTTAATGATTTGTAAACAAGTTACAACACTTAAGTGTGGAAGGGTTATTCAAAGTACCTATTAGGTGCTTCCAACCCTAAAGGGAGGAAAATTTCCTAGGTTGACCCATTAATCAATAGGTGCATGTGAGAAAGGTTGACATAGAAAGGGATTGACTTCATGGAAGATGCCACCATCTAGGTACCAGCTTTTGAGGGTCCAACATCTTGAGTGCAATGATGTGAAGAGGGAGAAATCGCCAGACCTGAGTTACACCTCTTCTCAGCCTATTTTTACCACCCCTTTGGTGAACCTTTTACTTCAATGGTTTTCGTTTTCTTTCACGCATAACTTATGCTACCATCTTGTTTGATGCATTCAAATATCCCTTAAAGATGAAGCAAATTATTTCTCATTGAGGTTGGTAAATTCATATATCCCTTTAATTTAGATATATATGATATTTCAAGAACTAGGTGAGGGCTAATGAGCTGGGTAGAGCTTAGCATAGGCTTCTTTCCATACACTATTAATTTTTCCCAACCATCTTTTGCATTTTACATTTTCTTTCTTTTTTGGCTATCTACGCTTTTAACTTTCTTTTAGTTGCATCAAAATCTTAAGGAAAAGATTCCTAGGACCTTTGTTAGGTCTCTATAATACTAGTGTATCACCCATATTGTTATTTTTGTGCCCCATAGAAACCCACTATTGTTATTGTTGAGCCCTTACATTATTGTTATGTATGCCCTAATTATATTTTGATCCTTTAAACTCATATATATATGAAAGAGGTATTGTCATTTGAATCATCCAAGAATTTTTCATTTATGTGATGTAAAATTAGGTTGCCCCTTCAAAGAGGCTTATTTACAAGTCGTTGATCTATCTTTTATTCTATTTTTGTGATTTGGTTACATAACAACTATACTCAAATATGAGGGTAAAAGGGAACCAATGTAGATGATATATAATAATTAAATTGAAGAATGAAGGTGAATATAAGAAACAAATGGAAGATGATAATTATAGATTACCATGGTCATGCTATTTGTGCCCCTCTTGGACAATGGGAAGGTGGAATCAAGAAAGGTTACGCTAGACTAGACGCAAGGGATAACCACCAAGGTGAAGTGTGGGAACAAGGATATAATCAAGAGAAATAAATAATCCAATTCAACCCATGATTCATACTAGAACAACTCTAACATTAAATGAAAGCGCATGATTGTAAAAATGGTTAGTGTCCTTACAATAAATGACACATCTTCATTCAAGAAATAAGCTAGATGATGGAAAACACTAATCGAGAGATTTGAGGCATAGCTATTTGTATATCATCATAGAGCTATTGGATAGAAATTTGAGCAAATAGGAGAAATTTTTTCTCCTAGGGGTTACCCACTTTGGTGGGTAACAAGTACATGTGATCCTTGGGAGATAAATATGCAGCTATAAGAGTTTCCAAGTAAATTCTATAGTGGACCTAACATTTCCTATTAAATATAAATATGCATGGTCCTTATATTCTTGGTTTTGTCACAGATTCAATTAGAACTAGAGGATGTTTAAGATAAAGCCTATATCCTTCCTTTGACATGAAGGTCACAATGTTTCACAATTGAGCCACCCCCTAAGTGAAGGTCCAATATAAATAATAAAACCTAATGATTCCACCTAGGAAATAAAGGATTCCATAAAGGCCATTTCTCAATTTATTTTGATTAAAATGGGCACACTAAAGTTGATGGTTCTTTTAACGAGGCTGGGAAATATCTAACATGAGTTAGCATGTTCAAATTTGCATTATGTTTTTCTTCCCTTTTTTAAAGAGATCCTATACATTGTTGTTACCATTCCATGGAACATGTTTTTCATAATTTAGCCATCATTTTTTGTTTATTAGTTTGATAATTCTCATACAAGATGAATTGGAAGGAAAAGACCCAAGGGAATTCACTAGCATAGTGAGCAATAATGGAGATACCCTTGGTTTTAGCTAGAAGAAAAAACTCATTAGGTCTATAATTATTCCACTATACTTTTACGTGGGAGTAAGAATTTTTTTAGTTCCATACTTATATTAAATTGTAAAAACCTTGGTGATTTTTTATTTTTATTTTTATAGTAATGAGAATATTTATATTAATTGTAAAATTTGTGCCTCCATCATAATTGTACATCGATAGTTACATTATGATATTCTTCCATATTCAATATCATATTTAGACTGTTGAACCAAAATTATCCTCCAAAGAGGAATACAACCAACACTAAGCATATATGAGTCTTCGAAGGTGAAAACCTTCTAATAGAGCTAGCAAATTAAACAAAACTTGCAGTACATATACCTTACTTCAAAATATAATCCTTGATTATAACATATTTTCCCAAATCCATGTTTATAGCAAGACCCCTCAATAATTTTCATATTCGAACATAGGATTCAAGCTTAATCCATAAGGGATAGAGGATGGTATTAATTTACAATTAACCATCAACTATCCAAACTTCAAATTGCAACCTTGGTTGGCACATTGATATGCCTCCTAGTTATTATCCCTTAGAATGTGCTTGAAACTCATCTTTGAGATATCTTTAGATACATTATTAATCTGATTTAATAGATTTTCCACAATTGTTTCTCTAGGGGAATATCATTTGATAAAATACTGAATTATTAAAAGGGAGTCACCAAACATATTGAGAGAAGAGACCTAGAATTCTTTGGAAAAAAAGAATGCCTTGGAGTGAACCATAAGCTTCTGCCTGATTATTTTTCATCTTCCCTAAACCTCATGAATATTCTAAATTGATTTCTATAGGGCCATAAAAGACCCCTCCCCCTCTTACCACCCCTAAACCTTGGTGAATCTTAACAATTTTTAATATGACAATTATAAAAAAAATTCACTATATTTTTGTAAAAGTATGCAAAATTTTAAGGATTTTATATATTTTCTAATAATTTTTTATTATTTTATAATAAATTAATTTTATCCTACAAAATTTGGGTAAATTTTTATTGGAAAAATGGTAAATTGACATATCATTTTTGGGAAAAAATAGAAAATTAGCCCCATGGTGAAATTTAACCCCATAAATCTTCATTGCTTGGGAGATGGATTGATTGTAAAGAGTTTGTGATCTTCATTTTAAGGATGAATGTAGGATTCATTTGGTTTTATGCTTTATATTTTGTTTGAAGAAGTGGCTAATCAAGATAATGCATATATAAATAGAAATCTTAGGCACATCTTGGTGGATGGATGGAAAGAACCGAAATAAGAAAATTAGTTGGCACAATAGGGGATAGTATCAATCTCCATGAAAATTGTAGCTAGCAAAAATATTTCTAGCTTTAATTAGATTGGGGTTATATGGAGAGTAACTTGATATAATACTTAGGAATGTTCACTTGTAAATTTTCAAATCTATTGGACTATTAATTTTCATGGGTTGGTTCTGATTAGTTCAACTTCTATTTGATCTAATCAATGTAGTGAACAAGGGTTATGATATTTCTAATTCCATTTATCTAACCAATAATCTACTTCACTTTTATGTTTCCAATTGTAAAAGAGTGGGTTTTGAGACACTCCATCTTCAAACTTCTCTCATTTCATATGGCATTCCTTGTTTGATTTATTAATGTCTTTATGCAAATATGAATGCTTTCAATATTCCTATTTGATCAAATTTTGAATTTGATTCACATTAAATCATGTCAAAGAATTGTTTTTATTGTAGACTACAGATAGATACAAATATTCTTATTCAAAACCATTCTCATACAAAACATAGAGGAGATAATATCCTATTGAACTAATTCTATTCTAGCAATGTTATAATTGTTGTAGTCTAAAGTAATCAAATTATGTCCATAAAATGGATGTAATCTTGTGTTTTTTCCAACCCATTTCATAAAATAATAACAAATTCCACTATGACAAAAGTGAAATAGTCTTATATATATAGTGATTTGAATTCATCACATGAGATCCATAGATTAGACATAAAATCCATGGTTCTTCAAATCCATTCTTGTAAGATAATTGGCAATTTCATGACAATAATAAAATATTTGTTAAATATTTTGGATACATTATATCCATAGATTGCTTGTGAAAGTCACAATCTTCTAGTGCATTCTCAAAAGAGATATTTTTATTCTATTTTAATAAAAATTTATTATAACTTTAAAAAGGAAGAGTACCCTCATATTTAAAGAAGGTTAATCACTACCCACATCCATGTGGGTTTAGCTACTTTCATAACTTTGGATACTTTTTGCTCTCATCTTGGCCCAAAAGAGCTTTTGAGATGGTGTTCAATGACATTGTAGTGGCAAGGGAGAACCAATGTTTGATACAAAACCATAATTATTTGAATGTGAACCATTTGATGTAGCAAAAGTATTTGACTCTGAATGGATGGCATCTATAAAGGGGGGTTGAGTAGCTGTTGGAATTAGTGAGGAACGTGATAACTTTAGACATAGAAGGGCATAATGTTGCAGAAGCTTTTGTGCAAAGGAGAGTTATCTGAACAACACATATTACCTCCTCCCTCAAGTTTTCTTCGATATTGGGACCTATTATGTTTGAAATGGTGCCAAATAGGTAATGGTTCCACACCTACATCATAAATATATTATAGATTTGAATATTATCATAACATTTTATTAATAAGAAACCAAGATCATGCATGATGAGGTTAGGTGATTACCACAGTTAAGAGAGATGGCATTTCATTGGTGTGCATAGGGGTTGAATTCTTTTCTTCCACTAGTAATCTCAAGAACTAGCACCCCAAAAGCATATACGTCAACTTTTTATGTCAAATGGCCATGCACAAGATATTCTGGAGCCATGTAACCTCTGCCAAAGAAACAATAAGAATTAGCTATAATTTTTAATAAAAATAATAATTTTGGGTTAGTAATTAGCTTATTCTCACCGAGTTCCAACAATTGTTGTATGAAGATGAGTTTGATCTTCAGCGAAATATCTAACCAACCCAAAATCTACAATTTTAGGCTTGAAATGTTGGTCTAGTAGAATATTGTTGGCTTTTATGTCTCTATGGACGATGCGTATATCTGATTTTTGGTGAAGATAAGCCAACCCACTAGCAGTTCCTAATATAATCTCAAACCTCCTCTTCCTATCCAACAACTTGCCCATGTTTTGATCTGTTAAAAAATAAAGTTCTTTCAGAGATAAATTAAATATAATTTGGTAAAATAATGTTAGACATGCACATCTATTGTAATGAATTCAAATTTATAGAATTAAGAAATATTACCAAATAGGAAGCTATCAAGGCTCTTGTTTAGAAGATATTCATAGACCAAGAGTGTATCTGGGCCATCCACACTACACCCAAGTAATTTGACAAGATTTTTATGTTGAACATGGTTTATCACATTCACTTCAATGAAAAAGTCACTCACACTTTATTCTCTATTAGAAGATAGTCTCTTCACAGCAATCACTGTACAATCTGGTAAAACTCCCTACCAACATTTCCAACTTATATTGTTCAATGATCATTTAAATATATCCACAATGTTTAAAAAATATAAAATCAATAGTATAAGATGAACGTGGGCATTACCTTATAGATCATACCAAATCCTCCTTGTCCAATTTTGTTTGAAAGATCGAAATTTTTAGTAGCAATTCTTAAAATTAGAAATTTGGATAACGCTGTTTTCACGTGATGGTTTGCATTATGATTTAGAAATATTGTATTGATGGTTCATAGTAACATGCAACATAAAAAAGGTAATTTAATAATTTTAGAAACATAAAGTGTTAATGATTGGTAAATATTGTATAACTATGTTATAGAGGAAATATGATTTTAACCCCCAAAAAATCTTTTAATCTTCGCAGTGCTTTTTGTGGTGTATTATATTTTTGGTTGCTTTATTTTGAAGTATTGATTTTTTTAATTTATTGTATTTTTGATGTTTTATTTTGAAGTAAATTTAAAGAGTGCAATGTAAACAATTATTGTTTTATTAGATCACAATAAGAAAATGTTGATATTATTATGCGATTGAATTTTTTTGTGCCAAGAGGTGTTAATAGAGGTGCTCTCCAACCCAGTATGGTGGAGATGTAATATAATGTCCTATAAACATTTTGACTAAGTAAAAAAAAAAAAAAATCCTATATTAAAATAAAAATAACTTCAAACTAAAATAATATAAATAATAATTCTATGTTGTTGTTGTTGTTATTGTTATTATTAATTTTAGTTGGTTATTTAAGGTAAACTTGACTTATCGATGGTTTTTGAGCTCTAGGTTATGAGAACCTCATGGTATTCATGTGAAATATAGCTTATTTAAAGGGGAAAATTAAATCGGCTAGATCTATCTTAACTAGAGAGCTACCAAACTCGAAGAGAGATCAAATATCTTAAGATGCAAACCTATTTTAACGTGAAAAGAAATTTGATCCCTCTCATCGCTTAGTTGATCCATAATTAGGATGGATCTACACTATTTTTATTATACTTGTTTATGGTAGAGTATATTGTAATTGCTTTGGAATTAAAATAGCTTAATTTTATTTAAAATATAACAATTTTATTATGGTTTTATAATATCTTTGAAACATATAAATATTAAATTAAATATTTGATAATTTAAATGTAATAATAAAATAATTTATTTAATGCATAAATGACTAATTTTATCTCTTTTAAAATATATTTTTCAAATTAAAAAACATAGAATCTAAAAATATATTGTAATTGCTAACAACATTTGAAATTGTAATTTGTACTTATATTTTAAATAATCTATTTAGTTTATACCACACTCTAATTATGCCAATAGGCAACCTTCAACAATTATGTTTCTTTATAAAATAAAAAATTATAAATAACTTATTTAATAATGTGAGAATATTCTTAGTCCCATACACAATCTAATGGATGAGATTTAAGGAGTTTCAACCTTTTTTCAATTTCAAAACATTGAAACACCAGTTGTCCACTATATTAACAGTTGTGGAATTCCAAAATATCATTAAATATATCAAAAACACTCCACTCTCCCTGTTTGGGTGTTTGAATTCACCATTTCATTAATCTTTTGTTAGTTCGAAGGCTCCTTCATATGTAGCTACTCTTCCAATCCATTCTCCATCACTGCCTTGACTACTCTCCATCTTCGTTTATGAAACTTGTGCCCCACTTAGCGAAGCAATTTCTTATTCTCTTCACGACCACCTGTTGCCCACAGGGAAGCTTTCCCTTATAGACTATCCGAGAGCCTTGTTCACCAATCAGATTGGTAGAGCTGAAATTGTCTATGGCAGATTTGATCTCCTGTATATAGAACCAGACTGTGCTTGTGGTGGGTTTAACAATTTCCCTCAAAAGGTCTCTGAATCTAGTCACAAATTATTTGTGTGCAACATTGTGATTCCTCTTCGCGAGCGAGAGTAAAAAAAATTGCTAACACCAAAGGAGAAATGAGCACAACCACAACTCTTACAAAGGTAAAGATTTAAACCAGATGGTTGCTAACATTCTTTTTGGGCAAGGATATCCACAATCCAAATACACATAAGAGGTATTGTGAGTTTTAATTTAAAGTACGCTATGTTTGGTTTTCTAATATTCCATTGATAAACAATGTTTAATGTATTATTTCCACATGCAATAAATGGTATGATGTATGTCCTTAATGTTGAATTATTTTCCATGAGAGTCTTCCTGAGTCACAATCCTTCATTCGTGAAGGTTTTGGTGGGAGGTTTGGTGCTGGGAATACCCGTGGCCTCCAAACCAAATAGAGAAGGCATTCATTCTTCAATATTTTCTTGTTTTTATGAGATTAAATTCGATAAATTCCCACTCTAGATAGTGATGGTTCCTCTCATTTATGTCGATTCTCTTGCCATTGATGTTGAAAACTTGGTGGTGAGCTTTCATCTAGAGCTTTTTGAGCTAGTCAAGCTTTCCAAGAATTCTTGCCTCGGGGTTTTGAATCTACAAGTAGAGATTACAATTTGCATGGGCCACAAGGGTTGGAACTGTGGTATGAACTTGGGAAAGGTGCTAGGTAAATTTTCGATTCCTCTAGAGCTTGAGGGAGCCCACAAAAGGCTAGTCATGTTCCACAACAGGTAGGTGTCTATTGGGAAAAAACTAACTTGAGATTCAAAAGCGGGTCCTCATGTTCACTTGAATGTCTAGGTGAAGATCGACCTGTTTATTTTCTAGTTGACAGGGAGCCCAAGTGTACTCCGCAGGTCTTACAAATTTAGGGAAATATTCATTAACCAATTTTCAGTTGCAAGTTTAGCTACGATAAGAATTCTGGATTATGGTTGGTGCTTTGACTCTTAGCTCTCACCTCCTTTATTCATTTATATATATTTCATTTTGTTAGTTAAAATAAATGTTAAGAAACTACAACTTGGGACTAGAACTCGGTTTCATCCCTTAAAAACAAATGTCATCCTAGTAGGACAAAGAATGATACTAATGGAACACTGGACAATGGTTCACCTTGATTTCACTCCATCGACTTCACTAGTGAAATCAGAATCAACGAATGACTTGTGCCAATTATCTTTCCATTGAAACCTATTCCATATGTTGGGATAGACCACATATAGAATGAAACCATTGTGGATGGCTTAACACAATAGACCTCAACCTTAACAGTGGATCACTGTCGACCTCAAAAGCAAATCAAAATCGTCACACTATGATTTCCCTTTAAAACTCATGGAATCTAGGTGGGGCCTTCGACATATAGATTGAAACCTTGGTGGACGGCTTAACACTCCATAAAAATAATGATGAAGAAGTACCATATGTGACATTTGTCTCTATTTCACTTTCCATTTGCCTAACAAATATTGGTTCAATTCCATTTATAGTCTGACTAGGTTCTCTTATATTCCTACATTTTTTGTAGAACTTTGCATGTTTCTCTAAACTATAGATCCATGGGGCTGTTGCAAATTTTCATTCTATTAAATATAGAAATGTAGCATTCTGATAAATGGGAGCCTTTTATTTCCACTAGTTAGAGATAAAATATTAAAAAAAAAAATAAAAAGTAGGAAATTGCAAAATTTTGATGACGGAAGTCTCTATATCTGCTATTTGGATATTAAATACATAGAGTTTTGTATATAATTTGAGATTTTATACTTGTATAATTTGAGTTATTAAATATGTATAATTTGAGATAATGGATCATGGTAGGAAAAAGCACTCAAGTACACCTTTGGTTTGGGGACAGAATGTGCTATTTCATTTTGAAAATAATTAATACAATTTAAAAAGTTTGTTATTATGTGAATGTGCATTTTAAAATTTGACTATTATCTATTTGTTTTCATAATGTGGTATTTTCTACCTGTCATCTAGCTTTAGAAATTTAATTTATTTAATAGAAATAAATTTGGTTGAAAATGAAATGCGGAGATAATATATTGTCAATTGAAATGTTTTTTTCTTAAAGCTTTTCATTATGGAAGGGCTATATGAATATATGCCCTTCTAATTTAAATTAAAACCAACCCTTCAAATTTTAGGGTTTGCTTTGTTCCCAAACTTTGAAAGCAAAGAAAACGATTAGAATGGTAGAGTCTCGCACCCAAAAAACAATACAGTGTCTATTGAACAACATTTTCTCTCCTTTTCTTTGATTGATTAGACGTGAAAATTGGGGTGGAAAATGATAAGGCTTTGTGAAGGGATTGTATTCCAATGACATCAATCACTACATATAGGAAGGAATAGCAATCACATCTCAATTATGGTTGTTGAAAAAACTGCCCATCCACTACCTTCTGAGAGCTTCAAATATTTCTCTGAGGCATGGACCTACCTATTACCTGATCGTTGGATTATCATTCAGTAGAGCTCTACACCTTGCCCTCCAATATTCTGTCCCAAGTTCCAAAAGAACCATACAGTCAAATATGCCACTAGAGGGTTGGAAGACATTACCTAATCAGGTCACCCTCCTATCTTTTGTCCCAAGTTCCAAAAGAACCATACATTCAAAGATGCCATTAGAGGCTTGGAAGACACTATCTGATCAGGTTTCGATGATTCAAGATTGGTATTATTTCGATCTTCAAATTAATTTTTTATTAGGTAGCAACAATGGATAAAAATTCTAAGAGGAATTGACCATTGGCCATGGTACATACCAACATGGACAAGTGAGTTGTGCTGACATCATATTTAAGTTGAAACTTAAATACATAGCTTTAGAAAATCTCAACAAAATATAGAATTTAAGCAGGATATCTAAGACCTGGAATAGGAAATAATTAGGAGAGTTTGTCTACGGAATATGCACTAAACATGAGTATGTTATTGTCCATTTTCTTTTACTTTACACACACACACACATATATAACACATAAAACTTATCATAACTGGGGTCAATTTTGAAACCAACAGTGGGGACAATGATCATTAGCTGCTATTCTCAAATGCAGACTAACTCATCATTGTTACTCAAAGGAAAACCATGCCACCTAGATTTAACCCATTGGTGGTGGTCCATAAGTGGTAGACTTTCACTCTTACAAAATGCCTCTAGGTTTTAAGCCATTAACCTACTTCCTTAGGTCAAAGAAATATGAGCTTTTAGCCAAACAAAAGCAAATTTAGAACATACTCCAAACTATGTATATACGCAATTATGATATATATATATATATATATATATATATATATATATATATATATATATACTTTAAATTTATTAAACTATCTTATGATAAGTTGTTTTTTTTTCAATCAATAAAATTATAATATTTAAAGATTTATTTATTTAAAATTTCTCTTAATAATTATTTTCTATAAATATTTAATTAAATATAGTAGTATATTAATATAAAAATTATAAAATAAAAAATATTTATAATTAATAAAAAATAATTAAATATATAAATGAAATAACAATATATATTTATATATTTTTAAGTGTTTTTCGCAAAGGATATATATATATATATATATATATATAAAAGAAGATTAAGGACTACTTGATGTTTTTTATATATAATGTTAATATTTTTAAGTGTTTTTCGCAAAGGATATTATATATATATATATATAAGAAGATTAAGGACTACTTGATGTTTTATATATATAATGTTAAGTGTAGGTTGTTCTTTTCTAAAATGTGTTTAATACAATATATTAAATGTAATTAACCCATGAGTTAAAGGTTGGTTTTTGTGGAGTTTACTCTTAATTAGATTTCAGGTTCAAACTTCATGGGAAGGGTTAAGAATAGAAATCACATGTAGGGAAATAAACTACCCAAGAAGCATCGAGGTTGATTATTGGAAAATATAACATAATCTTAATAACATCTCATTGAAACTACCAAATAAAATAAATATATAATGATGATATACAAAGTTGAAATTTCCTTAACTATTATAGATCTGACTCTGAAATATAAGATAATAGAAATAAACCCAAAAATAATAAGATCGAAATAGATAGAAATGATTCACTTTATTAATCAAACCCTTAAGGTAGGGAAACACCATACAGTCACTCCTTAAGGAAGGAGAACACTCAACAAGCCATATGCCTGTTCATACAATATTCCTTGACATCCCTCAATGTGGAGTCTCTAGCCTCTATATAGGCCTCATACATACAATACCATGGGTCATTACCATGGTTCCCTCAATACCATCTATCAAATACCATGGGCTTATTACATTATTGCTAACTACTTGTGGTCCCTTACATGATACGGGTTAGCCACCTTATTTATTACTATTGCCTATCCCATTATTATTCCATTGGGTACCTCCCTTTGTACCCCATATTATCCCCCCTAGGTATACTACATTCCACTCTCCTTAACATGTTTCGTCCTCGAAACATGGGAAGAACACAAATAATAAGATCTACTCAAAAGAGTAGTCCACTAGTACTATTCAAGTGCATCTAGCCATCCAAGAGAAAGGTGAACCCTCGATCCAACTGGTGCCTCGCTCGCTTGAGATGGAAGTTGACCGTGGCAGCTCTTCTGTGTTGATGTGTAGTAGGTGGATCGCCGCTCCTCTCTATCTATCATGTGGGGGTTGCTGTCCTTGTGGTTAATTTGTTTCCATCTTGTTGGTTGTTTTCTTGCGAGGTGATGTGGGTGGTGATATGCTAAAGTTTTAACCAACAGTGGAGCCTGAGTGGTATCTGGTACATGTTGTGGTGCCTGCTGTTGTTTCTTATCTTCCAATATTACTTCAACCACTGAGTCTTCATATGATGTATTAGTACCTATAATCTTTTCTGCTTCAACCTCTATTTGTGTTTGATTGTTGATCATCAAAGGCTTATCATCTGATGTGTAAGTGTCATTAGAGCTTTGTTCTTCTGCCTCCATAGTCTCTACCTGGGTCTTAATAGAAATATCCTGCAATGTAATTTTCTTTTTTTTATACCAGAGCTTCAGGAATTTCTTCTGCACATTAATATTGACAATATCCACAGATTCCATCCAAGGATATCTTAAAACAACATCCATGTTATCCATATCTGAAGTTTAAAAATCACAATGAAACACATACTTATCCATCGAAAGCTTCAAATCTTTATAAACTTGCACATCCTCATCATTAACTTGTGTGTTTTCAATGTGTTTTGCTAGCACTTGCAATTTTTTTTCCAACTTGACATTTACGAGATTTTTCTTGTAACTAGGATTTATACACACAATGATCTTCTCCTTCTGAATCAATCCATGAACTTGCAATAAGGAGATACCAACAAAAAATAACCCTTTAGGTTTCTTGGTTTCCTTCTTTCCTATAAAAATAAAATCTTTGCTAGGATGTGTGCCTGTCTGTGTGAGCTTAGTAAGAGGACCCACAAAATTAGATTTATGGTCAAAGTGATCATAAATAGATTTTGTGAACATTTTCCAAGTAGTTGTACTTGGATGACATTGCCACCATTGCCATCTTTCGTGGTCCAAATACATGATTCCCACACTCAGCTGAGTAGCATCATCTATGATGTGATTCAATGTGAAATATTTCTCCATTTTTGCTAGCCATGTGACTGGGTGAGAGCCATCAAATTTATACAAGTCCCTCAAATTCTGATCTAGGCCCGCCATCATAAAAAAATTTGGCTAAAATTTGAAATAGCCACAATTCCGTTAATATTGCTCAGAATCCCTTTTATGACCTATTTTCGGAAATGGAACAACCATTCTGCATGTTCCCATGTGGTAACCATATAGATCTAGGCACTGGAATTTTAGATCCACACTGCAATTGTCACGTCATCACAAAAAAATATCTAAAAAAAGAGCTGATTTTAAATCAGCGATATCTCCCTCATCCAGACTCTGATTCGACTGATTTTTTTTTAATTGGGTATTTTTCTACAAACAATCCAGATCTGCAATTAGATTCTTTAGATTGTACACTAGACCATACATATCTCCGCCACAAACCTGTCGACCCGAAAAAATGTCTACAACCCAACTGATTTTTAAATCATCAATATCTCCTTCATCCGGACTCCGATTCAGCCGAATTTTTATTTTTATTTTTTTTTTATTTATTTTTTTTAAATTTGGGTGTTTTTTCACAAAGAATCCAGATCTGCAATTAGCTTTTCCAGATTTTTTACCAGAATGTAGAGATATGATCTGTAAACTCGCCGCCCAAAAAATTCCTGCAAAAACAAAAATAAAAAAAATCGCCACTTTTCCCGAGAGAGTGCTCTGATACCACTTGTTATAGATCTGACCCCGAAATATAAGATAATAGAAATAAACCCAATAATAATAAGATTGAAATAGATAGAAATGATTCACTTATTAATCAAACGCTTAAGGTAGGGCAACACCATACATTCACTCCTTAAGGAAGGAGAATACTCCACAAGCCATATGCCTGTTCATACAATATTATTTGACATCCCTCAATGTGGAGTCTCTAACCTCTATATAGACCTCATACATACAATACCATGGGTCATTACCATGGTTCCTTTAATTCCATTTATCTAATACCATGGGCTTATTACATTATTGCTAACTACTTGTGGTCCCTTACATAATACGCGTTAACCACCTTATTTATTACTATTGCCTATCCCATTATTATTCCATTGGGTACCTCTCTTTGCACCCCATATTATCCCCCTAAGTATACTACATTAACAAATCTAAGTGATTTTAATTGTCAAAATCATATCATATAGAAAGTTACATTTTCTACATTTTTCATAACTATACAAATTTTTCTAAAGATAATTGTTTGAGAAAATTTGGGTGTTTATTACATATACTTATTACATTAATAAAAAAGTATCAACATCTTAATTGCTAATTTCACAATCAACATCTTAATTGCTAATTTCACTTGTTTAAACATAGAGTAATTTAGTGATAGGCATCATTTTATTTTATAAATAAGATATTTTAAAATTGAAAAATTAAATATTTAATTTAAATTAAAAAATTATTATATCCATAAAAAAATGTAACTTTGAAACAATTTTTGTGATAACCATTTCCATTGGGTATTACAAAACTATTAATAATATTTATATAAAAAATGGTAAAAATGTTTTTAAAAAACCATAGAAGATTAAATAGAAAAGCCATGAGAAACTTATGAAAAAAGGTCATTCTACTTATTCTAATTATTCATATTTTGTATTTTACTTTCTTCATTGCATTGAGAAGGTTTTGGAATCCTAATAACGTTTTAAATGAAAATGTTTTTTAAGTGGTTTGTACTTATAAACTCTTTTAAAAATAATATTTCAATATTGATTCTAACATTACCGCATCAAGCCTCCTAAGATGCTCTACCATCATACTAAGCTAGGGCATCTGTGTTCATTAATGAACTTGGACGTAAGGACTAAGATTTTTTCTTCCATAAATAAAATTATTTTCTTTTACCTAACTTTGTACACCACTTGTTATTGGAAATAATATCAATTCTAAAACATATTCAATCAAATCTAAGCTAATAATAAAAAGCTTTATTGTTAGTCTCACTCTCTTAAAAATCAATAATAAATCTAATTATTAAATTAAATAAATGAAATCATGAGAATTTTTCAAACTAAGGAGTTTAGTTTGGATGAGAGATTCTCTCCAACTAGCTCTCATAAATTAGTGTATAAGTTGAGAAATTGTCTCAATCAAGTGAGTCTAAGATAGACACACTATCTTAAGACCACTTACTCATGTATTTAAATGTACTATTAAATTTTTTGAATAATGTGAATTACATGAGCATGAGAGACCACATGATGGCTTTCTGCCTTTTCCATTAGTTTAATTTTTGTGTGTTAATTTTCTATGCATATGGTTATATGGCTGTGTGATTCTTCTTCATGTGGTATCAGAGCTCTATGGCCTGGCCCCTCATGGGAGTGCTGAAGGAAATAGAGAATATGTGTGTTTGTTGAGAAGTTTTTTGTTTGCTAGAGAGTGTGTTAGTTTATCCATCAAATGCGTGGTGAGAAAGAGACAACTGCATAAAGAGGAGGCGACCTGTTGTATCCTTGTTTTTGAATAGTCGCCAATGTGAAAGAGAGAATTGACGTATAAAGCCGAGCACCCATTACAAGATGGATCCACCCACATGGAGGTGTGCATGTTCATGAGTTTGGTATTAATCGATTTGGTGTTGTCCCGCGTGAATTTAATACTTCTCAGCGCTACACTAATCATGAAATTTATTTTGTTGTTGAAAGAGGATATCTCTATTTCAATAGGAAGGATTTGCACACTCTGAAGCTGCATTGGGGTCTCACTTTTTTCTATTCTCTGCACGAGTTCTTTGATTACAGCTTCGGGTTCTTTCTCCCCTACAAGAACCAGATTCCTCTTCTTAACCTTTTGAAGGATTTCTATGAGTCTTCTAATCTCGTCGTTTCTATTGCCATTGGCTTTATCAGCAACCCCTGCACTTTGCAATTGAGGGTTCAAGTAGGGATTTCTCTGATAAATTGGGTGGGAGCTCACATCTAAACTGGAATTATTTGCTTCAGCACCAAACTCAGTGTGCAGGGAAGGACAATTCCAATCTGTGACTCAAGTGTTCTCCATGGTAGGTGCAGTGATTATTCATTGCTTTGGATGGTTTGCACGACACAACTGCATCGGAATCAATACTCAGTGAATCGACCTGGTGTGAAGTGTGAATCCACTACAGAATTGAAGCACAAAAGTGAAGGAAATTATCTACTGGTGAGTCGCTGATCTCAACAAGAGCTGGAATGATGACTGTACAACCGAGATCGTTATTGGCAGAGCCTGGCACTCCAGGAGGCAGCGATGTGGCCCACGGGTCTATCAACTAATATTTGGATTTAGATAAGACAGGCCATGATAATCAAAGGACATTACATCTATCCAGTCCAGATTGTTTGCCATAGCTCAAATAAGGTGCAAGTGTACGTAGAACATCAATTTCAATCATTGCTGCAGCCCGATATTTTGGTACATTCCGCACAACCTTAATGGCTACACATTCTTTCTTCTCACGATCCCAACACTCCAGAACTCTCCCAAAGGTCCCTTCACCCATTTTGCTCATGATCTTATCTCGCTGTTATCAATTCAAGGGCATTTCTGAGGGCGTCTATCAAGGTCATTGCTGCCCATGATTTGAACCCTAGACTAGATGAATGCACAACATCAAGATGGCTCTTCACAAACTTATCCACTTTGCAACAACAACAGAGAAAGATTTAGATTACATAGCAATTTCAGCACCGGTTTCGTTGGTCTTTTCCTTTTCTTTTTCAATTTCACATTAGAATGTTAAATTCACCAGTGGTCTTGTACCTTCAATAGAGCAACCGAATATTTGATCAACGACCATGAAATGAAAAAATTAAAGCAACCCCACTTTGTTGTAAGGCATTTGTCAACATTTGTACTAACTCAGGGTTCTTGATCTGACCATTTGGGGAAGATCTGTAGAATCTATTCTTGTATTATCATGGCACGTCGATGCTGTGAATAATGGGCAATATGATAGAGAATCAAACCACAGAAAGCTCAAGGGTTGGAAAACCAGAAACAAATGTTGCTATCATTTGTATCTACAATTAGACTAGACCATAATTCAGCAAATGATCTATGCATGATTTCACCTAGCCTCGAGCTTAACTATACACTTCCTCAAAATAGTGATAGAGGTAATTTATGGTTGAAGTGATTTCATGATTTTTTTGGGAGTTTAAAAATATTGAAAGGGAAATTTTATTATTGGAGAGATGATTTTTTCTTTAGAAATGTTGGTAATTTTTTTTTTTTGAGAAATAAGTGATAAGTTTTTTGGAGTGAGAAGTAAGAGGTGATTTTTGTAATTTTGGAGAGATAAGGAGTATTTGTAATTTTTTGTGATGGAGTCATAAGTGATTTTGTGAAATAGAATTTTGGGCATATTTTGTATTTGGAGTGATAAATGAATTCTTTTTTAGAGAAAAGTCATTGATGTACTCCAAAGTAATCTTTTACTTTGAGAGCAATTGAGCCAGTGCAGGCAGTTTTTTGAAAGACAAAAGTTTGCAAGTGTGACATTCTCATTGCTTGAGAAGGTGAAGGTTGATGTACTCCCATATTTAAATAAAAACAAATCTTTTTTGTGGTGTTTGTGCCCTAGATCCACCCGAACTTGAATAAGGAGATCTTAGGTACACCGTGTGCAATGAATGTGTGTGCATGACTTGTATTCAGATTCTCAAAAAGCTCTCTTCATATTATGCTTAAACAACTACATGCACATAAGCAAGCTTAAGTATAAGAATGCTTAATCAAGCTCATGTAATCAAGCTTAAGTACATAAGCACAAAGTGTCACATCATCAACTTGATAAGATGATCTTCCAAGTAAGCACATTTCACATCATGTAATCAAAGCAATCAAATTAAGGATCCTACAAAATCAAGCATTTCAAGCCAAGATGACATCCACATCATCAACACTTGTTGTATTACTTGCATTTTTTAACTGAATTGTATGGGTGCATTCTCGGTTTTAACTGACACCCTAATTTGAATTGTTAAGGTCAATACATTAAGTCAATTAAGTCCTCAACTGAGTCATCAAGATTGAACTTGTCATTTGTCTCTTGGGTTCATTTTCAACAGTGTTCGACACCCTTTCTTTTTTTAATCAGTACATTCAAGACAGCACATAGTGTTAGTAATCAATCAAGCAAGTTCAAGCAAGCCATATAACAAGCAATCATCATCAAAAAAGTGTATTCTATTCTTGAAGTGAGAAATAAACGAAAAAGTAAGCGAGCGTGTCATTCAAACAACAAAGCAAGTGAGTGTGTCATTTAAACAACAAAGAAAGTGAGCGTGTCGAAATCAAGTGCGAAAGTTCACAACACGACATCTACAACAAACGAGCAAGTGTGAAGTTGATTGAAGCATTCACAAAGTGTCAGTGAAGTATTCAAGCAAAGCGATCGTCGTCAAGCGAGCGTGAAATAAAGAGTTCAAGCACCCAAGTTATAAAACTCTAGCAAGTGTTTAAAGCATTAGCAATAAGCAACAGTACAAGCGAGCCTGAATTCAAAGTGAGAAAGCTAACATGGCGACACACATTCAACTGTACCAAATTCTTAACAATTTGATTTTATCATCAGCTGGCGACATGGTGAACATTAGCAAAACAATTCTTGTTGATATTCAAGTGCATCTTCAACATGCACATGAAATGATTGAGTTTCTTTAATTGGAGTCACAACTTCAAGGAGATGAGTTGCAACAAAAGAGTGATGTTTCCAAGTCTTTCATCCGTATAGATGCAGATAAAGATGTTGATTCCAAGTCACTGATCCAACCAACTTTAAGTGTCGAAGTGGTCCTTGATCCAATTCAACTTTCTTCCAAACCAATCATCAAGCCATGGGAAGAACTTCAAAGTAACAAAAATCGACAAGGATTAGGATATGAAAAAGATGAAAACAACTTGCATATCCCCAATTATTTTAAGCTGGTCAAGTTCATCAATACATGATTTCTTGATCAACTACAATCAACAAGCCATGAGAAAGTTGTAGACGACATTAATGCACACAAACTGAAGTTGCAGACAAACAGAAATGCACACAAACTCAAGTTGCAGACAAACTAAAATATTCTCATTGTCAAAGAACCAGTCATATAGAAGATCAGTGTTTTGATCTCCATCATTGTCACCATTATGGCAAGTCAAATCATACATTAGAGAAATACTGCAACCAACAACAGTCAGCCAAATTGAAGATAAATTATTCATGGATAGATCCCTGGGAATGGTCATCCACAACTAGAAGATTGTACAAGTTTTACAATCAGATTTACTCACACATAGTGCAACCAACAGTCAAATGAAGATGGTACTCTCTTGTAGTTGAACGGGGGAGTACACCAGTGAAATACTCCCCCACCTACAAGGGGGAGTTCAGATATATTTTGGAGAAGATTGCCTCTCCTTTCAACTGACAAAGGGGGGAAAATGCCAATGAAATTGACAAGTGGTTGTCAAACTGAAAGTCTTGACAACATCTGCGAAGCAACCAGTGGGCATCTCCATCAGCCAGTGGGCGATCATCATCAACAAATACACGAGTGGGTGTTTATCAAATTGTGTCAGTGGACACCAGATGTTGTTTTCAAGCAAAGGACAGTTGGATCCTTTTATGGCTTGGCACACGATGGAGTTGTTAAGCAACATTCAAAGATGAATCAATCATGCAACTAACTCATGGTCTCTTCATATTGTAGTTTCCTCAACATCCAGCTTTAGCAGTTTTTCAGGCAAATGTTGTTTTGAGGATCAACTTGAGAACTTGGAAGATGGTTCCTTGTTCATTTTGGATTTATCATTGAGGGGGAGAATGTTAGCCTCACTCTCTTAAAAATCAATAATAAATCCAATTATTAAATTAAATAAATAAAATCATGAGAATTACTCAAACTAAGGAGTCTAGTTTGGATGAGAGATTCTCTCCAACTAGGTCTCCTAAATTAGTGTGTAAGTTGAGAAATTGTCTCAACCAAGTGAGTCTAAGATAGACGCATTATATTAAGACCACTTACTCATGTATTTAAATGTATTATCAATTTTTTTGAATAATGTGAATTACATGAGCATGAGAGACCACATGATGGCTCTCTACCTTTCCTGCCAGATTAATTTTTGTGTGTTAATTTGTTGTGCATATGGTTATATGGCTTTGTGATTCTTCTTCATTTATTCCATAGTAGCTTGACATTCCAGGTTACTCATGCAATCTTAATTCTTCCCTATAAGTTTTTTTTTTTTAAATCAACTCTCTATTTTCTATCTTTTCCCTATGGTTTTTTTAATTAAGATAAATAATTAGGGTTTTCTTCGATTAAAAAAAAACCACAATAAATAAAAAACCATAGCTAAGTAAAATTATGGAAAAAGTTTCTACACAAAAAAAATTTGAATTTCCAAATCTAAAAGCTAGTATATAAAAATATATGGATTTCTAAATCTAGCAAAAACACTTTGAAGAACAAAACTTCACCCTATAAAATATGGTAATAAAGTTAACTCAAGCTTATTTTGATTGCCTATTTTTTGAATATTCGTTAATGGAATAGACATGGGTGTGGTTAATATTTTATCAAATTTCTGACCGCGCCTATGTCTCTCTAATTGCTGATTTGCAGAATATATATTCGGCAAATCGGCAATCAGATAAATATGCCCTAAAGTTAATGCTGTTCAATTAAGGTATTATAAATTTTTCTTTTGATTTAGGAAAAATAATAGTGAGTGTGAAACTTCACGAAGAAAAGTAATAATTTTTTTATAAAGTGAAAATACATTTTTTTATAGAGTAAGAAAATTTATAAAAAATCAGTTATCAAATTAGTGATGGAGACAATTTAGTTATTGGTGAATGCAACCTAACTTATAAATGTTATTCAAGGAAAACCACAATACCTAGAATTACTTGTTGGTGATCCCTAACCGGAGGCTTCTACTTTGTTAGATGTCTTTATGTCTTGGGGCATCAACCCGTTTGAGGAAGGCCAACTCTTAGCCAAGAAGAAGCAATTTTAAGACATAATCAAGACCGGAAAAAAGTAATATTACAAAATGACAAAAATACGTTTTAAAAAATCATATATGAGAAATTTATTATTAATATTTATCTTTATTACTATAATTTTAAGATCTAGATATATAATGACATTCTTATATTTAAATAAAAAATAATTATTTGAAACAATTTACTATTATTTATTCTATCATTAAAAAATAATTATTTGAAACAATTTACTATTAATTTATTCTATCATTGATTGGTAAGATATCTATAGATCGTGAATTATTAATTGTTATTTTGTATATATTTAAAAAAGACTAACTTTTCGGTAGCTAAAAATAATTTTAGATTATATTCCATAATTAAAAATAAATTTCAATCACTTACTAATATTCATTTATAGTTTTACGAAAATTTTCTATAGCACCCTAATTTGTTTAAATATAAAGAGGAATTTGAAACTAAATTGTTTATATATTTATTTTTATATATATATAAAAACCAACACTAACACTAACACCATCGCAACAACGACACCAGCCATGACCGACCCCAATTGCCTTTTCCCTGCACCAAACAACAATCTGCTGCATTACTGAATTGCATTGCAAATTCCCTTGAGATTTCCCTCATAACTTAAATGCCAATACCTTTTGTGTCTCTTGATGGCGGTATAGAAGGGCCGCTTCCATTAGAGGGTGATGTTGCAGTGAATAGAATGATATCCCAATTACAGACCCTAGGAGGGGTCATTAGTAATTGAAGTTATTCTGAATTTGCGCTAGTTCCTTCTTTATCTTTAACGAGAGTCTGTTGAAAGTAATTGTATTTTGGATTTGCCCCTCATCCTTTTAGAGGCCAACGAACGAAAAGGGTGAATTGACATTGACGGTAGAGTTCAATGCATGATATTAAAGTTGATACGTGGGCGTTTTATATACTCAAAAATGAAATGTAGTTGCGTTATCGCTTGTGATCATTTGTTAAACAATCGAACCTTCTAGGAAAGACACTTATAGGTAGAGGTGGTTGCGTAACCGCTTTTGCAACTCAAGTTGAGCTTGCATCTTCAACTTGTGAAAGTGGAACCAACTTGGAAATTTCGTTTGAACTAAATATCCCTTTTCGGGGAATTTCATGGCTTACTTTAGTCCATTATAGTTAGAAAATTTGACAAATTATACTTCACAAGTAAATTATGGAAAAAGGCTGGTATTTGAAATGGTTTGATATGATGTTTAAAAGATTTGGTCAACATTTTCAATTAAGAATTTTTTTTTTTTTTTCCAAAAGGAAAAAATTAATATTTTATATCAACATTCATATTTTATATGACTTAAAAATAAATATAGAAAAAGAAATATTTTGAAAATTGGCTCTTCCAAAATCATCCAATTCAGTGTCCTTGAGGTCAAAATAGGAAATGTCGAAAGTGTTCATTTGCTTCATTTGAATTAAATATCTCTTTGGGGAATTTTATGACTTAGTTTAAAAAATAAACATAGAAAAACAAGTTTTCTGAAAATTGGTTCTTTCAAAATCAACATATATCCAATCCAGTGTCCTTGAGGTCAAAATAGGAAAGGTTGAAAGTGTTTATTTGCTTCATTTGAACTAAAGAGATCAAATATCTCTTTAGGGGGAATTTTATGACTTAGTTTAATTTATTATAATTGGAAAATTGGACAAATTATTGTAGTTCAAAGTGAAATTTGGAAAAGATTTGTACTTAAAAATATTTGATTTGATGCCTAATAAACCAAATAATGTTGGTTCTTTATGTATAAATATTTATATATGTATTTTTTATGAAGTTTAAGTTTATGATGATAGTGAATGGAATTGCACATCTTCTTTACTCCAATAAAATGTTTTCGCTATACATTTTTTTGTCAAATTGTAATTTTTCATTATTTAAATTGTACTTTTGAATGTATAAATTGATTCTTCATCTTAAAACTCCCCTTTTTTTTATTGGATTTTAGATTGGAACCCTAATTTTATTGGATTTGAAAATTTATAACGTACTTGGAAAAGCTCCAATGTGGGATAAAGCCAGAACAAGAATTTTGATAAGTTCAAAATGGGTCAATGTCAAATAAAACTAGATTTTGAAATGGGTCAATGTCAAATAAATATGGAACTAGAATTTCTATCGAGAATTGTTCAAAATGGCCAATGTCAAATAGAACTGGAACCATAATTTCTAGAGAATTGGTATGTTCAAAATATCAGCTACAACTATTACATTAAAGAGTTTCTAGACTGCCACTATTACTCTAAGTACAATTAATATGAGCTACCACTCTTACACCAAATACACTTATTCCATAAGTGCCACAAACATGACACTTACAACATGTCTTTAAAGACTTGAACCCACCCAATTGGGCAAACAAATTGTTCACAAAACGATACAGGCTAAGATCCTTTGTCAATTACTTTATATAATATATACATAGTTCATATTTGAATACTTAACATCAAAATTGAAATATTTTATTTTCAATTTTTTTATATAACATATACATAATTGATATTGAAATATTTTATTCTAGTATTGAAATAATTTATTTATATCCCACATTGTACACATTCAAATGTATTTTTTTTGTTATTAATATATTTATAAACACTTTGTAAAATATCTTGCTCATATTGTAAAGATCTCTCTATATTGAAATATTTTACTTAACTTTGCATATTAAAACATTTTATTTATGGTCCACATTGATTTTTTTTTTGTAAACTTCCCTTTTGACTGTAGAACTTGAGAAAAAATTTGCAACTCAAAAGATTTGATTGCTTAATAAATCTTGAATTAAGAAAATTCTAAATTGATTTAAATTTTCTCACAATATTAATCAAACAAAATTATTGTCAATATCTAATATTGCAACTTTGTAGATATAGAACAATAGGTCTACTGAGTGACAGGAAATACAGACATTTACTCTGTATGGAGTCAGCATGGACTCTCCATCAATAAGGAACATCATTTATTGTAGAAAATCAAGAAGCTTTGTAGTGCATTTTTAAGGGTCAATGTAGCCATAGTTTTGATGGAAAGGAAAATTGAACCAAAGTTAAGAAGCTCAAAATAACTAAAATATGATAAATGCGTTACGGCTTCAAGGCATCTCCTGCGATATTTTACTAGATTTCCGAACACAATAGACCGAAGAAGATAATTCAAGAACTGTGAGGTTGGTACAACAATTCCTGTAGTGTAATCAGCATTAAGAAAATTGAAATCAAATTATATGTTTTTCTACCAAACACGGAGCTGAAAAGCATAAGCTAGAATTATGTAAACCTCTGCAGCCGAGCTCAGATGAGGAGAATCCAGTGGATGTTATAAGCAGAGAAACCACCTAACCCAGAAAAAAGCTTATCAATGTCTTCTTTCAGCAGAGTTGCTTCAGAATTTCCATTTTCCATTATGTGCTCTAAATTTAGAAAAGCTTAGCTAAACTTGCAGTGCAATTCATTAAATTTGTGTTCCAGTCCTCCCAAACAGACCATTTTTGAAGCAGATTTCTGACCATTTTTGAACCAGATTTCTGAGATGAGGCTAAAAGGGATATTGGGCCTTTCCATTATCGTCATGTTTAAACAACAATATAAAAATATAAAAAATGAATCTGATAAAAAACCAAAAAATGGTTTGGTGAGAGAGAATTATATTTCTATTGCAAATATTTAAAAATGGAAAGGAAACAAATTTTTTACAAGTAAAATAATTTGAGCAACATTACAGTGTAAAATACAATGTGTTATTTTTCATTGTTTAAATAGTATTTTTTAATGCTAAATATATTTTATATAGCACTAAATAAAAAATTTAGCCATAAATACTTAACTTTTTTCTATATATAAATATATATGAAGTTGATATCCACATAAATTAGTTAACCTAAATTTTCAAGTAATTTATTTAAATATTTTGTTAAAATATTTTTGAAAAGTATAAAATTTAAACATAATTCACAAATTTTTTACTTCTAATTACTTTTACAACATATTCATTTTTTTTAATTATAATCAATATTATTTTTCAATTTCAAACATAATTGTTAATTAATATGAAATAGATTTTGCTACCTATTTTTATTGATATGAAATTGATCCCAAAACAATTTTTCCCAAAACCACCTCCGAATTCTGAATTAAACATCCAAAACTTGAGGTCTTTGTATATAAAATAAAATTAAAATTAAAATAACCTTAACAAAATCCTATCTCATAAACATATAGAGTATATTTTAGTTTATGTTATGCTTTCGTTCTAAGGAGGATATTGATGTTTAGTGGATTTTTCTATGGGGAAGGTAGCTGCCTACGGGTGCCCTCGTGAGTTTCTTTTGCATTGTGCCCTGAGTCTCTTTTGAACATTCCAACAAAACCAAATTATGGCTCATCGCAGGCTGTAAAATTGTGACTGTATTTCAAATAAGCAAGATATAGCTATATTATATAAAGCTTTACCTATGAATTGGATTAAATCTGATTTTAAAAGGAAAATGAAATCAAAAGAAATTTTATTACCTTGTGCTTCAATACAACAATTCATATAAAAATCATCGATAGATTCGAAGAAGTATAATTCAGAGTGATATTTACTAAATTGTTCCAATAAGCAGAATTTAAAAATTATATGAATTTTTGAATCAAATTTGAATAGATTCATTTATATTTATGCCGAATTGAGAGTTAATTTGATATGTTTGTTTCGTTAGGTAGTGGGATATATAATAATTTATGATATTTTTTAGCGCATATATATATTATTATTATTATTATTATTGAAGGTAGATATTTAAATATTTTTTTATGGTTAGTATTTTTTTGTTATTTTAATATAGATAATTAAGTGTTTTGTTTAAGAAAGGTGTTTTTGAAAATGAAAATGTAATTTTTTTCTAACTTTCAGTTACTTTATCTTTATATAAACTTAATATGAAATTATGTTACTTAATATTGATATCATAATATTTTATTTTATTTTATATTTAATGCAGAAGTAGTTATACATCTCTTCATACTAGCTTGTAATATCAACCATGAAGTGATACAGTGAGACTGAAATTGTTGATGTTTTGATGATGAGGATGATGATGATTAACATCCACTAAGACTTGTATAATCTATTGAATGTTAAGAAGGTGTTGGATTATGCATACCAGAATGAAATTTAAGTGTGAATTACGTTTTCATTAAGATAATAGAAATAGAAATACAATATTCATGACCATTAGTTTCATCTTCCAAGGTGTCTTGGACTCCCTAGATGGCTCACACTCCACACCATAACCCTAGCGGATTAGATGTCCAATATTCCCCCCCTTAATCTGAAGGATATATCTAAGTCCAAGAAGAGCACTGAAATGAAAAAAATGCATGGAAGCTAATGGTTGGATGTGCTCTCTAAAAGGTGTTTTAAGGAAGACCACAAACCAAGTGAGGTAGAAGAACTCGAGGTCCCTACTAGTGGTGGTTTAAGGCTTTCCACCAACTGGAACTAAAACTTGAAGCAATTCTTGGTCTAGTTTAAAATCTAGCTAGAAGCTGAAGTCTTCTACTAGTGGAAGTGCTCCCTAATGATGGTTTGAATATGACCACGCTCTATTGATGTAACATCCCACCCCACATTTACCCACCTAAACATACTTTCCAAGGTAAATATTATTGAGAAAACAATAGGACTAGAATTCGAGTGATGTCTCTTAGGCTTGATAACTACTTGTGATATGTTTTTACTCTTCTTTATCATTATCTTCTTCTCTTCTTATTATGTTGTTCTTATCATCAAACAACTAACAAAACATGAAGATCAATAGTACACAAGGACACAAGATATAGGCTGTTAGCCATGGCCAAAACCTCTCCTAGAGAGGAAAACCCACAAAAATCTCTTCTCTTCTTATAGATTCTTCAAATGACAAATTCCAAGACCTCTAAACCAAGACAAAGACCATTCCAAGACCAAGTCAAACATTCTCGAGGATTTGCTTCTTTTTACCAAGTCAAACCAAGTCAAATATCTTCCATGTGTAGAATGTCGACCCCCAACTACAAATTTTGACTCTCACTGCATGTATGAAATTTTTGCCCCCCTGCAACAAGCTCCAACTTCACACGTGTCGATGAAATAGGGTTCTTTAGGCTTCCTCCTTCATTTTCTTGGGCCGCTTCCTATTCAAAGGCTTGTAGGTGACCAAACAGACTTCTTTTCTTCCAATTTTGGCCCTTCTTTGATGACTTGAAGATTTTGATCTTGTAGCTACAGAAAACCTAGCCTTCTTCGCATGAGAGAGAGAGAGGATAAAAATTATAAAATTTTAGTCTTCCTTCTAGACCTTCGCTTTCCTTCTTCCTTCTTGTTCTTGCTTCCTTGAGTGAATGAATGAGTGATCTTCAAATGAGGTCGAATGGTATCTTATATATAGCCTTTGAAGGAGGACAAATAGCCTTAATTAGGATGATTTCTTCACTCCAAGGCCGACTTGGTCTTGGAGGGGTAATTTGACACTTTTGACTCAAATTAATTCTTTTGACTTGTTATAAGATGCCCAATGGGGTCTTTTACATATGACAATGACTCTATTGACTTCTTAACTCTATGAAAAACCCTAGAAGCACACAGTGGGTGTCTTGACCTAAAATAAATTGACCTTGAGCATGAAACCCATGCTATAAAAATAATAATAATAATTTTTTTTTCTTTTTATAACATGCAAGAATTAAGAGTACATTACATATTATGAAGACCGAACCTAGTTAAATATTTCAACAAATACGAGTTGAGAGTTACTATGCATGACCCAACTTCCAAGATGAAGTTACAGAAATGGGGTTTAACTTTCCTTGCACATGTTATTTGTTTTTACAAAAACTTTGTGACTATTGTACCTATAAGTCATGGATACACAATTTGTTCATTGTTCTCATTAGTTTCATCAAATGTTCATCAAGAATGCTTACTTCCCTCTCTCGCTCTCTACAACAACATACATTAGCTCATTCATTCATATAAAGTAATCAAGTGCCCATCAAACCATGGAATGCGTTGTAACCTCCGAGACAACCCCTAGCTATAGGAGGTTAGTGCCCAGGACATCCACAAAACTAATAAATATTTAAATATTTTCCCAGAGGCAAAACACGCTCGAATGTAATGTCAACTTGAACTCATAGATAAACATAATGGACCGGGATGACCTTTACTTTAATGATTGTAGATTTCAAATTCATAAATGAAAGAAGAAATAGTTATAAACAAAGTTTCTCACATTGGGCCAAAATGAATTCAATGCTTACACCCTCAAAAGACAATGATGAATGAAGCATTGCAAACAAAAAAATGAGATTGTTGAGGCCATGTAGTGCTTTTTAAGGAGTTCTCTGAATAAATCCACGTATTTTCTGCTATAAACTATAACATAAATAAAATTGTTAATGCTTAAGAAAGACCAATTGCATCATACATCAACCTCACATGAATAAAAACAAGCATGAAAAGAAAACATAAGAAATAAAAAAAACATATTGCAATGCATCAAAGAGTTAAAATCAAACTGATCATTTCATTAATCTCGAAGAAAATTTCACATTACACCTTTCCGAGAATTCCTTGATATCCGAACACCCCCACAATGTCTAATTTCTAGTCTTTTAATTTTGTTCCATGGACCTAACTGTTTCAATTAGTTTCTAAAACTAAATCTTAAAACGATTACAAATAATTGTTCCCTTTTACGAATTATAGAATGAATGTCGATACAATTTGGATCCCAACAAAACATTGATAAAATACGAATGAAAACATATGCCCAACTTTGTTAAATGTCACTTAAGTCAACCTGGAGGTGAGTTGGTTCTCATCATAGTTGAAGTGCGGGTCCCAGGTGTCAATCTTCATGCACGCGTTGACATAATGCATGTTGTCTTTGAAAACCGTCAACATCTCCACAAGAGCACTCGCGCAGTTTTTGGAATAAGGAATGAGTGATGTCGGGAAAATATGAGGGTTCGTCTAATCACCTGGAGGAATTGCCTAAAAGTGACTGGAATCTGGGTAAAAGAATTTCAAAAATTTTTGTAGAGGAAGTGCTTGAATCGTGTTTTTATGATAGAAATGGATTTAACACCATTAAAAACGTCTAAGATAGCTAAAATGTCTAAGACAGCTAAAATTTTGATGTTTAACAACTATAACCTGGATTTACAAAAATCCTTGCCGGATCTTCTCTAAATATGACAAGAATTTCCATAACTTTCCGGACAATTCTTCCACCTCATTAGACTACACGAAATATGAGCCATCAATCTGCAGATGAGTGGTTCCGACCAAACCACTCCCTGGGGCACCCCTTTGGTATAAGTTCCTTGTACTTTGTGTTGTCAGTATTTCAGGGATCTGAGCAAGAAAAATATAGGTCGTTGATTCCTGTGGGATTTGCCAAAACAATAATCCTGTTTCTTTTCGTATCTGGTTCCAAGGCATTTGGTCATCGAATTGTTTCCACCATAGTGAATGACCCCGGTGCCTTCAAAATTTCCATCAGAATAATACTTTGTCTCTTCTTGTTTTTCTGTCGAATTTGGCTCCATTAGCTCTCTTGTGCATGTCTTATTGCTTGGGGCGTATCTTGCTTCCATCTCCACCTTCCTATAAAAAGATCCCTACAAATTCTTCAAGACGTCTACATAAAATAGAAAACCGTTGTAGCTTGATTGTTTCACATTGATGAACTATCTTTACCAGCTCATCATAAATAGAACAAGCAAATTGAAGGCTTGGATCTAATAAATAAATAATCTGCCTTCTTACTGCACTTCGAAAGGAACCTCGGGAACGAACAGAGCATTTTTTGGGCCAGTAGCATTTTGAATAGCCGTTTGGATATCTTCATTAGTGATATCATCACAAGGATCAACTTCTCTAAGAACTTATAAAAAATGGACTAAAATATATAATGAATCCTTGCTCCTCCATACAACTCTGTTGTTGCCATGTATTCACTTTTACCATCCACAATTTCATTGAATGCCTCTCTGTATTTTGTAAGTATGTTCAGTAGCAATGAACACAACTTTCCTCGCATAAAATGAAGAATCAAAGAAACAAATCAAATATCTTCATTACAAATTTAATTCGACCTGTTCATACATCCTCGTCATGAATTGAACCACGCATTGGCTTCGAAACCTCCACATTCTCTGGACTATTCTCAATGTCACCTTCATAAATATCAGCATCCCCTAAGTGCATTTCTCAGCAGAAGGGCTATGGCCCAGGGATAAAACAACTAAAACAAAATGGACGTATGATTCCAAAAAACTGTGCTGCCTCTGGACGCTGCAACTTGAAGGCTTCAAGATGCAATTATACCAGGGTGACCATGCATGATACTGCATAAATCGTCTCTGGTTTGAACTTTGAATATATGCGTAAATACAGGAGCGGTTCTCATTTTTTTGCTTAAATTCTCTCTACCTCTTTCTAGTTTTTCCTGGATGGTTTGATTCTCCAATTATATTAGAACATTTTCTTTACCCCTACTCTCCATCCCTCGGAAATTGCCCACATTTTCATCCTTGCATGCATCGCAGCTTATATTCTCTTTAGTGTCTGATCTCCATTTTTTCACCCCCGACGCCGACCACATGCTCATCTGGAGTGACTTTTCCAAACTGTTTTGCTCCCAATCCCTTCAAATAGATATTGACTGCCTCAAAACGACCAGCTACGACACCCTATTTCACCGCTAGATAAACTCTTTCATTGTCTCGCGTTCATGCAACGTGGTGGGCTTCAAACTTTGTGATTGCTCGTGGACTGTCACGGGTGTCGCTGCTGTTGCTACTGCGATGGCTTAAATTTAACCCAATCTTACTAATTATATTCGGAATTGTCTATAATGCGACTTTTTGAGATTCCGGTGACGGAATCCGGCGGAAGAAATTGAGATGAAATCATGATTTGTTGCAGTTAAAATGGTTTTTTAACTGCATATTCGGATTCAGCACCCTGAAAAACCCCTGGGACGCTTTTATTGTGCAGAAACTAGTTATCAAACTTCGATTTCAATAAATTACTGCCGGATTTTCACCAGAAAAAATCGCCGGAAAAGCTTTCAAAAAGTCGCGTTAAAGACTACGTCATTATATTCACCGTTTCCCCACCCACTGTCAATACTCTTCAAACTGCCTTTATTCATGCAACTATTTCCGACTACCCGGACTATCCAAGGAAACTCGCCGAATTCAAATTTCACGATTCAGTACCTGTCACTATGCATTGACACGTATTGGAACCCTCTCAAAATCTCTCTCGCTGATAGATGTTATCTATCTTTCTCAGACCTCGGATCACTCTTTCTGACTATATCCATTTCTTTATTCTTTTTCTCTATTTCCCATAAACCTACCTTCCTATTTTAGACTTCATATATGACGTATATGGCGGTGTCCAGATCAGGGTTATTCTTATCCTCTCCTTTTCCAAGGCCTTGGGATGTGTAATACCTGTCAGTAGGGATTTCCTAGACATTCACAGTGCTGACACAATCACCTTCCATCTACCACTTTGACTTCTAGTTTAATTGCGTCTACACTCTCGAGGCTACATTTATCCTTTCTATGTACCCCATCATTTATGGAACAAGTGGACTTTGACAATTCTATTCTTGCTGCCCTCATCCACGCCACAATGGTGGCTGAACGGGCATATAGAGGGTCCTCTTCTCATGCCACATTGGCGGTTGATCGGGCTTTTTGTGGGACCTCTATCTAGGCCACGGGGTCACAGACTCTCCCATCATCCACTTTACCACACTTAGTGAATGAACGACTGCTGGCCACCTCGCTCGAGCCATAAAAATAACAGAAATGGCTCCTAATCCGACTTTTGGATTTGAGGAACTATCTGATAGAATTAACAGTGTACAAAATCATGCTCTGGTTGGGAAATGGTATTTCGCTGAGATGGAAGGCTCAGACAAGAGGGTTTGGTTACATTCTAAATGGCATGTTTTTCTAGACTCCATGCCTACGGTGGTTAGTTTGCTAAATGGTTGGTACAATTTTCACTCTTTATGCTAGGAAGACCTCGAGAAGATTAAATCCATTCCTTGGGTAAAAAGCCGCAGTTTCCTTGCATTGTATTCTTGGTATATCGGTTTTAACCCACTAAGAGATACTCCACTTCTTATCTGGGTTAAACTACCAGGGCTCCCAATTGAATTTTGGTCGTCGAAGGTTTTACAGGACATTGGGGACGCCATTGGAAAATTTGTAAACGTGGATCCCCGCTGTCTGGGGGCACCCAACAAACGAGTTTCCGGGATCCTCTTCGAAAAAAACGACAAAGGGGGCTTTCAAGACCACATCTCTATATGCTGGAACGACTCAAAGTTGGTTCAGCATCTAGACTACTGTCCCCTTTTGATGTTTGAATTGCCACCGGACTGGTCACCTGATGGCACACTACCCTCGTCGATGGAGCGCTCGATCTTCAAATGCAAACAGGCTACAACAAAGCAATTGCCAACGAAATATATTCTGGTGTGTTGGCAATTCATCACACGACAGATCTCAGACTCCCTCTCTTGGAAAAAGTTCACCACCTCACACTGGTTTTCCTCCACTCTCCCCTCCTAGATTTTCCTCTCATTACTCTGTGGAACATCTGCTGAAATCTTCTTAGATTCACAAATCCTCCTCCCCACCATCGATTGACTTGGACCCCATCACCTACCTCTCCCATCGAACAGTCTAATCCCTATCAAGATTTCCCATCCTCGCCACCAAACGCTCCACTTCAGCCTACTCTAAATGACCCCCTATCAACTACTCATATCAGCGATGTCCGGGCATTCTCCTCGCCACGTGCTTCCCCCATTATACCGACCTTTGATATGCTTAATCAATCCTCCCCTACCACCCCAACCTCTTCAATATCATCTCCCACAAACTCGGTGGACAACAACTAAGAATAACTTCTGCAGAAAAATACCTTGGACCTTCGGTCCCTCACAATATACAAACCAATGGATCCTCCATCACCACACATCAGTCCCACATTAGCTGGTAACATTACTGTCTAGAAGAAAAAGCCACGTGACAACCGACACTTTCATGGTTGTCCACGTAAACCTCCTACACCCTGTCATTCAGATGCACCCTCCCTCATAGACATCCTCATTGTTGATTCTACAACTCGGGCACTTGGAGCACAACAGCCCACCAGTTGGCACAGATGACTTTTATTCTCTCACTAAATATGAGGGAACTTGGGGCCGCCCCCAAATCTTTGGCTCTAAAAGAATTATTCTCCATAAATCACCCATTCATCATACTATTGCAAGAGACTATGCACCCTGACCTCCATTCAATTGGATATTTTCACCGAATGCTTCCGGCTTGGCACATGGAGGCCATTGACACAAATGGACTCTCAGGGGGTCTGATTTCCATCTAGGATCCTAATCGTTTCCGACTGCAGGCATTCTCATGTTTTGCTGGCATTCTACTTGTAGGGAACATTCGCAGCTTATTGGGTCGTATTCACATCCTTAATATCTATGCTCCTTTTTGTAACAAAGAGCATTTTTGGCAAAGGTTGGTTGAGTCGGAACTCCTGAACCTTACATCCCTCATTCTGGCGGGGGACCTAAAATGCACTGTTGGGGTTCACAAATACTAGGGTCGCAATTGTCATGAAGATCCTATAACGGATTCGCTAAAGACCATAATCATGGACCACAATCTGGTTGACATCTTCCCATCAAATATTGCACCCACTTGGGATAATGGCAGGACGGGGGACTCTTACATTGCAAAACGGCTTGACAGGTTTCTCTTGCATGATATGTTAATTGACAGACTTGGAATGGTAACATATGACATTATTAGGTGTTATATTTCTGACCATCGCCCTATCATACTTCACTAGAGGCATCAAGACTTCAGGAGCGGGCTTCCATTCAAATTTAATAGGATCTGGCTGGAAGACCCATCCTACTCCAACCTGGTCAAAAATATATGGCACTCCGTGTCTAACAACACCACATCTCATATGGGTTTGTTTTTGGACAAACTAAGGGCCCTTTGACTGGCTACTAAGAAGTGGGAGAGGGAAAAAAAAGATAACTCAAGAAAGAACTTGTAGATATTGAATGAGAGTTGGATGCAATATGCCCATTGTTGATTGCACATACGCTCTAACCGGACACTAGATCCTACATACAACTTCTTGAGAAAAGAAGATCTTAAATTCCGCTTATAAGAGAAACGACTTGGAAGCTGAAGAGCCGAGCCACATGGCTTAAGGAGGGTGACCGCAATACACAATTTTTTCATCGATATGCAAACAACCACCATAAAAGAAAACTCTATTCTAGAGATTTATGACTTGGATGGTGCAAAATGCCAAACACAAGAAGAAATCAATCGGGTTGCTTTGACATTTTTCAAATCGGCCTACTGCCATTTACCCTTGGATAGCCCAGAAGATTTAATATGGGGGGTAAAGCACTATCCAAATATGTTCGATGAGGAGGCAAATAGAGGCCTATTGAAACCTGTTACTACCGAAAAAATACACGAGGTCATACACTCTTTCCATGGTGACAAAAGTCCCGGACCTGATGGTTGGACTGTGGAAATTTTTATTCATTTCTATGAACTATTTAAGTCAAACTTGGTTAACCTTGTTTAAGAATCTCGAATTCTGGGTACTGTCCACCCTCATCTAAATTCCACTTATATCGCCCTCATCCCAAAAAATCATATCACCCACTCTTTCTTTGACTTCCGCCCTATTTCTCTCTGTAATCTAGTCTACAAAATCATCTCCAAATCCATTGCTAACTGCCTGAAGCCCATCCTGTCGAAATTCATCTCTCCACAACAATTTGGTTTCCTCAAACATCGCCAAATACATGATGTTGTAGCTATGACACAGGAATGCTTACATTCCATCCAGTCGAAGAATCTCGAAGCTGCTATTATGAAGGTTGACCTAAAAAAAGCATTTGACTGTCTGGACTGGGGGTACCTGAGATTGGTCCTCCACAAGATTGGTATACAACCTCCGGCCATTGACTGGATAATGGCCTGTGTCACAACCGTTCAGTTCACTGTAATTATCAATGGATATCCGACATCTTATTTCAGGGCGGGCAGGGGCCTTCAGCAAGGATGTTCACTATCGCCCCTCTTATTCATTCTTGCATTGGATGGATTAAGCTTGCACATATCTGATGTTGTGGCCATGGGACTTTTCTCTCCTCTTAAGATAGGAAGAAATATTCGGATATGTCAATTTTTTTGTGGGCAACGTACTTATTATGGGGCTTCTAAATAGGGTTCAATGGTTGCAATTATTTCATTTTTTTCGTAGATTTGGAAATGCTTTAGGTCTCAAAATGAATCAAAACAAATCGGTTATAATGCATGCACTGGAGATTTCTATGACCACTGCATATATTGCTAATTTATTTGGTATCACTTCTGAATGTATTTCTTCTGGCTTAAAATATCTTGGTTTTCATTTAAAACCCTGCAAGTATAGGATTATGGACTGGCAATGGCTAGTTGACAAATATTTCTTGAAAATCTCCAGATGTGAACACAAGTGCCTATATATGGGAGGGTGTTTCACACTTGTTCAAGTTTTGATAATGCAACTAAGCATCTATTGGGCGCATTTATTCCAATTGCTTGCAGCCATTATAAAGAAACTTGATGGAATTACAACAAATTTTATATGTTTCGACATGAGACAAAGGAAAAAGTACCACCTCTCAAAGCTGCATCTCATCACTCTTCCAAAGAAGATGGATGGATGGGGCATCCTCAATCTACGACGATTTGGGCACGCTCTCCTCCTAAAATCCATATGGCGTGGGATATTTGGTACTGGTATTTGGAGCCAAGTCATTAACCAAAAATACTTGAAGAATATGGACTTCAAAGTCTGGTTGCGATTAGGCCACATTGGAAAATCCGTTGGCTCTGCCATATGGCGCAGTTTCTCTAAGATTGAAAAAACTTTTCTAGATATGCTGGTTTGGAAACTTGGCACTGGGCATCATATTATTATAGGTCGTGACCACATTCGGGGTCTGATGGACATGGACCCTTTCCCGGACTACATCATTCAAAGCTTAAACCGTAATGGGATCTTCTTCTGGCACCAAATCATTACTGCCTGGGAAAATGATTGCCCAGTTTGGAAAAAAGCATCTGAATTAAATCTTATGGGCACTGATGCGGCTGATTGGGAGAGAATCCGCATTCAAATGAGATTGGCTGGTATATACCGTGACGAGGCATGTGACTCGATTACCTGGAATGGTAATATGACTGAAGATAATATTGAGGTTGCTGATACTTACTACAGACTTTGTTGTCTACAAACAAACCACTTGGGGGATGGATGGTTTACTAAATTTTGGAGCTCGCACCTCCCCATAAAAATCTCCATTTTTCTATGGCTCGTATGGAAGAACAAGAACTTGACCTTGGAGAATCTTCAAAAGAGGAACTGGTCTGGCCCTGGTTACTGTGTTTTATGTGGGAATGTTGCAGAAGACAATCTACATCTCTTTATAACATGCTCAGAGGTCTCCATACTCTAGCAACACTTGGAAAACAAAATTGTTTTCTTGGTATCGAACCTTGGAGATATGGAGAACTAGTTGATATTGTTGTGGGGAAAAGTATCCGATGCGGATGACCCTATCCCTACTCTAAAGGTGACAGTCTTTAGCAACAACTGAAAGTAAAGCTTTGATGTTTTCCTTTATGAAAGTACAGAGAGGGGGAAGAAATGATCAACCAACCTAGTATCCTTCGCTTAGTCGATCTTGATCCTCTCTCTTTGTCTCTTGTTCCCAGCTCCTTGCTCTCTTTGCCGGTCCAGCTACACACAAGCCCTGCACAAAACGAGAGAGGAAACTACAAGATACAAGTACTCATAACTGATGCATGGATTAGAGTGAATCAAATATACATGTAAATACAATACATCAATGTAATACAAGTATATAGGAGAACATGCAAAACTTTATTGATAGAAGTAACAGGGTTCTGAGAAGGTTACAACCAATGATGGCTCCAATCCAGCAGCACCTCCCCAGCAGCAAGAACTCTCCTCTTCACCTCTAGTAAAACAATCACCCAATAGCTCTAACTGTAATCCAACAGCACCTCCTTGCTTTACACAAAATTCCAGCCTCCTTAGACCTCATAGAAGAGCTCTATATATAGGAGAGAAGAAGAGAGGATGAGTCAGCTTGAGACTGACATGAAGCTGCCTTGTGTCCTCTCCCTCTTCAGTTAATCTTCAGTTCTTGAGTCCACTTGGAGATCCTTGCTTACACATGGTGATCAAGTACCTCTTACTCATCACAAGGCGAATCTGATGAACCAAGTGTCAGTTTGGAAGCTTCCTGGGCAGTTGACACCTTGCAGGATGACTGTGCCACTTGGCCAATCTTGCCCAGCGCAGGTAGCCTTCATTACTTTTGACTTCCAGCGCAGGTACAGAGTGGGACAGTTGCATTACAGCGCAGAAGCTCAGTTAAGCAGCTGACATGATCCAAAATAAGCCTGTTTTGAAGTGTTTTCAGGTGGAGAACTGATTGGAAGTGCTGTTGTTTGATGACCTTGTTCTTTTAGGGGTAAGAACAACATGTTTAGGGACTGAGGATCCCTGTAATTATTGACATTCCATGCTCCATGATGCGAGGCACAAAAATGTCTATAACAGTTGCCCCCTAAAGTATGAGGCCGTTTATCGGGTGAAATGCTTTATCTAGAGGATCCGAAGTTCGTTCCAGTACTGAGGAGAGTGCCCTGTAATACAATACAATACAATACATTATTTTTCATTCATCATTATTCTCATGATCTAGCTGAGGCGGGCATTCCCATGCTCAACTTTTTATAAATACATTTTGGTACATATGACAGACGATCGTCTGAAGATAGACTGATAATTTTCTGCTGAAATTATCATCCTTTGAGTAGGATGATCATCTGCTGCAATGATGTACATGGCAAATGCTTTTATATTTCCTGAATATATATCGCAGCCCGGATGGATGAAACTAGATCCGGGGTCTTCAAACTTGTTTGATCTTCACTCTAAGTACAAGTCGATCCATGTGAGAATTGCGCTGAAGTCGAACATGGAAAGACATCGCTTGATTACCGGTCAATAATGTAAACCGTTAACAAGCGCGAGAGGAATCACCAATAATGACGATGACCCTCAAGGTACTGCAGTACAATTCACGTGGCGTGAATAAAGGACTTGGCGTCGAACGCCACGCAAAATCTTCTGGTCGAAGGTCATTGATGTATACCTGTCGCCGGAAGTGAGAAACTTGCCATTGAGGCATGCAAGCTTCAAAGTACTGATGGGGGTGTTCCTAGATCAACTTCTTGGATAATGAGCTGAAGTCGACAAGAAGCGATCCGTCAAAGGAGGGCCTTAATGAATCCCACATCAATGACACGGAACGGAGCTAATGACTTTAGTGGAGGTGAAAACAAACTGTGACATATGATTCAGGGTGGCGATCATGAATGGATGAAGGATAATGTATGGCAGTGGATGGGACACGGTTGACACTTTCAGAATGACCCCTCTTGAACATATAACGACACTGATGCGATGGATCGGTAGCATTACCCCAAATGTGGATGGTTTGGCGAGGACCATGGTGATGAGACCGGTGAATGAAACAACCCAACCCGATGTGATACGGAGGAAAAGTGTCATGTTCAAGAGTGACTTGCTACCATTAAACTTTGAATGTTCTCCCAATTTTTCCCCAGTCATTTCTGACCAGTACCTCTTTATTTTTGTCAAGCTTGAGGAGGATAACATATGCTTGTTCTATAACCTGCCCTTCGGGCAAGCCCATCGCTATGATTTAACGAGCCTAGCGATAGGGAAACTCGTTCTCGTCTAAAGACAAGTTTGTCGCTATTTAATCATTTTAACGAGTCTAACGACAAGGAAAACTCGGTCCTTTTCATTTTTAGAGAGTCTGAAAAGGTACAGAAAGTTAACTCCATGATTCCTTTTTCGTCAGCAAATCCCTTAAGTCCGAAAAAGTATAAAACAATACAGAAGGGATGGCTGTTCGGTACTTTTAACGAGCCGAACAAGACAAGCGCTCGATCCTTTTGTGCAATAATCCCTCAGGTCCAAAAAGATTAAAATTTAGAGGAGGGATAGCGTTCCGGTCATTTAACGAGCTGGAAGGCCAAAACTCGGCAAACTTTTCATATTTTACGAGTCAGTGAAAAGAGCTGAAAGAAGACTCGTCTTTTGAGGAACGAGTGATAAACAGGGATAGCTACAGATTCCAGGTACAGGTTGGAATTTTCCAATCACGGCAGTGTCACAAGGATGGCTAGGTGAAATCACTCTTCGCAGCTGTTTCTCAAAAGAGGTAAACACACAAATGGAAGTGAATGATCGGCCAAATGAACAGTGGAGGTGATGGATGAAAACACGATCAAGGTTCTTATGGCTGATGAATTTACGATCTCAAAAGGTTATTTACCGGTTCATTTTTTCCATGAGCTTGAACTCTGAGGGAAACTTTTGCTCACACTTTTCTATTTTTTAACGAGCATAAATTCAGTCCTAAAACTGCTCGGATTTGCGTTTATTTTTTAACGAGCATGAACTATATGCTAAAACTGCTCGACATACCAGTCATATGAAGAACGCCTCTCGTAAGGACCAATTTTTATAGAGCTTATGCCTTACCACAGCTGTGCTCACTTTTGGCAAATTTTACTTTTGCCCCACAGGCTTTCTTTCATGCAAGTTTGGAAACGGCTAATCTTAAAACCAGATAAATAACCGCCCCTAGCTTGCACTCCAGAAAGTTTGCATGCCCCCAGGTATAGGATAGAATTTCGAGGCTGCCCCTCCTCTCCCCTACTTCTGCTTTTCTTTGGGTGTTCACATTTATTTGTCATCTTGCTAATCTAATGCTAACGATACTTGTCTTCTCGTTATTTTAAGGGGTCTTACGCAGTACTCAGGCTTCCCGTCGGCCCACTTTTAACAAACAGCTATTTATGACAATAGGAGAACACTACTCAAAGATAAAACATTGGTATTATTGAGGGAGGCTTGCCTCTTTCTTATTATTCCAAAGACGGTTCGATTTGCTGCCGCAGATCAATCTCTTTCTTCGGCGGTGCCTATCATTGGGTTGTCCTAAGATGGTTACCCTTTGTCACAACAATACGGTCTCCTTCTTAATAGACTGCCCCTGCTTATCCTTCAAAACACATGTTTCGATGGGCGAGGCTTGAATTTAAAGATGGTGACTACTTGTTGTAATAAGGGAATTCCTACTCGGGCATTGCCCACTTTTTTAGACAAAGGTGAATGATTCCCAAACACATAACTTTAACAAAAGATCATTTTTCCAGAACAACCCCACTTCCTACGGACGGGGTACGGACTAGTCATGTTCTCCTGCGGAAATTCTGTCTTATACCCGGAGTTTCTTCTGCCCGAAGCAGACCAGGGTGCATGCCCCCTGGGTCCTAGTCTTTCTTTCCGAATCACTCGCGCTCATCGGGAAGGAGGACCGGGGGCGGAGGCGAATCTTGAGTGAACAGACCATTTAGGATTGGTATTTGACTATTTGCGATGCGAGATCCTGGAAATGAAAGTTGGTCTACGAGCTTGACCACCCTTCCTTCATGTGGAAAACACATTACTCTAAAGAGTGAGGAGACTATCGCTCCCATGCAATAAATATAGTCGCGTCCAAGGAGTAGGTTATAATCCAAGGGTCCTTGAACTACCAACACGTTCATCCTGACGGTCTTCCCCTTCAATGTAACAGGTACATCGGGGAGGATCCCTAATGGTCGACTGGTTCCTTTATCAAAACCTGAGAGATTTCTCAACTCAGGTAAAAGCGCCGGGGAACCCAGTGCTTTCCAAGCAACAGAGGAAAGGATACTCACAGACGCCCCTTCATCAATGATAGTACCAGCCATAATCATTCTATAGATCTGGACAATGATTCTGAATGGTACACTGGCTGGTAACCGGGGTCTGCCTAGTTGATTCCAATCAAAGGATACAACCAGGTTGCTTGGCGGTGGGACCGAATATACGGCCGGATACGACTCTGATGATGTTCCTTCCTGCGATAAAGGAATGGGCGCATTGCCCTGATGCTCATCGGAGTCGGTGCTGATGAAAAGAACCTGGATGGTGTCATCCTTGTTCTCATCAGTGAGGGTGTCGCATGAAGACGACTCTTCGGCGACGGTGTCATTTGAAGACGGGTCCTCAATGACGGGGTCATTGGACGATAGAACCTCTGAAGGAAGAACCGGGCCAACTGCCGTATCGACCTTTAGACTTTCGTCTAGTCTAGATTCAGTAGGTTCATTCTCAATGACCGACACTTCAGCTGACCACTTGAGTGGTTCAACCGGATTTTCAGCTATCGAGGGATTAGGCGCGAGTTTTTGATATCCAGGTGGAAGTCGCACCGGTGACACCGGGCGATCTTCCAAAACTCTCTTGGCCTCATCTAAGAATGGACATTTGTGGATGGCATGATGACCTTCACACAATAGACAGGGTGATCTTGGTCCCCTTCTTCGTCCTTCACTCTCGCTAGTTGACGGAATGCAATCAACATGACAACCAGAGGTTGATGCTACCGGATTGTGCAACCTTGGGGACCAGTCCCTTAGTATCCGGGGAATACAAGGACAATCACGATGGAAATGGATCCCTTTGCAAATGAGACATGGCGATTTAGGCCCGGTCGGTGCAGTGTGTGGGTTTTTGTCAGCTTTCTTCTGCTTGCCCCCAGTCGCCTTCGCCAGAGGCTCCTTCTGCTTCTTTTCTTTCTTCTTCCTTTCCTTCTTCTCCTTGGGAGGCTGACTTTTGCCGGCTCTACCTTGCGAAGATGAAGGATCAGAGGAAGTATCATAAGAAGTGGAAGGCTGGTGGGTAGTTCTAGATTGTTCTGACTGTTGATTCGAATGCTCAGGATTAGTGGCGATCTGGACTACATTAGTTGAAAAGAGCCATACAGGGAGGCCGATTGTCAATCCTGGAAGCGACAATGTAGCCATATGAGGCGCACCAACATCTCCCCAAGAGGAGAAGGGATTTGGACTTCCGCCAAGGTTACTTCCTTGGTTGGTGGGCTCCATACTTTTCAACTGAAAGATCAACGTGGGAATAACAGGTGATTATGTTCCGCTTTAAAATAAATTTTATTAATGACGCTTTTAGACACAAACTTGCTTTTTCATGTTTTAAGAGTCGAGAAAAAGCTAAAGATGACTCTAGTCGCCTTCGATGTATTAACGAGCCCGAAGTGACAAATGCTCGGTTGGACTTTTTCAGTTATAGAGTTTGAAAAAGGCCAAAAGAAACTGCTCTGGAGATCTAGGCAGAGGGTGTGCCAAACCTTTCGCGAAACCACAGAATACGTTTTACGGTACGGGTGGTCGATCTTCGTGAATGCTGTGTTCACTGCATCGCGATCAGTAGGGCGGCCGACACGGTTTCCTAAGGATAAAGGATAAAAACCTATAGGGGTCTCCCAATATACGCGACGGTACGCGGGAGCTCAAGTCCGTGTTAGTGCCACCGACTCTCAGGAGGAATCACCCACCTTCGTAGAGATCGACAGTCACTATGTTTAACGACGCCGGAACACGTCTCTACCTAGACCTCTAGATGTTTGTGTTAAATTCCAAAGCGTTGTTATGTAAATTGAGTTTATTTTAATGTTGATCTTTCTTAACAGTTTGCCTTTCAGGTTCGCCACGAGATGTATATATACAACTTCCTATATGCAATCTAAGAATGAGAAGCAAATCTTTTCAATCTTTCAACTTTGAAAACCTTAATCTACTTGAGGGAAAAGAAGGACACAACTTTTTCCACAGATCAAAGAACACACACTAAAAAGCACATCTTCCTAAATCGTCAAGCATACAGTCAAATGCAAAATGCACAATGCATGTATTTCTTTTCGTTATCCTTAATGTTGATGCTAGACAAAAAGGAAACTGTTGTATGATTTTGAATCTAATTTCAAGTAGAAATAAACAAGCTTGTCCACAATCAAAAAGACACCTTATGATAGACTTGTTTGAACACAGGAAATGTATAGATTCAAACCATAAAAGTGAAGAGCAAACAAACTCAAACAGCCATCAATAGTAATAAAACTAACTCAAAAGATCACAAAGACACTTTTACAGTTCAGGATCTAAGAGGCCACAGCTATACTGGTTCGCTTTTCACAATGGGAAACTGTAACTGAAACAAGAAATACTGAAAGAACATTCACAGTTTCATCACACAACTGAGGCGGAATAATGTCAAGGAGAAGTGGCTTACAACAAGTACAATAACCAGCAAGCAATCAGCCAAAAACAAGTGCAAACAGGGCCAAGACACAATAGGAAGACTGAGCAAGACAACGGCTAACTGGACCAGCGCAGGTTCTAGTCTGCCAATTTCACTCTCAGCGCAGTTCCCGAAGGGAGTACCTGCGCTGTAATGCAGGCTGCCTGTGTACAGCCTGCACTGACTCACGAGAGTTTCGTCTACAAAGAATTCCGGGTCATAAAAAGCTCAAAAATGCACTGTTTTTGATGAAATAAAAAGCTATAGGTCAAGTACAGGCTAAGGTATGATCAAGAGGATGAAGATCTATCACAAAGAGTAAAGAGTCTTTTGTAGATAAGCTCTTCAAATCTTGAATTTGCTCAGCAAATGAGCAAGAGTAGCAGTCCCTCTACTTCGCTTTTGATATAGTCAAAAGCTTTTCGATTTGGTACTCTTTTCTTCAAGAAATGAATAGCAAAATACTACAAACACCAACAAGATACTAGGCTCCCCAGAGGAGTCGCCAGTTTGTTGTGGGGAAAAGTATCCGATGCGGATGACCCTATCCCTACTCTAAAGGTGACAGTCTTTAGCAACAACTGAAAGTAAAGCTTTGATGTTTTCCTTTATGAAAGTACAGAGAGGGGGAAGAAATGATCAACCAACCTAGTATCCTTCGCTTAGTCGATCTTGATCCTCTCTCTTTGTCTCTTGTTCCCAGCTCCTTGCTCTCTTTGCCGGTCCAGCTACACACAAGCCCTGCACAAAACGAGAGAGGAAACTACAAGATACAAGTACTCATAACTGATGCATGGATTAGAGTGAATCAAATATACATGTAAATACAATACATCAATGTAATACAAGTATATAGGAGAACATGCAAAACTTTATTGATAGAAGTAACAGGGTTCTGAGAAGGTTACAACCAATGATGGCTCCAATCCAGCAGCACCTCCCCAGCAGCAAGAACTCTCCTCTTCACCTCTAGTAAAACAATCACCCAATAGCTCTAACTGTAATCCAACAGCACCTCCTTGCTTTACACAAAATTCCAGCCTCCTTAGACCTCATAGAAGAGCTCTATATATAGGAGAGAAGAAGAGAGGATGAGTCAGCTTGAGACTGACATGAAGCTGCCTTGTGTCCTCTCCCTCTTCAGTTAATCTTCAGTTCTTGAGTCCACTTGGAGATCCTTGCTTACACATGGTGATCAAGTACCTCTTACTCATCACAAGGCAAATCTGATGAACCAAGTGTCAGTTTGGAAGCTTCCTGGGCAGTTGACACCTTGCAGGATGACTGTGCCACTTGGCCAATCTTGCCCAGCGCAGGTAGCCTTCATTACTTTTGAATTCCAGCACAGGTACAGAGTGGGACAGTTGCATTACAGCGCAGAAGCTCAGTTAAGCAGCTGACATGATCCAAAATAAGCCTGTTTTGAAGTGTTTTCAGGTGGAGAACTGATTGGAAGTGCTGTTGTTTGATGACCTTGTTCTTTTAGGGGTAAGAACAACATGTTTAGGGACTGAGGATCCCTGTAATTATTGACATTCCATGCTCCATGATGCGAGGCACAAAAATGTCTATAACAGATATGGTGGAGCAACCAAAATGGCCAGCAGTGCCTCATCCATGCTATATTCATTTGGGAAATATGGAAGTGGCAAAACAACATTATTTTCAATAGCCACATAGAGCTGGGGACGGATGTGTTGATGAAAATTCTTAGCAAGATTGAAGTTGTCTTACAAAATGTTCCAAAACAAAAGCCCTCCTGACCACAAAAAATTCTAGAGATTGAATATCCCGCAGGCTATTTCGATGGAGCTACTCATGACTGTAAATGTGGATGCAGTTTCATCTTATATATCCATCCAGAGTTTTCATACCATGTACATTGGGGGGGTGGGATTTGGAACAAACACAAAGGCAGAGGTTATGGCACTGTGGGGACTTTTGTGGTTCACCAAATTTCTAGACATACAAAACATCCATGTTTTTGGTGACTTAAAGGTTGTTACTGATTATGTGAGAGAACATGTCATTATCCAAAAATCCTCACTATAGGGTTGGCTAAATAAGATCACATTGATATGGATCTCCCTTAATCAACCATCCATTCAGCACATATGCAGGAATCTAAATTCGGAGGCGGACAAATTATCAAATCTTGGATTGTGGGAGGAGCTAGATGGTTTTCATGTGAACATCAAAATGCAAGAAAAATGGTATGATGTTGGGGTGTATCCAATTCCTGGATAACATGTTTTGGTTGAATCTGTGCTGCTCTTTATACTTTCCTTCTTTTTTTTAATCTATGTAGAATGATACAGGTCTATGCTAAATGTGTCATATAAAGAAAATCATCTGATCTATAAGTATCTTTTTGAAGGCCATTTGTAGAAAATCATCTGAACTGTTCAATATTTTTGATTGCTGATAGAATGGTCTCTTATATTAGTTCTATGCAGCTACTGTATATGAAGAAATGTAATGTAAATACTTTCATGATTGAATATAATGTTTCTTTCATCTGAAAAAAAAAAAAAAAGTATGTTCAATAGTAAAGCTCCTTGACGAGCTTTGGAATCTATGGTCTCGCAATAGGAAGAAAGTTCCTTCTAACCATTTGGCTATTTATTTGGGCTTTCAATTCTGGCAAGATTTCCTTGATATGCTCTACCAAAATCTGATTCAATTTCTTTACTAACTCGAGAATACCACATCGATTAGCTAAACTATTATACATAGACCGAATGCAGAAAAATTATTCCTCATAATCTAGTGCATCTCAAATGCTTTTGTTTGCAATAATATTCTCTTGACTATGATTTATAATCCCTATATAGCCAAGTCGAAGGGGGGAAACATTTACAAGAAGCAAGTTACGAGCATCAGATCCCCTGTCCATAATATCAATATTTGTTATTACATCGATGGTTCAAGATCCATCAGGTTCAACCATTCTTACATCTGAAGGGAATCTGAATTTGAAAAATCATAGTTTGTAGGAGAAACAACTAGGATGATGCAAATCTCATGCTTAATGTATGATAAAATCATTGTTCTGATTCTAGCTTCGTTGATCATCCACTAGAACCCTTGTTATCCTAGGTAAGTCGACCAATGTTATATTGAGGAAATTTGGAGAAAACATTGTTAACCTGATTTTCTTGTCAGATACACCCTTGTTTAACCTCATTTCCTTCTTCGTCTCAGCCTGAATTCCCTTTGAATGGTGTTTAACTGGAAAAATGACTTTCCACTTAGATGCAAAAAATCTCCCCACTCAGCAGTTTCCGACAATGAGCCATCCTGCCTACGAGGAATTTGAACGAGTTGTAAAACCAAAGGCCTTTGAGTGAAAAATGTTGGCTCCTTTGGGGGAAAAATCCAAACCAACAAGAACCTCTAGAATCCTAGATTTCTCGCTTCTATGGTTTCCCACCACGACCACCTGAGGCAAATTAATTGTGGAGGCACTGCCAAGCTGGGAAAATATGTTCTGTTGATTATGGGAATAATAGATTTCCCTAAATATTTTGAAGGCAGCGATATATTTGAGCTTAGATTTCCATCAGTAAGGATATTTCTATGACCCTACTCCGCTATTCGGGGAAATTCTCCTTCACTCAACTTTTTTTCTTTCAATTTCTTGTGTTGTCTCTTTTCACTCATTATATTACTACCATAAGTAACAAATGGCTGTGCACGATATTCATCTTGTGGGCAAAAAAAATATTTCTGCAACTTTGAATCTACTGGTAGGATACAACAACCCTGAGAGTGGAGTTCACAAGGAATTTGGCACAAACCCTCTACAGTCTTTCTCTACAATCTGAATAAATGCATTTCTCTGTTAGAGCTCAAACTGAGTCCTGGAGAAACAACATGAATAGTACCTATCATTGGAGTAGAGGGGCCAATCAGGAATCCTTTAGAAGACACCAAAGCAGATAGAGAGTTCCTTTGTTGTGGAACTGCACCTGAAAGGATTCGTTCTTTTGGAAAAGTATACCTGCTTTCCCTTTGCTTGGCTCTAGAATCTGTAGAATCTGATTGCCATTTTTATTTAGCACTAGTTATAGATGAAGTAGAGACTGTCGGGAAAAGAATAGATTCCTCATGGAGTCTTAATTGTTTATCCTCCTCTACTTCCTCTCTTATCACATGTGACATGTTAAATTGTATGTATGGCCTAGTTTTCTTTTCATCTCTTTTATTGATCCAAATTGATCCTAGAAAACCCTCTAAGTCTTCAAAGTCTTCTAAACATTCAAGACTATTGCAAAAGAAGAGCCTTTTAAAAAGTCGGATTACACTATCGAGAGGCAAAAACATAGAGAAAACATTGAAAAACAGTATCGGTGGCTTAAGACTACTTTGCATGGGAGCCATCGAATCTGGCCAATCAATGGTCTAGATCCGATCTTCAAATCGCAATCGGCGGTGGAAAGTGGAGGCTATCGGTGGAGACCACATGGTATATGCGACAACAATCAGCGGGATCAACGAGGACCGTCGATCAAGCGCGCAGATCGATGACCCAAGTTGAATTGCGATATCCCAATCGGCGATTACAGAGGAGCGAGGCCAATTCATGCGACTGCGATAGCCGGACCCGACGGGATTATCAATAAAAACATATATATTTTGAGTTCCGTAAAACAACATTTTCCTTTGTATTTGTGTTTTTCATTAAATAAACGAAATATGAAGGAAAAGTACTGATGCGATGAAATCGAACCCGAAAGGGTTTATGAATGCATATGCATAATCTTTCAAGTCCGTCTAAAGCCATTTTACGGGGTTTTTCAGTGTTTAATGTAAATTTTTAATACACAAGAAACAAGCAGGATTTCGAGCGGCTGTAGGCAGTAAGTGGTTTTGATTGGGCTCCGCCCGAGTCCATACACTAGCTGCCACGTGTCCAGGCCCTGGAGAGAGAAAACTACTCTTTTCGGGCAGTTAACCCCCAGACGAATGAGCCACTCGAAATGAACCGCAGCCGTTGGATATAGACCTTCTAGATCAATGGTGGAGATGCAATAGGAAAAATAAAGGCGAAGCCGATAGGAGTTATAAGGGGAATTTATGGTATTTCAAATCCGATAAATGACAGTTTGGTGAATTTCCCGTGTTTTTAGTGTATTTCTCTGTGAACATAGAGAATGTTGTTTCTGGGGATTTCAAAGGCCCGATGACCCATTCCATTACAGAACAAGTTTCCACCATCCTTGAAAGCATTTAGCAATGTTTGCTAATGCTCAGAGGGGATTTGAGCGGACAGAGGCTGGGAAGCCAGAGAGCCCAAGAAGGAGAAACAAACAAACAATGTCGATTGGATTTAAAGCCACAAACTGACAGAAACAGAGACAAGCAGTGCTGAGACAGAGAGCAAATAGAGATAGAGAGTGAGTGAGGAGAGTCTGTGTACTCAGAAGAATTGGGGGATCCAAGTAAAGCCTTTTTGTTTTGTATCTATTGTGTGAGACTCAAATTGAGCTCACTTTTGTAAAAAATCTGCTTCTGAAGACATAATAGAGAGGTCACTACTGAAGGCTGGACCAGGAGACGTAGCTCAGGAGTGTTGGGTGAACTCCTTATTAAACTTGTTGTGTTTATGTGTGTTTGTCTATTATGTTCTTTAACTGCTTCATTGTCTATGTATTTGGCAATCTTATCAATCCATTGCATAAATTAACATAGGAAAATCCATGCACATGAGTCTGTAATACCTTAATAATTGTCTAAGACCTCATTATCAAATCAAGTGGTATCATAGCTTTAGGTTTGCTAAGGTTAGACAAGCTTGTGTTAGATTGTTGAATGCTAACTAGGTCAAAGCTCAAATTAGGAGAAGGAGAACTAGTTGAGGCTAATCTAGAAATTGGAAGAGTCTATCCTCAAAGGAAAATGGTAGAAGAGATCCCATTGGAATCAGACTCTCAATTCATGGACAGTTTCATGACCATGAGAGCCATGGTGGAAGAAATGTATCGGGAATTTAAGAAGGATTGAGGTGCAAGCACCTCAACACCCGAACAAAGCAAAGGAGAAGAGGAACCTCTTCTATTTGCCCATTCAGAAGGCAAAGGAAAAGGAGAAAAGCCTCCTCCATCAACACCTCCTTCTAGCCCTAAAAATAAAAAGAAGAAAACATCTTTGATTAAATTAGATATAAGATTTGATTTGCCAATCTATGATGGAGAATTAAATGCAGAAAAGCTAGACAATTGTATTAGACAAATTGATGTGTATTGCAGGGTGCAGAACATTAATTCAGAAAGGAGTAAAATTCAGTTGGCTAGCCCACTGGCGAGCTCTAGTATTGCAGCAATGATGTTGCAACTCTTGGGACTCCCTACTTTACTTTTATCAACCCAGTAGTTCATAACAAACTTGGAAGCGACGGTGCTATATGCACAAATACTAGCTCTTACTGCAGGCTGTCACTTGATCAGCTGCCACAAGTTCGCTAGGAGCTTAAGCCAACTTCTATGAGTTATTATAAGAATCTTTTAACTGTGATGGACGAAAGCTAACTCAAAAGAGGCTAGCCTACTTGCAGAAAGAAGATGAAAGCTGAAAGGAAATGCAAACTGTAGCAAATCCTAGTTTTACAGACTAACTCTACTTGTGCAAGAAAAGAGAAGAAAGCTGCTGAAATGGATGCTATTAACTCTTGAAAAGGTAAAATGCATGTGTTTACGCTACTTCTGAAGGAAAATATGGAAGAATCATCTTTTTGTATTTTTGAGTAATTTTATGTAGAATTATTATGCATGTGTTTTAACTATTTTTGACTATGCAGAGGTTTATTGGCGAAAGGAAATGGAGTGGGCATTTGCAAGAGGTTGAGAAGGTGAGAAGAGGACCTAAGGGGTCCCTAGCACTCTTCTGGAGATTTCCACCATGTTCATATCTTGAAAAATCGCTCGCGTGAACTTCTACAGGAGGCTGCAGGGGATCTGTAAGAAATTCTACAGGAACAGGCTGAAAGTGGTTTTTAGAGGGTTGATGGTGGAAAAATGGTGGGAAAGTGGAAACGAAGGATGGATAGGGATGTTAAGGGGTCTAGGACCTGGTAAATGAAGCTCAGGAGTGAAGAAGATGGTTGGGTTTGTTCAAAGGTGAAGGAAGTAATGTTGCACAAAAATGTAAAAATTAGGGCAAGTTGGGAAAGTATGGCGAATGAGTGAAGGAGATCTTGAGCGATGGACTGGAGCAGGTTGTATGATGGAGGAAGGATAGGCTGGAGTGTCTTACAAGTGTTTTGCACACTACTTTCCAAAACGGATCCAAGAAAAGACTAAGAAAACAAAGATTTATCTATTTTTACCTAATTCTAACGTAGAAACCAGAAACGTGATGAACAGAAATTGATAGACAGGAAATCATGCAAGAAAACTATGGAAACTAAGCGAGAACAGATCTAAGCATGAAAAGACAACTGATATTAACTTTTCCAACTCAAAATCTAACACTAGCAATTGCACTGGAAGGCAAAAACAATGTTTTTGTGGCAGCAAGTGTGCCTTGGTCTCAATTCATGGTCCTAAAGAGGGAGAAAGGAGATCAAGGACTGCTTGGTAACCTTTTTGTATATCTTTTCTGTTATCAAACTATCAAATCAACCTGAAGCATGAAAAACTATCTTAATCATAAAAAACAACCTAAGTAATAAAGTAAGATTTAACCTATATGACGAAAATTATTCTATGAATGCAGTGAAAACACATAAAAGTACACAAAGGAGGTACTAGGCACTTGGGTTGGGCCCAACTCCAAGAACTACAGTCTCCTAAGAAATATTAGAGCTGGTGCAAAGCTGGATTTATCTTCATTAATTAAAAAAAAAAATAGTTACATCACAAAAACTGTCTACAAGAAGAAGCTCGAAAATGAGCTGATTACAAGGCTACACTAAAGTGCGAAAAATAGACTATCAAATGGCTAACATTTAACTAAAATCTAACTAACATTTGACTAACAAAACTGAGGCCTTAATCCTTCTTATTTATACAAATGGGGACCTCCAACAATCCTAAAATCAAGGAACTTGGCTTCCTGGAATTGAAGATAACAACAGTCCTACTTGACTTGCTTGGCTGCCCCTTAGCTTTGTGCTCCGAGTTTTTGATGGAGAATTCGCGGTAAGGGATCATGAATGAAGGGGACACCCTCCTACAAATCCTTTCCCTTGTTCTTCCACGAATTTGGCTACCAAGTGCTCATTAAACTTTTGATTTTGTCTCAAAATTGACCAAAAATCTGCATAAAGCACACATTAGACTTTTTGGCATAATGACTAACCCAATTCACTCTATTAGCATAAATATGATAAAAAACATGCAATAAAATAATGAGAATGGTGGATTAAGTCGAATTAAGAGGTAAAATGAGCCCATATAATTACCCATTTCTGGGGCTCGTCATCACCCCCTAGTGAAGGTGTTGTTCATCCTCTGAACAACTAATTTATCTCTTCATCTTTGATGGCCCTGGTGGCCCCCCTATCATCCCAAGATTCTGATGTGGTCTACTCATGTGTGCCATAAAATTCTGCCTTCTTGTCCATGTCCTTCCACTGCTCCTCCTATTCTGCTTGTTTGAATTCTTGTGCTTTTCCTGGCCTTGAAATACATGGAGGCCTGCGTTTTTCTCTTCTTTGCTTTTCCTTCTGTTTGAATGTCTGGTGCTTCCTCATTACTATTCTTCTCAAGTTCCTTAGTTTTCTCCTCCTCTTCACTACTGGTTTGCTTCTACATTGCAAGGCTTCTATTGCCTAGCTGGCCATGCAGGCCATTTGGGCTTCTTTTTCCTGTAACTGTTGTTTTAAAATCTGCACTTCATCTGCTGCCTGAGACTCTTTTTCTTGCAGCAATTTCATTAGCATTTCAACATCAGCTTGTGGCTCTCCCTCTTGCTATTGTTTCTCTGTTGCTTCATTGTCTGTTAGGGGACCTTCTTGCTGTTGTTGCCCTCCCAAGATGGACAACCTATCTCCCTTATGAATTTCCTGCTGTTGTAACTACTTTTTCAGCAGTTCATTTTCTTTCTGTAGCTGGGCTCTTTTACTACTCTCTATGTGCCTTACCATGGCTAACTCTCCTCTTAATTCCTTGATCTTGTCCTCCATGTGGTGTTGAGTTTTTTTTTTTTTAAACAAAATGCTCAGGTGAGAAAGCAGGTAGAACTGAAAACAGAGGGTTAGTTGAATTTTCGTCTTTTTCTGAAACCAAATAAGGAATTTCCCGTGTGCTTCTTCTTACAACATCAAATTGCAATAATTCCCTTGCTTTAAACTGCTGTTATCCTGAATTTGACTCTTTGCTTTTGAAAAGAAATTTTTTTTTTTGACAGAACAAAGGATAAAGACACAGGTTCTTTTCAGCGAGTAGATAGATATGAAAATTTGTTTTTTTTCTTTTCACACAGGCTGGTTTCTACGGGTGTATGTATTTCCTTTAGAGTAAAATTTTAGAAAGAAGGAGACATACTTCAAATGCAGAGAAGAAAATAGAAACTGTGTAGACTTAAGGAAAATATGCAGGCAGACTTTCACTTTTTTCAATGTGCAGGCAAACTTTCACTCTCTTTTTCCAATTTAATGCCATGTTTAATTCACCACCTTATTCAAATAAGTCATATGCAGAGAGGTTTCCCGAGCCTACCTCATTTCCAGCTTGAATTTTGAAAAAAATCTCAGGTTTTCCTTCTACAAAGTTGTTCTCTGCCCTTCCTATAGAAATCTTTCGGCTCCTGTAGACTGTGTTTGTCGTTCCTGTAAAACTCGATAAGCAGGAGGGTTTTGAAAAATGGCAGAGAAAAACTGATTCACTGCTATGGAGGTAGTATAGAACTTGCTGCAGCTATGAGAATGATGATAAAATGGAAATAAAGGTGGTGAGAGTGTTTCAATGATGAGTTCTTACGGCTATTTATGGAGACTTCCGGTGATGGAGGATGAGCTAGCCAAGTTTACGTTGGCCCCATGCAGACCGTTGGTCCCCACTATAGTGCTATTATGAAACTTCATGTTTTTTGCCTTTTAATCACTTGACATTAGTTGTGCTAGAGTTCAAAACATTTACCACTACCTGCTTTTTAAATTTCTCATGAGTTGACTATACACGTGTGCTGGGTGATCTTCAGATGAGTGTAATCGAACCAGCTAAGGGTGTCCAGTTAATTGGCCACCTTTCTGGTTTAATCCAACCATTTCATTCATTTATGAAGTTTTGAATCCTACAGATGCAAATAGAGGAACTGGTTTAAACACTTACCTGTAAGTCGAAATGTGCACACTGCTTGGTTCTTTTGCTGCTGCATAGTCATATTCAATTGCTGCATGCCTATATCCCTTCTGCTATATGCTTTTTGTTGCCTAATGTGTGGCTATTTCTCTTGTGCAGGTATCCTCTGGCAGGATCTAAGCTAATTCCAACCTTCAGATTTGCACCCTCATGCTGCTGATGCTGGAATTTTGAAGGACAACGACTTGTTTTCTCCATAGCTCCCAAACGATAGACTGGATTGACCTGAAATTTTTTTAGCATGTTTATATCATCATTATGCACCTCCCATAGAAAAATTGTGGTCAATGGATGCACGGATTTCGAGAAAAATGAAAAATGGCTGAAGGTGACGGAGGTCAATTTCTTGGAAACTGTGCACTATAATTGGTTGAAATTGCTTGGGTAGGTTACTATCACCGATATGCATCTCCCCATGAAACAGGTTTTTAAATGGATGGACGGATATGGAGAAAATGCAAAAATCGCTGAAGGTGATGGAGGCTGATTTCTTGGAAACCGTGCACTGGAATTGGCTGAAATTTCTTGGGCATGTTTCCATCATCCCTATACAACTCCCCATGAAATAGTTTTTTAAATGGATGAATGGTTTCCAAGCTAGGGAAAAAACAAATTTCTGCTCTATGTATTTTTGTATCAGAACATTCTGCAGTTATTTTGGACAGTAAAAAAAAGAGCTTGGGCTGTAATGCAGACATGGAAATGATGGAAGAGGGTTTGAAGACTGTAGGAGGATTTCTAAACCCTTTATGAAGCTTCTCTGTTCCTCAAACTGATTTTGAAGTCCATTTCTAGCTCTCTGTAATTTCTATCGGATCCTCCTGTAGAAAACACAATTTTTAGAAAAGAAGCACAGTGAGGTGGAAAGCATGTCAAGAATGATGGAGAAGGGTGAGGGAAGGTAGGATAGGTGTTGTTATTAGTTTTAGAGCTTTCTTGGCACTTGTTATTGCTCCCTAAAGTTCTGCAAACCTGTAATACAACTAGAAATTCATTTTTCCTTTTTCACTTTTTTTTTTTAAATAACTAGGGCGCCTCATGGAGCTTTTCAGCCTAATTGCCTACCCTGGGCACCTGCAAGGGACATTTTCACCCAAGGATATTATTCCCTTTTTTTCTTTTCTCTTCTTTCTAACCCATTGACCGCCTCATGGAGGTTTTCAGTCAATGAGCCAATCTGAGGTGCCTTTGAGGAGGTTTTCACCTTACATTTTTATTTTTCTCTTATTTTTCATTTTTTCCTTTTTCTCTTTTTTCTTTTTTTCTTCTACTCTACTCTACTTGAAAAACAAAATCATTTTCAAGTATAAGAATACTTCCAATGGAGCCATGTGCACATTGAGATGATAAACAAAATGATGTGGAGGCTTGAAATGCATGCTTTGACAGGTATTCATATTTTAGAGACCAAATGATTTGACTTTGAAGGGATCAAGCATAGTTGAGGAAGAGAGTACTGCTGCAACTTAGTGACCATATAGAATCATATCTCAATATAGCTGTGATGTCCCTGGTCATTTTGCTAATCTGGATCATTCTTCATGTCTTCTTCTACCATGAAATTCATATCTTCCTATTTTTGTTGATTTTTCTCTTGAATACATGGAGGATTTGAGGGTAACCATGAGGGAGCTCTCTCGATCTCTGATTCTGTTATCTTTTCTTTATCAAGTGCAGCCCATGGTTCTTTGATCTTCTCTTTTGCATATTCTTCTGCTGGATGTGGTCCTTCAATGATATCAATATAATCTCTTTCTTGCAATACTCTTCCTGAGCTATGGTGAATATCATTGAGCTTAAGAGGATTTGTTTGGACATATTTTGCCTCAGCATTGTAATTGGGTTGAGCTACTCCAATGTGCGGGTTTGGAAATGGTGGGACAGGAAGTTGAGTGGGGGTGTATATTTGAGATGGATGTGGATGGGGTTGTGGTTGGGCAGGTGGTTTCCCACTATATACTTGCTGAGCCTGCCTGTTATTTGGGTTCGGGTTCAGTTGAGCAGGCATTTGGGGTTGCCTTGGTGGAGCAGGAGGCGATAGTTGTGGTTGAGCAGGTGGTGGAGGCAAAGGAGTGGGAGGAGAGTTGTACTGGGGCCTACACCCATGATGAGGTGCATTCCACTGAGGCTGTGGCTGAGCATAGGGGTGAAATGGATGAGTAGCTTGTTGAGCATGATATTGAGATGGATACGACCAAGGAGGGGGTGTGGACCAGGAAGGATAAGCAGGGGGGACCCCAAGAAGGCATGGAAGTGGCTTGATAGGGGTTGTAATAAGTTTGGGATGTCCCTTGCATTCCCTGCTGGTAAGGTATGGTTCCATGTGGCCTCCTTTGGTTCATGAAATAGAGTGGTTCAGTGGCGCCTTTGGCCCTCTGATATGCAACTTTCATTCCAGGCAAGGAAGTGAACTGATTCGTAGGATGGTCTTCTTCATAGACAAAACACACTTTTATGGAGTGCAATGGACATTCGTTCCTAGGATGCTTTCTAGTGCACCTGGGACAAAAGATGGCCAAAGCCCTCTCGGCTTCCTCTTGCTTCCTTTGGATCTGCAAGGTATCCATTTGCATGGAAATAGTCTGTCTCATCTCACTCTTGAAATCTTCCCACATGTTTCCAATTTCACCTTCAATGGATGAGTTGGAAGAAAAGGTACTGCTCCCAACATTTATGTTTTCAGTCATTTGCTCCAGAGGAATGTTTTCTTCTTCTTCTCCCCTAGAGGTTCTTCAAATATGTCTTGTTGTCCACCTAAGGGTTCTTCTTAATCACAACCATCGAAAAAGAGAGAAGGTTGGCTGTGTGAAGCAGTGGGGGTGTTGTGCAAACATTTTTTTGAATTATCTCTACTCCTACAAGGCATGAAAGGAAATCTTTTTAGTTGATTTTTGTTTTTTTTTCTCTGCTTGTACGTGCAAAACTGAAATTGATTGAACAACAAATTGCAACTAACTACAATAAACCTTGCTGAAATGAAAATTACAGAATTGAAATGAAAGCAGGAAATGGCTAATTTATGCTTACAGAAGTGAAATTGCAAAATGGAAATGCTAATCTACGCTTGCAGAATTGAAATTGAATAATTGAAATGAAAGCAGGAAATGTCTAGTCTACGCTTTCTGAAATGAAATGAAAGCAAGAAATGTTTAGTCTACGCTTGCTGAAATGAAATGAAAGCAAGAAATGTCTAATCTACGCTTGCTGAAATGAAATGAAAGTAGGAAATGTCTAATCTACGCTTGCTGAAATGAAATGAAAGTAGGGGAAGTCTAATCTACTTTTGTAGAAATGAAATTGCAAAATGGAAATGAAACAACTACTCCACTCTTGCTGAAATAAACTACTTAGCAGAATGTTGCAGTAGAAAATAGAAGAAAAGTAGTAATCACAAATACTCTGACGCTTCCCCAGCAATGGTGCCAAAAATATGGTGAGCTCCAGTATTGCAAAAATGATGCTACAACTCCTGGGACTCCCTACTTTACTTTTATCAACCTGGTAGTTCGTAACAAACTTGGAAGCGACAATGCTATATGCGCAACTACTAGCTCTTACTGCAGGCTGTCACTTGATCAGCTGGCACAAGTTCACTAGGAGCTTAATCCAATTTCTATGAGTTCTTAGAAGAAGCTTTTAACTATGATGGATGAAAACTAACTCAAAAGAGGCTAGTCTACTTGTAGAAAGAAGATGAAAGCTGAAAGAAAATGCAAACTGTAGCAAACCCTAGTTTTACAAACTAACCCTACTTGTGCAAGAAAAGAGATGAAAGCTGCTAAAATGGATGCCATTGACTCTTGAAAAGGTAAAATGCATGTGTTTAAACTACTTTTGAAGGAAAATATGGAAAAATCATTTTTTTGTATTTTTGAGTAATTTTATGCAAAATTATTATGCATGTGTTTTAACTATTTTTGACTGTGCAGAGGTTTATTGGTGAAAGGAAATGGAGTGGGCATTTGCAGGAAGTTGGGAAGGTGAGAAGAGGACCTAAGGGGTCTCTATCACCCTTCTAGATATTTGCACTGTGCTCAGATCTCAAAAAATCACTCGCGTGAACTTCTACAGGACGCTGCAGGGGATCTACAGGAAATTCTATAGGAACATGCTAAAAGTGGTTTTTAGAGGGTTGATGGTGGAAAAATGGTGGGAAAGTGGAAATGGAGGATGGATAGGGATGTTAAGGGGTCTAGGACCTGGTAAATGAAGCTCAGGAGTGAAGAATATGGTTGGGATTGTTCAAAGGTGAAGGAAGCAATGTTGCACAAAAACGTAGAAATTAGGGCAAGTTGGGAAAGTATGGCGAATGAGTGAAGGAGATCTTGAGCGAGGGACTGAAGCAGGTTATATGATGGAGGAAGAATAGGCTAGAGTGTTTTACAAGTGTTCTGCATACTACTTTTCAAAACTGATCAAAGAAAAGACTAAGAAAACAAAGATTTATCTATTTTGACCTAATTCTGACCTAAAAACCAGAAACGTGATGAACAGAAATTTATAGACAGGAAATCATGCAAGAAATCTATGGAAACTAAGCAAGAATAGATCTAAGCATGAAAACACAACTGATATCAACTTTTCCAACTCAAAATCTAACACTAGCAATTGCATTGGAAGGCAAAAACAGTGTTTTTGTGGCAGCAAGTGTGCCTTGGTCTCAATTCATGGTCCCAAGGAGGGAGAAAGGAGATCAAGGACTGCTTGGTAGCCTTTTTGTGGATCTTTTCTATTATCAAACTATCAAATCAACCTGAAGCATGAACAACTATCTTAATCATAAAAAACAACCTAAGTAACAAAACAAGATTTAACCTATATGACAGAAATTATTCTATGAATGCAGTAAAAACACATAAAAGTACACAAAGGAGGTATTGGGCACTTGGGTTTGGCCCAACCCCAAGAGCTACAGTCTCCTAAGAAAGATCAGAGCTGGTGCAAAGCTGGATTCATCTTCATTAATCAAAAAAATAATAGTTACATCACAAAAAATGTCTGCAAGAAGAAGCTCGAAAATGAGTTGATTACAAGGCTTCACTAAAGTGTGAAAAATAGACTATCAAATGGCTAACATCTAAATAAAATTTGACTAACAAAATTGAGGCCCTAAGCCTTCTTATTTATACAAATGGGGACCTCCAACAGTCCTCCTAAAATCAAGGAACTCGGCTTCCTGGAACTGAAGATAACAACAGTCCTACTTGACTTGCTTGGCTGCCCCTTGGCTTTGTGCTTCGAGTTTTTGATGGAGAATTCGAGGTAAGGGCTCATAAATGAAGGGGACACCCTCCTACAAATCCTCTCCCTTGTTCTTCTACGAATTTTTTTGCCAAGTGCTCATTAAACCTTTGATTTTGTCTCAAAATTGACTAAAAATCTGCATAAAGCACACATTAGATTTTTTGGCATAATGACTAACCCAATTCACTCTATTAGCATAAATATGATCAAAAACATGCAATAAACTAATGAGAATGGTGGATTAAGTCGAATTAAGAGGTAAAATGAGCCCATATAATTACCCATTTCTGGGGCTCATCATCACCCCCTACTCAAGGTGTTGCTCATCCTCTGAGCAACTAATCTATCTCTTCATCTTTAATGGCCCTGGTGGCCCCACTATCATCCCAAGCTTCTGATGTGGTCTACTTATGTGTGCCATAAAATTCTGCCTTCTTTTCCATGTCCTTCCACTGCTACTCCTATTCTGCTTGTTTGAATTCTTGTGCTTTTCTTGGCCTTGAAATACATGAAGGCCTGTCTTTTTCTCCTCCTCTTCATTGCTGGTTTGCTTCTACATTGCAAGGCTTCTATTGCCCAGCTGGCCATGCAAGCTATTTTGGCTTCTTTCTCCTGTAACTACTGTTTTAAAATCTACACTTCATCTGCTGCCTGAGACTCTTTTTCTTGCAGCAGTTTCATTAGAATTTCAACATTAGCTTGTGGCTCTCCCTCTTGCTACTGTTTCTCTATTGCTTCATTGTCTGTTAGGGGACCTTCTTGCTATTGCTGCCCTCCCAAGATGGACAACCTATCTCCCTTATGAATTTCCTACTATTGTAACTTCTTTTTTAGTAGTTCATTTTCTTCTTGTGGTTGGGCTCTTTTACTGCTCTCTATGTGCCTTACCATGGACAACTCTCCTCTTAATTCCTTGAGCTTGTCCTCCATGTAGTGTTGAGTTTTTTTTTTTTTTAAACAAAATGCTCAGTTGAGAAAGCAGGCAGAACTGAAAACAGAGGGATAGTTGAATTTTCGTCTTTTTCTGAAACCAAATAAGGAATTTCCCATGTGCTTCTTCTAACAACATCAAATTGCAATAATTCCCCTATTTTAAACTGCTGTTATCCTGAATTTGACTCTCTGCTTTTAAAAAGAACTTTTTTTTTACAGAATAGAGGATAAAGACACAGGTTCTTTTCAGCGAGTAGATAGATATGCAAATTTGTTTTTTTTCACACAGGCTGGTTTCTATGGGTGTATGTATTTCCTTTAGAGTAGAATTTTAGAAAGAAAGAGATAGACTTTGAATGCAAAGAAGAAAATAGAAACTGTGTAGACTTAGGGAAAATATGCAGGCAGACTTTCACTTTTTTCAATGTGTAGGCAGACTTTCACTCTCTTTTTCTAATCTAATGCCATGTTTGATTCACCACCTTATTCAAATAAGTCATATGCAGAGAGGTTTCCCAAGCCTAGCTCATTTCCAGCTTGAATTTTGACAAAAATCTCGGGTTTTCCTTCTACAGAGTTGTTCTCTGCCCTTCCTGTAGAAATTTTTCAGCTCCTGTAGACTGTGTTTGTTTTTCTGTAGAACTCAATAAGCAAGAGTGTTTTGAAAAATGGCAGAGAATGACTGGTTCGCTGCTATGGAGGTAGTATAGAAATTTCTGCAGCTGTGGGAATGATGATAAAATGGAAACAAAGGTGGTGAGAGTGTTTCAACAATGAGTTCTTACGACTGTTTATGGAGACTTCCGGTGATGGAGGGTGAGTTGGCCAAGTTTACGTTGGCCCCATGCAGACTGTTGGTCCCCACTGTAGTGCTATTATGAAACTTCATGCTTTTTTCCTGTTAATCACTTGACATCAGTTGTGCTGGAGTTCAAAACATCTGCCACTACTTTCTTTTTAAATTTCCCATGACTTGACTATACACGTGTGCTGGGTGATCTCTGGATGAGTGCAATCGAACTAGCTGAGGGTGTCCAGTTAACTGGCTACCTTTCTGGCTTAATCCAACCATTTCATTCATTTATGAAGTTTTGAATCATACAGATGCAAATAGAGGAACTGGTTTAGACACTTACCTGTAAGTCGAAATGTGCATGCTGCTTGGTTCTTTTGCTGCTGCATGCTCATATTCAATTGCTGCATGCCTGTATCCATTCTGTTATATGATTTTTGTTGCCTGATGTGTGGCTATGTCTCTTGTACAAGTATCCTCTGGCTGGATCTAAGCTGCAAGAGTCTATTCCAACCTTTAGATTTTCACCCTCATGCTGCTGATGTTGGATTTTTGCAGGACAACGACTTGTTTTCTCCATAGCTCCAAAACAATAGATTGGATTGACCTGAAATTTTTTGAGCATGTTTCTATCATCATTATGCACCTCCCATAGAAAAATTGTGGTCAATGGATCCATGGATTTCGAGAAAAACGGAAAATGGCTGAAGGTGACAGAGATCAATTTCTTGGAAACCATGCACTGGAATTGACTGAAATTGCTTAGGCAGGTTACTATCACCCATGTGCATCTCCCCATGAAACAGGTTTTTAAATGGATGGATGGATATGGAGAAAATGCAAAAATGGCTGAAGGTGATGGAGGCTGATTTCTTGGAAACCGTGCACTGGAATTGGCTGAAATTACTTGGGCATGTTTCCATCATCCCTATACAACTCCCCATGAAACAATTTTTTAAATGGATGCACGGTTTTCAAGCTAGGGAAAAAACAAATTTCTACTCTATGTATTTTTGTATCAGAGCATTCTGCAGTTTTTTTGGACAGTAAGAAAAATGAGCTTGGGCTGTAATGCAGACATGGAAATGATGGAAGAGGGGTTTGAAGACTGTAGGAGGATTTATAAACCCTTTATGAAGCTTCCCTCTTTCTCAAACTGATTTTGAAGTCTATTTCTAGCTCTCTATAATTTCTACAGGATTCTCTTGTAGAAAACATAGTTTTCAGAAAAGAAGAACAGTGAGGTGGAAAGGATGTCAAGAATGATAGAGAAGGGTGAGGGAAGGTAGGATAGGTGTTGTTATTGGTTTTAGAGCTTTCTTGGCACTTGCTACTACTTCCTGAAGTTCTGCAAACCTGCAATACAACTGGAAATTCATTTTTCTTTTTTTCTTTTTCTCTTTTTTTTGAAAACAACTAGGGTGCCTCATGGAGGTTTTCACCTTAATTGCCTGCCCTGGACGCCTCCAAGGGAGGTTTTCACCCAGGGATCTTATTCCCTTTTTTCTTTTCTTTTCTTTTTAACCCATTGACCGCCTCATGGAGGTTTTCAATCAATGGGCTAGGAAACAATCATCCATACAGACCATCAACCACTTCAGTATTTGCACTCACAAACTAGATTGCAGCAATCAAGACACTATAGGTGGATGAGTTTTCTACAATAGTTTCATCTAGTCATTAGATATAAGAAGGGAATACACAATAAAGTTGCATATATGTTGTCCAAATTGTTGGGTTGTGTTATATTCATTCTACAACTACCCACGTAGTTAACTTGGGGGTTAGGAGGGGGGCGGAGGCCCCCTTTGTTGCGCTGATTGCGTGGGGTGGGGGGGGAAGTCACAAGGGGTTTGAGGGGTGCAGGTAACCCACTCTATGTGGTTTGGGGTAGTTCCCTGAATTTTTTTTGTTTTGGACCCTATGTTAGGTTGGGCAAACCCACCTATGGTTTTGTGCATGATTTACGCACATGTGTTTGGACGCGATGGTTTTTGGTCCATGGTTTTGGATGTGATGGTTTTCTCTCCATGGTATTGGATGCTTCAACATGTATAAATATATATTGTAACATTGAAAGGAACATAATGAAAAATCATGCTGGTAGTCTCGGTTTTGGGATCCAGGGGAAATCTCTGTGTATATGTGTTTTATGCGTTATGCTCTTGCATTGTTTATTTTATGTGTTTTAGAATTCATATGCAGGTAATTTCTGTACAGGGTTAAAACCTACATTTGGTATCAGAGTTGTTTTGCCTTCAAGGGGATGCCTTTGTTGCTGAGGGATTTCACTCGGGCCTGTGGTAGACCCTATTCAGTGGAAGATCTGCGAGATCGATTATGGTGGTGAAAGAAGATAGCGAGCAGTGGAAAGATAGAGATCGAGAAATTTAATGATCAGAGTTTTGAGTTGTGGAAACTCAAGATGGAGGATCTGTTGGTGGATAAGATTAGTGGATTGCAGTAAATCCAGGTAGTAAACCAATGGGAGTGTTCGATGAAGAATGGAAGAAGTTGGATCAGAAGGCAAAGAGCACAATATGATTGTGTGTCTTAGATTCAGTATTGCTAAATGTGTCAGGGGAAGCTACAACAAAGGCTTTGTGGGACAAGTTAGGGACTTTGTACTAATCTAAGTCTCTGGTGAATAAACTATTCCTGCGAAAAAAGCTGTATAACCTAAGGATGAAAGATGGAGACTTGGTGACAGAGCATCTAAATGCATTTAATACTGTGGTAAGTCAGTTAGCATCTGTTGATATTAAAATTTCAGATGAAGTTAAGTGCATCAGTTTGTTGTGTTCTCTACCAAATTCATGGGATAGTCTAGTTATTGCAATAAGTAGCAATGCAACTGCCTTGCAGTTTGATGAAATAGTCTCATCCTTGCTGACGGAGGAGATGAGACAGAAAAATATGGAGAGCCAGAATGGTGATGCCTTGTCTATACTAGGATGGTCCCAAAACAGAAACAAAAATAAGTCATCAAGTGAGAGATCTAAATCTAGATAGAGATCTAAATCTCCAGGAAAATCTGTAAAAGTGGTGTGCTGGAAATGTGGAAAGGAAGGGCACTACAAAAGGGACTATAAATCTAAAGCTCCTGATAAAGGAAAGGGATCTGATGATGCTCCTTCTGGAGAGGTGAAAACCACCTCAAATGAAGGTGGGGATGTGTACTTGGCTTCTTCAAGTACACATGTAGATCATGAGGATTGGTTGATTGACTCAGGTGCATCCTTTCACTTCACTCCCCATAGAGAGTGGTTCTGTGAGTATGAGAAATATGATGGTGGTGATGTCTTCTTAGGGGATGATAGGAAGGCTAGAATTGTTAGTCATGGAAAAGTAAAATTGAATTTGCAAGGTGGAAGGGTTAGAACACTTCCAGGTGTTCTGCATATTCTTGCATTGGCCAAAAATTTGATATGTGTAAGCAAGTTGAATGATGCAGGTGTAAAAACAGTGTTTGAGAAGGATACCTGCAAGATGATTCGGGAGAACTGGTATTGATGTGGGGAGTTTAGATTGGAACTCTATATAAGGTGCAAGGTATCACTGTTGTTGATGGGTACAACAACTCTGTGGTTTCTGAAAGTGGAGTAGAAAATTTAGTGGTCTCTGGAGAGAAAACCATGTTGTGGCATCAAAGGCTTGGACATATTGGAGAGAAGGGCCTATGAATACTTCATGGTAAAGGTATGATAGATGGTATGAGTAATAGCTCTCTGGATTTTGATTTCTGTGAAAATTGTTTATATGGGAAGTAGAATCAGGTGAGTTTCCCCTCTGGTGGTAAGAGGGCGAAACAAATATTAGAGTTTGTGCATAGTGATATGTTTGGACCTGTGAAGGTTCCATCACTGGGTAAGTCTATGTATTATGTATCATTTATAGATGACTTCTCAAGGAATACATGGATATATTTCCTTAAGAATAAATCTGAAGTATTTGACAAGTTTAAAGAATTTAAGGCTTTGGTGGAAAACCATATAGAGAAGAAGATAAAGGTGCTGAGGACAGATAACGGTGGAGAGTTTTGCAGTAAGGAAATAGAAGAATTCTGTAAGAAGTGTGGTATAGCATGGCAGAAGACTACTCCATATACACCTCAGAAAAATGGAGTTGTAGAAAGAATGAGCAAGACGTTGATGGAAAGGACAAGAAGCATGCTTAGTGGTGTCGGGTTAGGACAAAAATTTTGGGCAGAGGTGGTGGAGACAACATGTTACCTGGTCAATAGATCACCTTCATCAGCATTGGAGGATAAGACTCCACAAGAGGTATGGACTAGTAAGAAATCCTCTCTTTCACATCTGAGGGTATTTGGATGTGATGCATATGTACATGTTCCAAAGGAGAAAGGAACCAAGTTGGATAGTAGATCTGAAAAGTGCATCTTTATTGGGTATAAGGATGGTTTAAAGGGTTATAAGCTTTGGAACCCAGTAACAAGGAAGGTTGTGTACAACTGAGATGTGGTGTTAAGAGAGGTGAAAGATGTAATTAAACATGAAGTCCAACCAAAGGAACCTAAGAAACCTGAGAAGATAGAGATTGAGCTAAAGGAGGAAGAATAAGACTCTACAACAGAGGAGGAATTAGAAGATGAAGAGCCACAAACTCCGGGTGTGAGAAGATCAGTTCGAGAAAGAAGGGAGCCAGAAAGGTATAGTCCATCTGCATTTTGTTCAAATTTTGCTTTATCTATTATTGATGATGATCCCAGAATTGTGAAGGAAGTAGCAGATTCAGAGGATGGAAAACTCTGGAAAGAGGACATGGTTGATGAAATGACATCTTTGCACAAAAATGAGGCTTGGGATTTGGTGGAGTTGTCGGCTGGAAGGAAACCCATTGGTAGCAAATGGGTGTTCAAGAAGAAGACAAATGCAGAAGGAAAGGTGGAGAAATACAAAGTTTGTTTGGTAGCAAAAGGTTATTCCCAAGAGTCTAGAATTGATTTTGGTGATATTTTTTCTCCTGTTTCCAAGGTAACTTCTATTAGATTACTTTTATATGTTGCTATTTCTTTTGATTTTGAGGTAGAACAGATGGATGTGAAGACAACATTTCTTCATGAGGATCCAGAAGAGGAAATTTACATGAAGCAACCTGAAGGCTTTGCGGTGAAGGGTAAGAAAGAACTAGTATGCAATTTAAAGAAGTCTCTGTATGGGTTAAAACAATCACCAAGGATGTGGTATCAAAAATTCGATACATTTATATGGGGACTTGACTTCACCAGAAGCAAAGCAGATTACTGTGTGTATTTTAAATTAATTGGTGACCATGTTATTTATTTGATCTTGTATGTGGATGATATGTTGTTGGTTGGAAATGACAAAGAAATTATTCAGGATTTGAAGACCCAATTGTCCTCCAAATTTGACATGAAAGATCTTGGTGCTGCAAACTATATTTTGGGCATGGAAATTAAAAGAGATCGGGCAAAGACGAAGCTCTGGTTAAACAAGAGGAAGTATGTCGAGACAATATTGCATAGATTTAATATGCAGGATAGTAAACCAATCAAGGTTCCTATTCCTGTAGGTGTAAAGTTATCTGTTGAACACTATCCCAACACACAAGAAGAGGAAGAGGACATGTCCCGTGTTCCATATGCAAGTGCAGTCGATAGCCTGATGTATGCAATGGTCTATACTAGACCATACATTGCATATGCAGTGGGAGTGTTGATCAGGTTTATGTCAAAACTAGGAAAGGAGCATTGGACAACATCGAAGAGGGTTTTCAGGTATTTGCGTGGCACTAGTGAATATGGTTTGTGTTACTAAGGAAGATCAGGATTGGACAGAGTGTTGGATATTCATGGCTTTGTTGATGCAGACTGGACTAGAGATCTTGATCAAAAAAGATATACAAGTGGGTATGTGTTTAACCTATTTGGAGGTGCAGTCAGTTGGACGAGTAAGAAACAATCTGTAGTGGCACTATCAACTGCATAGGCAGAATACATGGTAGCCACTCATGCAAGCAAGGAAGCAGTTTCGTTGCAAATATTGTATTCAAGTATGGGGTTAGTACAAGAATCTATAAGGATAGATTGTGACAGCTAAAGTGAAATTTTCTTGGCAAAGAACCCTGCATATCATTCAAAGACAAAGCACATCGATGTTCAGTATCACTTTGTGAGGGATATGATAGAAGACAAAAAGGTGTTGCTAGTAAAGGTGGACACTTTGAAGAATATTGTAGATTCATTGACAAAATCTGTGAGCTCTGAGAAATTCTCTTGGTGTAGAGAAACAATGGGCATTGCAGGGCTAGATAAATGACTAAGCTCTCTTGTGGCCCCTTGTGGAAAGAAAACAATAAGTGGGAGAATGTTGGGTTGTGTTATATTCTTTCCACGACTAGCCCACATTGTTAATTGGGGGGTTAGGTGGGGGGCCACAAGGGGTTTGAGGAGTGCAGGCACTCTATGGGGTCTGGGGCAGCACCCTGAAAATTTTGGTTTTGGAACCTATATTAGGTTGGGTGGACCCACCTATGGTTTTGTGCATGATTTTTGCACATGTTTTTGGACGCAATGGTTTTTGGTTCATGGCTTTGGATGCGATGGTTTTTAGTCCATGGTATTGGATGCTTCAGCATGTATAAATATGTATTGTAACATTGAAAGGAACATGATGAAAAATCAAGCTGGTAGTCCTGGTTTTGGGATCCAGGGGAAAATCTCTGTGTATATGTGTTTTATGTGCTATTCTCTCGCATTGTTTATTTTATGTGTTTTAGAATTCGTATGTAGGTAATTTCTATACGGGGTTAAAACCTACACAGACCAATCATAAATGCATCTACTATACTTAAGCATAACTCAATAATGCATGAAAACTACATTGAACAATATGCTCAAGATGTAGATTTTAAATATGTATATGAAACTTTAAGTAAGGGAAAACAAGTATAAGAATTGGATTATCATGTTAAGGACAAACTCTTATATCATTTGGGAAAGCTATTCATTCCTCAAAATGAAAGAGTTAATATAAATCGAGAAGCACATACTTCTCTGATATCAGGTCATTTTGGTGTAAGTAAAATAGTTGCACAACTGCAAAGATTATGCTATTGGCCAAGAATGCATGAAATAGTTTCTAGATATATTAAAGGGTGTACCATGTTTGCTAAAAGCAAGCCCAGCAATCGAAAACTAGGCTTGTACACTCCATTTCTAGTTCCTTCTCGTCCTTGGGAAAGTGTTTCCACGGACTTTGTTGGGGGATTGCCAAAATCTAGAAAAGGTCATGACTATTTATATGCTATTATGGACAGGTTCATCAAAATGTGTATTGTAATACCTTGTAACAAGCAGATTACAACTGAACAAACAACAAAGTTGTTCTTTTAGCATGTATGGGTTCATTTTGGGTTACCCACTTCTATTTTCTCTGATCGAGATTCCCGATTTGTTGGGAAGTTTTGGTCAAGTATATGGGAGTTAATGGACACCAGGATGAAGAAGAGCACATCCTTTCATCCACAAACAGATCGCCAAACAGAGGTGGTCAACAGGACGATGATGCAGTTGCTTAGAGGCTATTGCAGCAAGCATCCCAAGCTTTGGGATGAACATTTGTGTTATGTGCAACATGCTTACAACTGTGTTAAACACTCTTCTACACAGAGATCTCTTTTTGAGACTTGTTTTGGTTTTATACCAAGGTCTCCCTTGGATTTTGTCTTTAGTAAATACATAACAGTTGATGGACACAGTGATGTGGACAAAGCAACCAAGTTCATTGAACAGATCCACTAGGCAGCGCAGGAACAACTAGAAAAGAGCCAAGCCAAATAAAAGGTAAGGCATGATAAGCATCGAATTGAGCATAGCTTCCAAGTTGGTGATCAAGTCTAGCTGTACATCAGCAAAGACAAAATGCAAGGTGAAGGTAAGAAGCTGAAGCCAATAAGGTATGGGCCTTTCAAGATACTTGAGAAAATTGGCGAGAACGCTTTTCGCCTTGATTTACCAGCTTACATGCACATCTATTCAGTAGTTAATGCAGAGAACTTGAGACTATTTGAACCTTCATTAATTGAAGGTCCCAAAGAGAAAATTCAGTTGCCTCCTATTGATGATTTGTTGCTTGAATATCTCAATGAGTTGCAGGAAGATATAATTATGGACAGGAAGGTGAGAACTATGCATAGAGGGGATGTTGAGTACCTCAGAATCGGACTCAAAGGTTCAAAACCAAGCAGTTCAAGATGGATAGAGATTGGACAAGTGAGGAAGTTGTATCCTCACTTGATTGATGCTTAAAAACCAACTTTTGGTGGTCTAAAAGCTTTCTCAGTGGGAAGGCATGATCCAAATGGATCCTAGAAAACCCTCTAAGTCTTCAAAGTCTTCTAAACATTCAAGACTATCACAAAAGAAGAGCCTTTTAAAAAGTCAGATTACACTATCGAGAGGCAAAAACATAGAGAAAACATTGAAAAACAGAGTATCGACGGCTTAAGACTACTTTGCATGGGAGCCGTCGGATCTGGTCGATCAATGGTCCAGATCCGATCCTCAAATCACAATTGGCGGTAGCAAGTGGAGGCTATCAGTGGAGACCACATGGTATATGCGACAACGATTAGTGGGGTCAATGAGCACTATCAATCAAGTGCGCAGATTGACGACCCAAGTTGAATCATGATATCGCAATCAGTGATTATAGAGGAGTGGGGCCGATTCATGTGACTACGATAGCCAGACCTGATGGGATTATAAATAAAAACATATATATTTTGAGTTTCGTAAAACAACATTTTCCTTTGTATTTGCATTTTTCGTTAAATAAACGAAATATGAAGGAAAAGCGTCGATGCGATGAAACCGGACCTGAAAGGGTTTATGAATGCATATGCATAATATTTCAAGTCTGTCTAAATCCATTTTACAGGGTTTTTCAGTGTTTAATGAATTTTTTTAATACAAAGGAAACAAGTGGGATTTCAGGTGGCCGTAGGCAGTAAGTGGTTTTGGCCGGGCTCCGCCCGAGCCCATACACTGGCTACCACATGTCCAGGCCCTAGAGAGAGAAAACTATCCTTTTCGGGTAGTTAACCCCTGTACGAATGAGCCGCACGAAATGAACCACAACCGTTGGATCTAGATCTTCTAGATCAATGGTGAAGATGCGATAAGCGACATAAAGGCAGACTCGATATGAGTTATAAGGGGAATTTATGGTATTTCGAATCCGATAAATGGTAGTTTGGTGAATTTCTTGTGTTTTTAGTGTATTTCTCTGTGAACACATAGAAAACTGTTTCTGGGGATTTCAAAGTCCCGATGACCCATTCCGTTACAGAACAGGAGGCCACCATCCCTGAAAGCGTTTAGCAATGATTGCAAAGGCTCAAGGGGGATCTGAGCAGACAGAGGCCAGGAAGCCAGAGAGTCCAAGAAGGAGAAACGAATAGACAACGCCGATTGGCTTTAAAGCCACTGACTGATAGAAACAGAGACAGGGAGTGCTAAGATAGAGAGAAAACAGAGACAAAGATTTAGTGAGGAGAGTCTATGTACTTAGAAGACTTGGGGGATCCAAGTAAAGCCTTGTTGTTTTGTATCTATTGTGTTAGACTCAAATTGAGCTCAATTTTGTAAAAACCCTGCTTCTGAAGACGTAATAGAGAGGTCACCACTGAAGGCTTGACCAGGAGACGTAGCCCAAGAGTGTTGGGTGAACTCCTTATTAAACTTGCTGTGTTTATGTGTGTTTGTATATTATGTTCTTTAACTGCTTTGTTGTCTATGTATTTCACAATCTTATCGATCCATTGCACAAAGTAACATAGGAAAATCCATGCACATGAGTGTGTAATACCTTAATAATTGTCTAAGATCTCATTATCAGATCATTTGTAGCCTTTTCACATCCAATATTTGACGAAAGTTACAAATCACTTTCTGCCTCAACACCATTTTTAAGTTCTCCTCTATTAGAGTTCTCTTCATTATTTTGATTGGTTATTTCAGCATCCATATATACATCAACAGATTATTTAAGGTCAAATATTAGTCATGTAGCTCTATCAGGTTGCTGGTTGTAAACATCCCTCAGAATTTTCTTGACTTCCTATTGACTCAAACCCATTTGTTGCATCTTTTCAAACAAATCAGATCTGTAGTTTTGCATGTATTCTACACCTAAATTATGATGTTGCTGATTTTTTTGTCTTTATTAGTAATAGGAACATTAAGAGCAGCCCAAATGTTACCCTTTCCATCCAATTTCAGAATTTCTAACCGATTGTGATTTGGAAATGAGCCTTCTTGGACTGCTTCTTGAATATTTGTTCATGTTTGAGCATTGTAAGCCTCAAGATCTCCATATATTTTCAGAACATAGTCCCATAGTTCCTTGTTTATTATTAGTATAAAATCCCTTCTCCTTCAAAAATGTCTCTCTAGCACAATGTGGCCAAGCCTCTAGAATACTATTGTTTATTCTTATACTAGGCTTGGCATTTTCAATTGGGAATAGTATTGAAAAATAATTCTCAAATGGTAACTTTTCTCACATGCCTTAGTGATAGGAGCAATGCTATCATGAAACCTTCATATCTTCCTTTGATTTTTAAAATATGTGAAGCATAGATCCTTTTCCTGCAAATTTGGTTCCTTACTAGAATCCACTTTTTAAAATCTTTACATTTTAGCTGTGCCTGAATGAGTTACAACAGAATGGATCCAATACAAGAGAAAATCATATAATGAGAAATATACCATGCATGTAACCAACATTTAACTAGAATGGAACCATTACAAACCAATCATAAAATAATACATTAAACTAGTACTTGTGTTCATTAACCTCAAGAAGAATCAACACATAATAACATATCTAAAGCCAACCAAGTCAAAGAATTCCACGTACCACCTGACCATAGATTGGGACTAAAGAAAATCTTTATTTTAGCCCAATCACCCTCATGCCTTATTCCAAGCATGAATGTGGGATCTCATGGGATAAACCAAAACATATTCAAACATAGACTCGAGAGGTTAAACCACCTCAACCCTCAAGCTACAGTAATATTATCTAAACTGGTCTAGAGATCACCAAAAATAACACAAGCTTGGATGCATTAGGATTTCTTCACCATACCTAGAGGAATTTTCCTATCTCCACCCACCTATTAAGGAAGTCCCAAAGAAAACACTACAAGAAAGAAGGACATTGGTGAGGGGCAAAAAATGTCACCATAAGCTCATTGGTGACGGTCAAAAGAACCTTTGTCACCAAAAACTGAACGTCACCAAAAGTGGCGTCGCCAAAAGTATAGGTGTTGTTGTTGAGCCTCAAAATTACTCTTTCCCTAGCAACTCTTCCCCTTCCTTTTCTTTGTGTTTCTCCATGAGAAAGATGCATTCTCATCACCAATGACCGGTATATACTATCTTGAGGAGGACATTTAGTGATTTACATGGTATGCTTTTATGTTTTGCTGCTTGAATAAATTTTTGTATATTAGCTATGGAACACAGCCTATTCTACAACTAATCGGCTATTCTGCAACTACCTTCATGCTCTAATAGGTCCTAGGTGTCAGAAGGAGAAACTAGCAACATGGACAGCTTGGAAATCATCGTGATATGGACCCTGTCCTATTCACGTAGCCCAGGTTGACAAAGAAGATGGCATAAGACTACGGTCAATGGATAAGTCAAACGCAGAGAGACCGAAGGTAACATGACTCTATTCCATGGTTAATTAACACGTTTCAAAATGATGGGAAGAATTATCCGGAACAACTACCTGTACCTACAGTCTCCAACAACCACTTGTACAACCGAATCCAACAGCCACCATGTCTTGGATTTATGTCTCTAGCAGCAGAGGAAGAAATTCTGCATATCTATCTTCTACGTGTTTGACTTTAGCATGTTTTTCTCCACAAACGGTTATATGGTTTTTATTATAAATACCTGTGTAAAGGATCGAAGAAGTTAGTGGTAATAGTGATAGTTTTATTGTGAAATCGAAGTTCTAAACTCTGTAATTTCTGGGCATTTTGTGTCCCTGTTTTTAATATGAAGACTACATGTTTTATGAAAATCTGAAGGAGTTTTCTTGGAGTTGATTGAGCAAGCATAACCTAATCAGTTGCAGAGGGCCCCTGCACTGAAGAAGGTTTCATTTCATTTTATTTTTCTTCTTCTTGTTAACTGTAAATTCATCATTTTCTTTCACAGTGTTTATAATCATTTTCTTACTAACAATGTTTATAATGCAATTTCCATCATTTTCTTATTAATAGTGTTCATAATTTAGAGTAGCTTCCATTTGCTTGATCTCTTTTAGTTTTTATTAGTAATATAGAAGATGGAACTCAGCAATGTAATCTAGTTTACTTCATTCACTGTTTTGCTAGTCTTTAAATTCTCAATTAGACTGATCAGTGCCATTTACTATTTTTTCCATTTTATTTTTAGTTTACTGACTCATGGTGTTAATGAATGTTTATGAAAAACCCTTCAAGTTGATAATTCATCCTTAACTAAGTGGTTGAACATTTCATTTATGCAATGAGTTATTGTTGTATCTCTGTATTTGTTTTCTCTTAGATTAATGAAGTACATAATTCCTCAAATGTCATCCCAAGGAGACTTTCTCCTAGAATTGAGAGACAAAGTAACTAAGTATTTCATTTAGTTTTATTTCTGTAGTTAGTTAGACATTAGTTGCAAATTTCACTTTCAGTTATAATTCATGATTTCGAAATAATGGTAAAATAGGAATAGAAAGTTTGTTTTCATTCCTTGCTTAAGCTTTGCTTCCAAGTATTTCTTAGCTCTTTTTTCATTTCTTTCTTAAGCTCTATTTATTTTGAGCAGTATTTATGAAAGTTAGATTTGAGTTTTTGATAATTACATTGTAAATCATTAGGAATTAAAAGACCAAAACCCCCCCAAAACAACATAAAACACAAAAACAACGAAGTAAGAAGGGTTATCTAGCACAAATAGTGCACTACACTTCATCAGTTTATGATACCCAGATTGACAATTTATGTAGAACAATTTAGGACACTAAATTGACCAAACATTTTGGTGTCGTTGCCAGAGAAGTGTAACTAGGTAGCCTTATCTCTTACATTAAAAAAAAATGGCATGCATAGAGAAAGAGACTCTAGGGGTAGATTTATAGCTAGGGGCAGAAGTTAAATTCCTACAACACCACCTACTCCACCAAGAACAAGAAAAGACACACCTCCATCCCAAACTCATACTCCCAGCCATAGGACTCCTGGAATTCTAGGGGCAGAAATCCAATCAAAAGAATCTCCTACTTCATCTACCAAGTCAGTCCTAGGGGAGAAAAATTTCGAATCTCCAACAACAGGAATAACCTTTTTCACCTCCATAGGGGAACACATTGTAGTTGAAGAATTAGGAATACCTAGCAAGGAAGAAGAAGTAGAACCTTTCTCCCATATTCCATTAATAGAAGAAATAGAGGAGGAGGAAGTAACCTTGCAGGTTGAACCATATACTGACTCTGAAGAAAGTATAATGGTAGAAGAAGAACAAGATGGAGAATTCTCACTGTTTGGAGGAGGGGGTAGAGGGAGAGGTAGAGGAACTAATGGAGGAGGTAGAGGAAATAATGAAGAAGGTGGAGGAAATAATGGAGAAGGTGGAGGAAATAGGGAAATAAATAATTATTTTGGATTCCCTATAGTGGATGAGGATACAAATGCCACAATGAAAAATATCTCACCTTTTATCCTCCCAAACTTCTATGGGTTGAAAAGTGAGGATCCTGAAACATTTTTGTTTGAGTTTGAAGTCTTGTGCAGAACTTATGACTATCTAGAAGACTCTCAAAAACTTAAATTGTTTCCTTCAACACTGAAAGGAGCTGCTTTGAAATGGTTCATGGGGTTAGTCACTCAGTCCATTAGAACATGGAATGACATGAAAAAAACGTTTTTGGATAGGTATTTGGATTATTGCATGTCGACCAATCACAAAGATGAAGTGTTCAAAATGATGCAGAGAGAGGATGAAAACTTAGAAGATTTGATTGAGAAATTCAACTATATTTTGAAAAGAGAAAAGATGAACAATTTAGATGAAGAAACCTTGAAAGCTCTTTTATTAAAAGCCATTAGAGATGAGTGGATAGATATCCTTAACATGATGGGGAAGGGAGATATCTCTCAACTTCCATTAAATGATATAAGAGAATTGTGTGTTCATCTCCCAAGAGGGAAATCTAAAACAAGGAAAGGGCTAAGAGATCCTTCTCTTGTTAGAGTAAACAAATCTGCAACTGGATCTGTAAGTAGGGCAGAAATTGGTAATATGCTTGATGAATTTAAAACTGACATTCTAGGGAGCCTTAGTGACTAATTAGACACCCTTAAAATAAAAAACAAGCAAAAAACTGAGGCTGATGCTTTAGCCATATTTTGTCCAAAATGTAGAAAAAAACAGGCTCTAAGGGAATGCCCTTTAGATGCAAAAATACTATAAACTTGTATGATTTGCTCAGAAAGTCATGAGACCAAAGGTTTTCCTTCAATCCCAGGTCTTAATACTGTATTTCAAGAGGAAACAGTCCCAAATTCTGCAGAACCTCTTTGTTTTTTTGCTAGAAAACCTTGGCAGGGGCCACAAAATTAGGGATTTAACAATCAAATGTATCTTCAGCCCCCACTAAATTTGAATTCTTGGTAGCAACCTTGGCGTCAACCTCAATCTCAATCTCAACCGTGGGCACAAGGAGTGCAAAATCCTTATGCGATATTTTCTCAATATTATCAATATCCTCCATCATATCAGAATTATCCTCCCCCATACATTCAACAACAAAATCAACAACCACAACTTCAAAATTAGAATCCTCAACTTTCATTGCCATTTCCACAACAACCTCCATAACAAAACCAAAATCCTCAACTCTTACTGCCATTTCAGAAGAAACCAAATCAACTATCTGCCCAACCATTACAAAACCCCAATAATAAAAACCCTCAGAATGCTTACATGGTAGAAGGACAACAATTTCCAACTTACATGATTACTCCTCTAGATCTTAATGATGTTCAACTAAGATCTGAAAGGATATTAGAAAAGGAAAGACCTTCTGTAGTTATTCAGGAACAAGACTGTTTTGACGAAGATTCTCTAAAACTCAATAAAATTTTTGAGGGAACATCCCTCAAAAACCAAAACATCAGAAAAGAAAAACAAAAAGAGTCAGTGAACACAACTCCTATCAGTGAGAAACCAACATCTACTTCTGCACCTCTCTGAAAGACTACAAATTGATAGAGGGGTAGAAAAACAGATCTTGTTGCCCAACTATGATTTTCTAAATCAATTGAAGAATGTCTGTATCAAAATTCCTTTGCTACAAGCCATTAGAGAAATTCCAATTCTAGCCAAAACAATAAAGGAGATGAGCATAAAAAACCAGGAAAGAAAGCAAAATAAACAAAAAGAATTCACCTAGTAGGAAAAATAACAGACATGATGATGGGAAAAATTGCCATACAAAAATATGTGGATCTAGGAAGTCCAATTGTAAAAACACATATCAATGGAGTTGAAATTACAAATACATTGATTGACTTAGGAGTAGAAATAAACATAATGAGTAAACAAACTATGGAGCAGCTTAAACTTCCTAATCTTCTCTACACACCTACCTTACTGCAACTAGCAGATAGATCAGTAATCAAACCAGATGGTGTGCTAGAAGATATTTCAGTATCCTTAGATTCTTGGGAATATCATGTTGATTTCATGATCTTAACTCCCAAGAACAATCTAGGAGGACATCCACTCATATTAAGAAGACCTTGGCTGGCCACAACTGATGCTTTTATTAGCTGTAGATTTGGTGACATGTATATTTCTGATGGTAATTCAACAAAGAAATTTACTCTATATCCTCCAACAAAAGAAATTACAGAAATAGATGACAAAGAATTGATTGATGATGAATATGATATTCAGCATCTCTTTACTATTTCAGAAATTAGTGAAGATAGTCAAATTTTGAATACATTGGAAAATTTTGAATCATCTTCAGAATATGACCATGAGAAATTTCAAGAAAAATCTAATGTTGAATATTTGTCATCTAGGTAGATGTCTCTCTATTCTATGGAAGAGTTTGGGAGCTCTACAATTGAAATTTTTCCAGGTAGGACATTGAACATAAATAAAAACTCGGAGAAACTACAACAAGAAGAGCTAATCTAAACATTACAAAAACATTCTGTTGCATTTGCATGGGAATACACTGACATGAAAGACATTGATCCTAAGACTTGTATCCATCACATCTATATTGAGGAAAATTGTACACCTATTAGACAACCTCAGAGAAGGATGATTCCAAATCTTAGAGAGATTGTGAAAGAAGAGCTCTAAAAATTATTGAATGTAAACTTCATTTACCCAATTTCAGATAGCAAATGGGTTTCTCCTTTGGTAATTGTGCCTAAAAAGAATGGTAAATGGAGGGTGTGCATTGGTTACCAAGAATTGAATAAAGCAACCCTTAAAGATCATTTTTGTTTGCTTTTTATAGATCAAGTGTTAGATACATTAGCAGGTAAGGAATATTTCTCATTCTTAGATGGTTTTAGTGGTTATAATCAAATTCAGGTAGCACCTGAAGATCAGGATAAGACCACATTTACTTGTACATGGGGAAATTATGCCTATCGAGTACTTCCTTTTGGGTTATGTAATGCACCTGCAATATTCCAAAAAGTAGTACTAGGAATTGTTTATGATCTGATACATAATTGTGTAGAGGTATATATGGATGATTTTATAGTCTATGGAAATACATTTGAAGAAGCTTTGGAAAATTTGGAAAAAGTTATTAAAAAATGTAAGGAAATGAACCTTTCACTAAGCCATGAAAAATGTTTTATGATTCTTACAGAAGGTATTATTTTAGGACATCACATTTTAGGAGATGGGATTAAAGTTGACAAATCTAAAGTTGAAGTCATCTCTAAATTATCAATTCCAAATTGCCAAAAGGATGTTAGAAGTTTTCTGGGATTTATAGGATACTATAGAATATTTATATAAAACTTCACTAAAATAGCATTCCCACTCTTCAAATTGATTACCAAAGATTGTGAATTCAATTGGAATTATGATTTCCAGTTGGCATTTGAAACCTTGAAAACAAAAATTTCTGAAGTACCCATTTTAAGAGGTCCAAATTAGAAACTCCCTTTCCATATTTCAACAGATGCTTCAAATACAGCTCTAGGAGGTGTATTGGGACAAAAAGAATTGATTCCTTATGCCATTTACTATACAAGTAATAATTTGACTCCCATTGAGTTGAATTATACTGTGACTGAAATGAAATTTTTAGTTGTTGTTCATGCAATTAACAAGTTCAGACACTATATAACAGGCTATGAAACCTTTGTTCATATAGATCACTTTGAAATTATATATTTGATGAATAAACCTATTACTAATGGCAGAGTTACAAGATGGCTTTTACTTTTGTAAGAATTCAACATTACTGTGCTAGATAGGCCTGGAAAACAAAACACAGTTGCTGATTTCTTGTCTAGGATTCAGAATATCAAAGAAGATTCTCTAGTTGAAGATAAGTTTCCTGATAAATATCTTTTTGTAGTAACTACTCAAACTCCTTGGTTTGCAGATATTGCTAACTATTTAGTCACAGGGAAGTTACCTTCACATTTGTTTCCTAGAGAAAAAAGAAAAATTATTCAGGTAAGTGCAAGATATTCATGGATCACTAACGAATTGTATAAAACAGGTCCAGATCTTATAAAAATGTGTGTCAGGAAAGATGAAATTTCCGAGATTCCTAAGGCATGTCATGATGAGCCATGTGGTGGCCACTTTGCTGACAAAAGGACAACCTATAAAATCCTATCTTTAGGATATTATTGGCCATCCATTTTCAAGGATTCTAAGGAATATGTCAAGAGATGTAGCAGCTGCCAAAGGGTAGGGAAACCTACTCCCTCAAATGAAATGCCATTACAAACTCAGGTACTCATCGAACCTTTTGAAAAGTGGGCCTTAGATTTTGTTGGGCCAATTAATCCTCCATTTAAGCAGAAAAAGTATATATTGGTATGCATTGATTATGTCACTAACTGGGTAGAGGCGAAAGCATTACCTTTCGCTAATGAAAAATTTGTAGTTAATTTCTTTTTTGCGGACATATTTACTCGCTTTGGTGTTCCAAGAGAAATTGTGACAAATCAGGGACCTCAATTTACATCTAATCTGGTGGATGGGCTTGTGGGAGAATACAAGATCAAACATTGGAAATCTACTCCTTATCATTCACAAGCAAATGGTCAAGTGGAATCTACAAATAAATTGATTGAAGGAATCCTCACCAAGACTGTGCATCTACGTAGAAGGGATTGGGCAGAAAGGCTTTGAAGCCTTATGGGCCTATAGAACTACATGGAGGAACACAACGGGACATACACCCTATGAATTTGTTTATGGGAAACAAGTCCTGTTCCCTATAGAGTTCCAAATCAGAACTTCCAAGATGGCAGTCCAATTGGGACTAGATTTATTAGAGGCACAAAAGCATAGGCTGGAGAAATTAAATGAAATTGATGAAATCAGGCAAGAGGCAGTTCAAAGGAATGGTATAGTCCAACAATAGAGGGCGAAATGGCATGACAAATATATCAAGGATAAGAGGTTTCAAGTGGGAGATTGGGAGCTGTTATTTGATTCAAAGTTTAATTATTTTCAAGGGAAGTTTCAAACTCATTGGCTTGGGCCATATGAGATTGAAAAAGTCTTTTGTAATGGAGCAGTGAGAATAAGAACAATAGATGAAAGTAAAACTCCTCTTCTTGTGAATGGTCATATATTAAAGATATATCAGATACCAATTTCAAAAGAGGAGTTCATCAACATTTTCCAAGACAATTCTGAAATGAAGTTAGTGAAGAAGAATCCTTCTTCTCCACTAACTTAGTCTTTATTTTTCCTATGAATAGATACAGATATATATATATATATATATATATATATATATATATATATATATATATATATATATATATATATATATATATATATATATATATATATATATATATATATATATATATATATATAATAAATTGTATAAGGTTGAAAACCAATCATTGATTGGCATACTTATACAAAAAATACAGGGTGAAAATCAGAGGTTTCTAACACCCTATATTTTCCATTTTCTTTTTGTAATAAGTAGTGACAAAAAGCTATAGTCATTATGTAGTTTAGATTTTGCAAAATTCATCATCTCATCTCACCTCACTCCATTTTATTTTTATAGTTTCACTTCATCACATTGTCATATTTCATCAATAAATTTTTCCTTTTTTCAGTATTCATTCCATCTCCATTTCATTTATCATTTTGTCTTACATCTCATTTCATTTCACTTACATAGCCATTTCCATTTCACTCATGATCCTAAGCCATATTTCACTTTCTGTTTCACGTTCTGCAACTAATATGATTCTGCAGCTACGATTTGTTTATCAGTTTAGGCACAAGTGTACAATTCATAATAAAATCATGTATGCAGGGAATTGAAGAAAAATCAATTTTTGAAGACCAATCATGCTCAAGGTACCTGTGGATCAACATAAAAAAAATAATTTGCAAGAGAAAGGTAAAAGTTCCAAAAGTAAATGCAAAAATTTATTTCAAAAATCAATTTGAAAACATAAGTTTGTATAGTATGTATAATCACATGTCTCCTTAATCAACCATCAATTGATTTGACCGCCACGATGTCTCTGCCATATCTTCCATCTTTAATGACAAATGGTTTCAATGATTCTTTCATAACAAATCTTTGCTTCAAACTCCATAACCTGTACTCAAACGGTTCTCCACAACTACACCTGTTAACGGTCAAGATAACGATGTGACCTACCTATCTACGACTCTCTAAACCCTTATTGTCTATTAATTACATGCCGACTCTTAAGTTTTTCTCTCATATTCATGCAGCCATTTCATATACACAGTCTTTCCATTTTCTATATACACAGTCATTCCATTTACTAAATAGCACCCGTTTTATAGATAGTGAGAGTAATTTTGAGGTTAGTAAATTATACAAAATAGACACCATGGGACTCATTGTCAGGATAGAGCCCGTAGGGGCAAAATTTATGGAAGGGTACCCCCAACTCAAGGAGATGCTGTAGAAGACTAGATTGCTCAAGTTCATTGAAAAATTTGATGGATATCCCAAGGAGATCGTGAAATCTTTCGCTAGATCATTTGATGGTACAAAAGTGGAGATTGGGGACATCAAGTTTGCAATAACAAAATCTTACATAGCAGAGGCTACAGAACTGCCAAGACTTGGTGAGAGGTGGTTCAAAAACAAAGAATTTCACAATGAATCATGGAAGGTATTCCTTAGGAACCCAGGTATGGATGTCATTGTGTTTAGGAAAGGAATCCCTATTTTCAACACTCAAAAATAAATGGAGAAGCATGCTTTTGATATTACAAAAATTTATTACCTATAAGAGAAGATTAGGATGTATATATGTTTATCATATACATTTCTTGATGAACTTTCTACACAATGAAAACATCAACCTCCCTTTCTTCCTTCTAAATAGCCTAAGGAGAATGGCTTCAAATGTACAAAAGAAAATAGAATTTCTGGAAACAACCATGTACCACCACAGATTGGTCAAAATCTTGGTTGAATATCATCTAAAGAAAATAGGGGACACCTGGGAAAACTTTATGATAAGAAACCAATTCCAAGGGACACCAGAATCTCCTGAAAAAGATAGTGTGAGAAAGGGTAGGAGAAATAAGACTAATCTCACCATTCAAAGCAACCTTGAGCCTTCAGTACAGAAAAATGATGAAGAAGAACCAATCTCTGAAAAATTAACAGAGATTAGAAATCAAATCAAGTAGAGGAAGAAGATAAAATAGAAAGCTTGTGGAATTATTGAGAACACACCTAAATCTCCATTACAACTAGATGATGAACAACCAGTCTCTGAAAAATTGATAAAGATTAAGAGACAAATCAAGGGGAAGGAAAAGATAGGAAAAGAGAAAAAGGGTGCAAAGGAGGAGAAAATAAAACCCCTTAGAAGAAGCTCTAGGCTCAAAGGAATGTTAAAGAAGGTATCATCAAAGGAAACAAAGTTCATCAATCTGGAAGGAGAAACCCCAGTATCATCTCCTAAAAATATTCCATTTACATACAGTCCTCAAAACTCTCCTAGACAGTATTTTGAAGGCAGCCCTAGTAGAGGATCCCTAAGCATAGATCCAATACAACAACAAATTTATGATTACATAGAATCACTAGAAAAGAAAAATGCCTCAAGGGATCCAGGTTCCCCAGCCAATCCAAAACAACCTGTCAATCCACAAGATCATCTGAATGACTCACTCAAACAAGAAATCTATGAGTTGAAGATATTGAACAGGCATATTAAGAAAGAAAATGAAGCCCTAAAGAAACAAAGAAAATTGGATAAATCCATTCATGACAATACCATACTGCACTTAGGCCTATGGTACAAGTAAAATAGGAAGTTGAAGAGGAAGAATAGAAACTTGAACAAGACAATGATTAACCTTAAATACAGACTTCTCGTGAAGAAACCAACGACGGATGTCAATTCAAAGAAGAGCAAGAGAAGGAAGTTAGATGTATTGGCAGAGGTATCTAAGCAGATGAAATACAAAAAAGAGTTCACAGTTTTGGAAAAACTACATGGGGACATGCAATGATTTTGCAGTGGGGGTATGTTGAGCCTCAAAATTACTCTTTCCCTAGCAACTCTTCTCATTCCTTTTCTTTGTTTTTCCATGAGAAAGATGCATTCTCATCACCAATGACTAGTATATACTGTCTTGAGGAGGACATTTAGTGATTTACATGTTATGATTTTCTGGTTTGCTGTTTGAATAAATTTTTGTATATTAGCTATGGAACGCAGCCTATTCTGCAACTAATTGGTTGTTTCGCAACAACCTTCATGCTCTAAAAGGTTCTAGGTGTCAGAAGGAGAAACTAGCTACATGGGTAGCTTGGAAATCATCGTGATATGGACATTGTCCTATTCACTTAGCGCAGGTCGACAAAGAAGATGGCATAAGACGATGGTCAATGGATAAGTCAAACGCAGAGAGACCAAAGGTAACAGGACTATGTTTCATGGTTAATTAACATGTTTCGCAGTGATGGGAAGCATTATCCAGAACAATTACCTATGCTTATAGACTCCAACAGCCACCTGTACAACCGAATCCAACAGCCACCATGTCTTGGATTTATGTCTCCAGCAGCCGAGGAAGAAATTCTACATATCTGTCTTCTACATGTTTGACTGTAGCATGTTTTTCTCCACAAATAATTATATGGTTTTTCTTATAAATACCTGTGTAAAGGATCGAAGAAGTTAGTGGTAATAGTGATAATTTTATTCAATTTAAGCTTCTATGATCCATAATCTATATGATAGAAATATTTTTGGAAAAATCACATCAGAAGAATTTCATTGACGCGTTTCAAACTAGCAAGTGTGGTTCATCGTCAGGACAAGTCGAATAATCAGATCATGGCTTCATGTTAAATAGGGATAGCAGAACTTCAAATGGCTAGGTTTGACCGGAAAACGACTATATTGGACCAGGCTGGACAAACGACTATAATCTACCAAGAACAGCTAGATTTGACTAGATAAATTATTTAGTTAAAATAATATTATTAGAATAGTTAATATATGTATTTTTAATAATAATATATTTTAATGACTAAATATGAATATTTATGGTTGGTTAAGTAAAATGTTAACCAAATTTGTTTTAAAAATAATCAAAATGGGGACTATAGTAACCTATATTAAAAGATATAGGGATAATTAGTAAAGTTCATAATATAAATTTTATTAGTAAGCTATCTAAAGGGAAAGGGAACTTAACTAAGTGCTTGAACATTTCATTTATGCAATGAGTTATTGTTGTATCTCTGTATTTGTTTTCTCTTAGATTAATGAAGTACAAAATCCCTCAAATGTCATCCCAAGGAGACTTTCTCCCAAAATTGAGAGGCAGAGTAACTAAATATTTCATTTAGTTTTATTTTTGTAATTAGTTAGACATCAGTTGCAAATTTCACTTTCAATTTTAATTCATGATTTGGAAATAATGGTAAAACAGGAATAGAAACTTTGTTTTCATTTCTTGCTTAAGCTTTGCTTCCAAGTCTTTCTTAGCTCTGTTTTCATTTCTTTCTTAAGCTTTGTTTTCATTTTTAGATTTTGAGCAGTCTTTACGAAAGTTAGATTTGAGTTTTTGATAATAAAATTGTAAATCATTAGGAATTAAAATCAAACACACCCCCCCCCCCCCAAAAAAAAAAAAACAACATAAAACACAAAAACAATGAAGTAAGAAGGGTTATCTAGCACAAATAATGCACTACACTTCATCAGTTTACGATACTCGGATTGATAATTTATGTAGAGCAATTTAGGACACTAATTGACCAAATAGTTTTAGTGGCATTCAAAGTCCGTCACCAATAATGATATATAATGACGAATAGTGATTGTCACTATTTCATATGAGCAATGGTGACGGACCATAGCCCCCGTCACCAAAAACTGAACGTCACCAAAGGTGGCATCGCCAAAAGTATATGTGTTGTAGTGACATTCAAAACCTGTCACCAATAATGATTTATAATGACAGATAGCAACCGTCACCATTTCATATGAGCAATGGTGATGGACCATAGCCTCCGTCACAAAAAACTGAACGTCACCAAAAGTATAGGTGTTATGGTGACATTAAAGGTCCGTCACGAATATTGATTATAATGATGGATAGTGACCGTCACCATTTCATATGAACAACGATTTATTGTGATGGATCTTTCATGGCCATCACTATTGGTGCATATATATGGTGACGTTCGTTGACCCTCACCAAAAGCCGCATTGCCATAAGTATAGGTGTTATGGTGACATTCAAGGTCCATCATGAATAATGACTATAATGATGGACATCGACTGTCACCATTTCATATCAACAACAACGATTTATGGTTATAGACCTTTGAGGTTTGTCACTATTGATGCATATATATGGTGGCGTTCATTGACCGTCACCATTTCATATTTTGGTGATGGTTGAAAAATGTCACCAAAGCTCATTGGTGATGGTAAAAAGCTCATTCCATATGGATCACGTTAGGGCACGATGGAATCGAACTACCAACCTCCTGCTTGTAAAGCAGGTGCTCTTCCATTGAGCTAGCACCCTTTAAAGAATTAGACTTTTAAAGTTAGACCTTGAAGCTTCATAAATTGTAAATTCTTCAACTTTCAATAAATTAAAGTCTTGACAATATTTTACTAAACAAGCAAAGCAACATTGAAGCTACAGGTCCCTACTTAATGGTTATGGAAGTTATGAAAAGTGGGTGGAGGGAAAAATAATTATGTATAAGAGAATCAATATGTTTAGTTGAATACTCAATTAGAAGTGAAAGTTTGAAGACATTTATAATATATAAATGACCTATAACTAGAAAATGCACCAAATATTGCAAAGGAAATGTCATAAATTAATAACATATGGAAGAAGAACATTGATGAAGACAGATGCAATATGTTATAGGTCGAGTGAAAGAAAAATCTCAATGTTGTTGTTTTTTGGTGTTTAGATATTTGAATGATATCTAAACTTCTGTGCAAATGTAACACAGATCACAATATATATATATATATATATATATATATATATATATATATATATATATATATATATATATATATATATATATATATATATATATATCCTCTTTACATAAACCAACATGCAATTTGGAAATTCACAAGTCCACACTCAAAACATGACAGCAACCAACAAATAAAAGAAATTGACTTGGAAAGAAAGCAATAGATTCACCTTCATTCTTGAGCTACTTCTGTTTATTTGAATTTGACTCATGACATTCTTTATCTGAAAAGGAATCAAAATCATCACTAGTATTAAATTCATCCAACACAGGCTTTGGATATCCCACTAACATCTGTGTTTTTGTTGCCATGCCTGAAAACCATGGAGTTTCTCATTGATAGTAGAATAAGATGTGTGCTTGCTGCTCACGAACACATTCCTTATTGACCATTGTTACCTGACAAAAACCAAAGAGATAACACAATCTTAGCATACACAAAATCCCCTACCGAAATATAATCATAACTTAACAAATAAGTCTAAAATATGTTCTTAATTAATAAACTTTGTATTTGGAAATACTGTTTTTTTAGATTTAAAAAAGACTATGTTGTACAACACTTATGTCTATTTATCCAGGCAATCATATCATAGCATATGTCACACAGTAGCAATCTATAGTACCTAAAGTAAAAAGACAAATTTTCTCAAGAAAATAGATTTAGAAAAGAGATTTGAAAACTATAAGTTTGTCATCGAAGCTTTACTTAATTTAACAACAAACTATTTGGAGTTTAAAAATCAAAATCATTCATAGGAAATGAATAGGACAATGGCCAAAGTCATTATTCATACAAATAAAGCTAGAGTCACTATTTCCATTGTAGATAACTGAAATTTGGGCAATGGTATAACAATTAGAGCTTATTTTCTAGGAAGACTCGTCAATACCATCATTTTTTTTCCACGGTCTGTTGTGTCTCTAGATCCAGATCAGATAACTTGCCATTCTTAAGTTCTACCTTTCAAAACCTGATTTCTGGCTCACCCTTTAAAACACAATTCTACCGCTCCATTTTATTTTGTTTTGTCAAGAGAATTAGCAGGACCTTCCCATCCTCTATTTTACATAATCAATAACCATCCATCAATGATATAAAGAATAACATATACAAAACAAAGGCCAAAGATGTTCTTGTTGTATACCTATGTTATAGGACTCATCTGACCTTATTGGTGCAAAGAGCTCACCCTCAAAAAATAAAATCCACATGGAATTTAGAAAAAAAATTAAATCAAGCTCCAAGTAAATCAATCAAAATATGAACATCTTTTAATCAATAAAATTTTTGAGTTAAGATAAAATGGCCTAGAATTGAATGTTATATAAACCATGTCAAGTAACTAGCATCAAGTGAGAAATACAATCCATGCATATTGGAAGTGAAATAATTGATCCTGTAAAGCTCAAAAACAGATGACTTAGAGCTAAGAAACATAAATAAATGGCTTATAACTAAGACATGAGGTTTCCTTTCAACCCTATCATTAAATAACTCTTCTTTATGTCACTTACCATTAAACTTTTATTGATACCAAGTGGAACTAGTATTGTAACATTAACCTCTGATAATCTGTTTCCACGACTACTTCTCAAGATCCGCTCCATTACCAGCATTTGGGGCTAGATAAGATACATGCAAAAACCATCAACATGAAAATCAAATCTACATCCTTGTAAAAAAATGGGAGGAAAAAAAATATCCACAAATTGAAACAGACTGTAGGATACCTCATTCCTGCAACATGATTATCTTGTCATGAACAATAAAAAATAAATTAGGAGAAATGTAATTTTTGCCACATTTTGACAATGAAATATTTTGCATATTCTATGAACAATTGATGAAATAAGTTAACCGAAGCTTGTCAGCATTAGGATTATAGTAAACCATAAAAGAACCGCTCCAACACATATATAATACTAAACATAAGTATCTATACATATAAGTGTTTGTTGAGGACATTGTGTTTTGTGGAAATATGGAAGTCAAATCTTTAAAATAACAAAATTATGGTACCACTGTCTTATGAAGTCCATTCATTTGAGTATTTACGAAGTCCATTCAGGAATTTATTCAAAGTTCAAAGTTCAAACAATTAACATGTAGCCTAAAAAAACTTAGATTTGAAAAGGAGATAACCCAAAGATGTAGAGTATATATCTCACATTTATATATCCTAATTTCCAGACATTGAAATGACACTTTTTAGCATACTATTGTGAATTCAGCCCAAAATGCTAGAAAAAAATATTGATGGTTATTTTGCTAATATAGAAGTTTTATACATGCATTTATTTAAACAATTAGCTTGCAATGTCAAACATATCTAAGGATGCACACAATACGTTGCATCTTTAGCGCTAGTGTGTGAACTTGAGACAATGAAGTCCAACATTAACAGTTTCCCTACAATATGCACTAGCAGAATAGGTGAAAAATAGAATTGTAGGTATGTGTTATGAATACATGTATTGCAAGGCAATAAGAGTATGTTTGGAACATTCATGTCCAACCCTTCCAGTTTTGCCTATAATTTTCACTGGTCTAATAGGTGAAAAATAGAACTGTAGGTGTGCATTCTGTATCACTTACCTAAATCCAACACCTTCAGCATAGAAATTTTAAAGAATATGTCCAGAACTAGTAGGTAATTTGCAAAATGAAAGATTTGGCTTGATTGTTTTTGGAGAAGACTAGATTCTTATATGGAACAAAAAGGAACCAAGCTAGAAGGTTATTTAAAGAATCCTTACTTAGCTAGAGTAAAATGTTAGCCCTTTTTTGTCAAAAAGCATAAATGTAAAAACTTTAAGAAATTTAATGAAGAGACTATAGAAATGTTCTTATCAAACCACTAACGTAAACAAAGCTAAGAAATATTGCTTTGTATAAGAGATATTCATGGTCAAATTAACAAGAAAGTGACCTTTTAGCATAGTTAATGGACTAGTGCTCATGCCGTAGTGTCCCAAGGCATGCTAGGGACTACAGGGAGTGCTCATGTACATCTAGAGAAGAGGTGGGGAGACATCGAGCTATAGTCAGGACGACTATAAGCGATGAGGGGAAGATAATTGAGGTACCCAACCTCTTGGATTATACCTTGCTACGGGAGCCCCGAAGGGAGAGTAGTAGGACTGACGGATATGGGTAGAGACAAATGCGGATGAAGCAGCAGAGAGTGCTATAGTGTAGGAGTCTTCGGGCAGCGCGAGGCTAGAAGGGTGCAATAGTGCGAGCCCTAGTTGTGGTCACAAAGAAGCCCTAGCTACAGACATGAAGGGAGACCTAGACACAGTCTTGAAGGAGCTCTAGCCACAGTTAAAAGGTAAGCCCTAGCTACAGTAAACGGTAACCCTAACCACAATCAAAAGGAGGCTTAGCCACATTAAGAGAGAGGCCTAAGACACAATCTAGAGAGAGGCCTAAGATGTAGTCAAGAGAGGCTAGATACATAGAAAAAGGAAGGCTCTTATCCATAGCAAAGGAGGCCTTAATTCGTAGCAAGAGGGAGGCCCTTATCAGCCATCAAGAAGAAGCATATAGCTGTAGTCAAGGAAGGTCTAAAGAAGCACTCAAAGAGGCCCTAGAAACAGTCAAAGGGAGGCCCTAGCCACTGCAAAAAGGATTCATAAGACAGCAAGAAAGAAGCCCTATAAGCAACGTGGAAGTCTTATGTTTTGTCGTAGGTAAAACATGTGAAAGAGAGGTTGTTTGGAGTGTTGTTCTTGGGTGCTCTTATAGGGAGAAGGGTCAAAGTTTGAAGTTTAAGATCACAGCAAGAAGAGAATTCAACGTGGGTTGAATACGGTTATTATGTAGCTATTCCAGGAAGACTGAAGGGTCCAAAAGAGGCCGAGTATCTTGCTTTAAGCTTCAACTAAAGGATGACTTAGCTTAATAAAGTTCATGATGGCCTTTTACAATCATATACTTATGAGCGAACCCAACTCTTATTATTGGGACTTATCGTAGTGTCCTGATAGGTGGGATATAGAGGCCAAATATGATCTCCCTTTCTCCATTGCATTCCTCCCACCTTGAAAATCAAAATGGGACATAATGAATCTCATATATACATACTTAATAGATATATATTCCCAATCTCTTTCCATCTACTTGTTGTGCCTACTTGAGCTAGATCAAGCAATTAGTCAATCTAGAGCATGCATATCCCTACTTATTCTCCACACGCCTCTGGGTGGATCTCTCTATCCCTGTAGTGCCAGTAAAAGGGTTTGGGTATGGTAAGGGCTGCTAGCTAATTTTTTGAACCTTTGTATTTACATCTATTTTTGCTTGGCCTTACCCTACTCTCATCTCTATGTATTCTCAAATTAAACCAACTACAAAATCAGAAACTTTGTTCTTGTGTGGTATCTCAAAATACTTTTCAAACATAAAATTACAACATACTATCACAAGGAGACTAATCATGGTTTAATAGATCAAACTTGACATCTTACATTAATAATTTCCTTTTAAGTGATGCCAGTCTTCTGCCCAGTCCTTGGAACCATGCCTAAAGGGGTGTACTACATGACCGAGGGTTTGCACTGCTAGTAAACTTAATTATAACTAATTATGAGAATAAGATAGCATTGTTTATATACCAGATTACTTAAATTAAAGATTAGCTTCCTGTATGAATTACAGTGCACTGATAGAAATAGAGATAGTTTCCAACAAAAAGCACCCAAAAAAGAAAAAAAAGTCATAGGAGACACTTATTTCACTTCTTTGGTGTCGGTCTTTGAAGATGGCCTCCACCACCATCATCACTTCCACATTCATCCTCCTGCACCTCAAGAGTTCCAGGTTCCACTCTGCCCCTGTTTCTCGAAATCTATCTGATAGGAGTCTTTGAAGCCTTCTTAGAATAAGGAATCATAATTGGATTGGTTTTGTGAGGCATCAACTCCTAACCACTTTCAACAACTTCCGTCATCAAATTCCAGTCTTTAAAAACGAATCGAAAAACAAATTGGCTGTAAGAATCTTCTCTAGATGCCATTTCTGTAGCTCTGGGAGCATTTTTGGGGACAATAAAATGTTTTTCATCGACATTTATTTCAACTCTACCATCCTTTACTAGAAATGATAACGCAAAGATGTTTTCTACGGTTTGGGAAAATGATATTCTATTTAGAACAAAATTCTCTAATCTGGCTTGCTTTTGTTTTCACAAAATGTTAAATATGCTTGCCATATTCTTGTCTGTTTCTGATTTTTCATCTTCCAGGGACTCTTTCACTACTTCAGGTCGAGTGCTTTATGTTGGCTTAGTCTGTTTTCTCTGTACTATAGCTTTCCTTTGCTTGGGTTCATTATCGATTGGTCCAAGCATAGTGCAAATTCCTGCCACACCCTGGAAACTAAAAGCAACTAAAAGCCCAATATTTCTCCATGATATTTGGGTTTGATTGTCATTTCCCTCCAAAGACTTGCTTCCATAGGCCTGGTCAATATAGTTTCTTAGAATATCACTACTAACAAAATCAATTGGAGTATCACCATCATTGTTTTGTGATCTGTTAACAATAGCGAGGAGTGTGGATGTGAGATCAAAGAGTGTATCAACATTTGTAACTTGCTCACGAGGTCTCTCAACAAAATTGTCCAAGCTTTCCACTTTGCTAATTATAGCTTCAAATTTTCCAGATTCTGCTTTTAAAATATTTTCTCTCTCCTCAGTAATCGAAGTCTTGAGGGGATGATAATGTACCTTAATATATAGTGTTGCACCATACTCTGATTGTTACCACTGCATGCATTAACATCTTCTTTCTCTCTCAAGGGCTTATTGTGGCCTTGTTGTGATCCTTTTACCCCACGAGAGGAATCTTCCAGTGTCTAACTTAATGTTTCTTCCTCTTTAAGTCTAGCTTGGGTACCAAACCTTCTACCCATCCTTTCTATCACTTGCTTTTGGAGTTGATAGAAATGAAAATATTCAACCAAATCTAGAAGGAAGGGTTTGAAAATGAGATTCCTGATTGAAGAACTGTCGTGAAATGGAAAGAGAGCAAGAAAAGATTTTCGTGTTGCATTGAAATGAGGGAGGGCAGGGAGTTGTGATTTCCCCTACCTTGAGAAGTCTACTTTGTAATAGAAGAGGGATGAAGGCCCACTATAGTGTATATAAAGTCCCAAGACGTACACATTGTCAAATGAAATGCATAAGTGCAGTGTGCCAATTAATCATGAGGATTGGGAGAAGTGAAAAATGTGGGAGAGTGGCCATATTATTGAAGAATTGTTTACATTGAGGAAGGGCACCATTTGAATATGGTAAGAATGTCAATTCTAACGTGGAGAGTTTCCAACACCACTTTCTCATCTACATGAGGGAGTTTACAATTTGTATATCTTTGTCTCAGTCCCATGGTGAATATATTAGTGTGAGGATCCATTGTTTCACGATCCATTGTTGGATGCTTTGCTGAACTTGAGCTTTATAAGGAAATCTCTTTAGATATCTAGAACATCTCAGAAATTTATTTGAACAATTATTGTCTTGCAACAACGTTTATTGATGATAAATTGCTTGGTAATGTACACATGCATATAAGAGTGTGACTGATGGCATGGATACTTGACCTTTCGGGTCAAAATGGCCACCTCTAAAGATAATATTTGGAATACCCTTTGAGCCTTTATTTGAGATGGCATCCAAGGAGTTGGAGTGAAGACATCAAGGAACTCTATATTTTGACATATTCCAGCTGAATTGCCAAACATGCAAGAGAAACTAAAACCAGGGGTTATATAAGTAATAGCCCAAGTGTATGGGAAATCCAGGCTTTTAGAGTAATATTTCCGCATTTAATAATTGGATGAGGATGAATATTTCTGTTACACTATGTGTTTTTATTGATATGTTTGGATGTTTTGGGTGAACACTTGGCCCATCTTCAAGAACATCCACTAACATTTGAGTCCAAGACAGATTTAAAGAGATCATTTATCAAATTAGTTGTCCAGCTATGAAAGACAATAAAGTTTTGGAAGAGATACTTCGTAGTACTATCAAAGCAGATTGTGGACCATGTTAGAAAATGGATCAAAAAGGTTTTCAGAATGTTTGCTAAAATTTGACATTTAGCATTGTCTTAGCATTTTCTTATCAACTTTCATGGAGGCAAAAAGTGACAAGAGAAACTTGCACAATAATGGCGGCCACTAGAATGAGAAACACAATGAATTAGCAAAATGGAATCTGTTGCTATGATGACACATGGGAAGATACTTATTACTCTCAATGTGGTTGTACAGGAAAAATAGTTTTTGCCTTTGAGTATAGTTGATGTATCGTAATGTAGCGATTGTTTCCCTGTTGCAATAAAACAAATATATATCCATCTCAAGGTGAAAGAATAACACCAGTATACCTTCGAATGATATGGGCTATGTGTTGTGCTCAATAGCTAGGAAAGTCTCTATTGGTCATAGTGTGATGAAGCGATGGGTTCGGGTTTCTGTGCCCGTGCTATAAAAGTATATCAATACAAGTGATGAAAAAACATATGTTCAATTCCCTCGAACATATCTTATTTTAATTGCTTGTCCAGGATAAATCCACGACCATAGTTGAGAAACATAATCAAAATAAAATAAATATGTAGTTTATTTAAACAAATGTGGCATGAGCGGAAAACATATGCACCAAATTACAAAATATTAAAGTCAAAGTTTTGTATAAAAGTTTAAATTAAAAAAAAATTCAAACAGCTGCCAGGAAATTTAACGAATGCAACTACCCAACACTCATCCAATGGCCATTCGAGGAGGGTTGAAGCCATCCATCAATATGAAGAGATCTATAAAAGCAAACAAGGACTTTGAAGAAGGGATCCCTGATTTTTCATACCCAAATGTTGCCCAATTATTGAGCAAGGGTCTGACGAGTTAGTGAGGATTTTCCTTTTGTTTTTGCTTCAATCTATTTTCATGCTTATATTTTTACTAATATGATGTCATTGGTGGACCTTAATATATGATGCTGGACCATACTCTGATTGTTACCACTGCATCCAATAGCATCTTTTTTCTCTCTCGGGGGCTTATTGTGGCCTTGTTGTGATCCTTTTACCCCTCGAGAGGAATCTTGCAGTGTCTGACTCAATGTTTCTTCCTCTTTAACTCTAGCTCGGGTACCAAGCTTTCTACCCATCCCTTCTATCACCTGCTTTTGGAGTTGAAAGCAATGCAGAAATTCAACCAAACCTAGAAGGAAGGGCTTGAAATCTATGTTACTAGAAACTACAAAGGGGAAACGAAACAAGAAACGAAAACGAGACGAGAAACAGAGTTTGGAGATTTCACATTCAAGAAATGAGGAGAGAGAAAAACAAGACAAATATGAAACATACAACCAAGCATTTGTTTCACATTCAAGAAATGTGGAGAGAGAAAAATCAAGAAAAATATGAAACATAAAACCAAGCATTCATCATTAACATTCTCGAATACTATGGTTCATAGCTAGTTTCTCATAGGCTTTAGCTGCTCACATTGGCCATTCCTTAATACTTATAGTGATCAACAAAGCTTCCATTTCTTACATACGCCATTCTTGAATACCCATGTTTGATCCTCTAGGCTGGCAAATACAATAGTGAAGAAACACTTGGCACCGAATTCAAGTTTGATTTAGCCTTTGCATTTTCCGGATGAGTACATGATCCCACATAAATTGTATATATTCTTGGATGTGACATGAGTGGACCTCAAATTTGGGATCTATTGCATCATTTTCCACACAATTATTGGGTTATTGTGTTCATGGTCGGGTAACAAGATGGTGGAGATTGAGTTGGTCTCCATTGGATATATAGCAAAAAATAGAGGGTTGTCTCAAACTATTGCCACTTGCATATACTACATGTGTTTGAAGACAAAATCTAAAGAGAAAAGTTTCAAAAATTTATCTTTAATCCATTATAAGAGAAAACTAATCTTTATAATAATAAAAATAATATATTTTAAAAGTATAGTTGAACTAGATATTAAATTGCTAGTTTGTGAGAAGAAAAAAATAACTAAATTATTTAACAACTAATTTATAAAAAAATATATAAAATATCTATACACATTACTAATTTATAAAAGAGATTGGATTCCTTTAGGGTGTTGGTATATCCAAAATTAAGATGGATCTAGGCTACTATATATTATTTACCATAATTATTGTTAAAGTGTATAATGGCTATCTCATATTTGTATTTGCATTGATTAAATGATTATTATATGAAGTCGTGTTTTATATTATTTATTTTAATGCATCATATATTTTTCAGAGAGAAAAAGCAGAATAGATTATATTAAGAATATATAAAGATCAGGATGTACATATGTGATCAAATATGTGATCAAACCTTCAGCCATAATAGACAAAACATTTTGAAGAGGGAATAACTGATTCCCGTAAAGAACCTCAGCCATATCAGCCATAATAGACAAAACAGAGGGAATAACTGATTCCCACTAATAGAGAAGCTGTCCAAAGATGAAACGATATATAAAAAGATCTGTGTGAGCTCATTCAGAAAGAGCGCAAAGATTTTACAAATTGGAGCGCATTGCTGCAGCAAAAAGGGATGATAGAGCTTTGTAGGAGAGCCCGCTTAGTCCACAGGCATGAGCCCCGAAATAGAAGTCAGGATAGAGTTAAGAGGCAAACAACAATCTTGGAAAATACGACCATTTCGCCACTTCCAGAGATGCCAGCAAGTGAGAATGAAGAGAGCATGCCAGGAAGGACATTGGGCGCTCCACCATGAGAAACCATCCTGTACAGAAGCAAAAGATCGGTGAGGAAAACCATAGGTCAAAGAGAGTTCATACCAGATTGCAGTGGAGGTGGTACACTCGAAGAACATATGATAATTTGATTCTGCCGCGGCTGAGCATAGCTGACACCTGCTAGGACCGTGCCAACCTTTTTTTTGAAGGACCTCCCAAGTGAGGTTCTTGTTGGAGAAAAGAAGCCATGAGAAAAGGATGGACTTGAGAGGGCAGTGGGCTTTCCAAAGCTTGATAGGGAAGGAAGGGGAGGAAGGCGGAGAGAGGGGGGATAGGGCGGAGTAGAGGTTCCTGACAGTGATGGGATGGATAGATTTCCCAAGAGACCAAATCAATTCATCCTTTGTCCCCATTTGAGTGATCCCTCTGTGAGTGAAACGGGTGGTGAAAGAGAGCCATAGGGGGCGGAGGGGGGGGGGTAAGGCCAGATGGAGGTCGTTTTTCCATATAGGCTCCTGAGAGGACCAAGTGAGAATGAGCTTGTCCCAGGTAAAAAGACCCTTTGAATGGAAGAAGGTGAGTAATGGTGGTGGGATCATGGATTCTAGGTTGTGCAGGGTAGGGTCAATACCGATGAAGACACTTGTGCCAGAAAAGATAGACCATTTTAGATTTACCATAAAAAAGGATTGAAATTTCCTGAAACAGAGCCAAATGGGAGAGCCAGATCTGATGCCAAGAGTGGACCTTCTGAACCAGTATGCCATATTCTGGCCTTTGAGATACTTCTGCTTGATAAGAGAATTCCACGGACTGCTGCCAAAGATGCCTCTGTGAAGGGATTTACAGATGAGCGCTTTTCCAAAATATTTGATATTAAGAAGGCCCCATCCACCTGCCTTTTTAGGCCTTGTGATTGAGTCCATGCACACAAGGTGAAATTTCGTCTGGAATGATCGGCCGCCCCACAAGAAGTTTGCAGCAATAGATTTCATTTTCTTTGTGATAGAGGCCGGAAGGATAAAAAGGTGGCCCCAATACACCGCGAGTTGGGAGAGTACAGCCTGCACCAAAATGTATCTACCAGAAAGTGAAAGAAGACGCATTTCCCATCCAGATATTTTGTTGTAGAAACGATCAAGCAACCAATGCCAGTCATGGCTGCGATATCCCCGCGCTTTTAAATGGAACCCCAAATATGTAAACCCGTCCTTTATCAGTGCAAGAGAAATTCCAAAACGATCAGCAATCCACTGAGCCATTGCAGAGTTTGTATCATTGTGATATAGCACTGTTTTCCTCTTGTTAATATTGAGGCCCGAGGCAGAATGAAACTTCTGGAGGATCACCATATATATGGTTTTTTATAGTAAATTTATTTTTATGTTAAATTTTAATAGTTAAATTTAGATATTTTCTTGCTATTAGTTATTTTTTTATTATTAATTTTCATTTTATTCTGTTGGATCCATTAAAATTTGTTATGTGAGTCAATGTTTCCAATTAACAAATGTGGTCGATCAATATAAATAAGTGAAATAAATTATTAAATTGTGATTTTTTTTTTTAATTTCTACTTAGTTAAATATTATGTATAAATATCACTTGTGGTTATAACATACCAAACCATTCATTTTTAGTTGTTAAATATGATTATGTTAAAATAACTTAAAAAAAAATGTTATCACCCATGGTTAGAACTTACCCAACCATTCTTTTTTAGTCCCTAGATTTGTTTATGTTAAAATAACTTTTGAAAAAAATGTTATGGTCAATAGTTTTGTTATATTCCATGGTTTTGTACTTTATATTCATTTAATTTGCTAGTTTTCGCACATGGTTTTGTTAGATTCCATGGTTCTCTATTTAATATTTATTTAATTTATTAGTTTTTTTCTCATCAATTTTATTTCATAAATTAAAACAAGCCAAAGAGACCTTGAAGCCTTAAGAAGAAATGACATAATCTAGGTATTTTATTCCAGGCCCCTCTTAATATATTTTTGGTTGTTAGATTTTTGTGCCAAGAGACCCTTTCCACCTCGGGAATATGTTATAATATTTGGCATTTTAACTCAGTGAAAATAAAACAAAATCAAATCAAATAAAATAATTTTAAAAACATAAAATTCTCCAGTGCATAGTTTTTTCTTGCCCATGGTTTTTTCCCATGGTACTCCTAACCCATGGTTTTTGTCCATGATATTTTTCTGCAATGTAGCATATTCAAAGGCTAATAACTAAAGCAACCTAGATTCATTTTAACTATGGATCAAGCATTGAGAGGATCAAATCTCTTCACTTAAAGAGGTTTGTAGAGAGAGAGAGAGAGAGAGAGAGATTTGATCTCTCTTTATGCTCGAGAGAGATGGATCTGCGCTGGTTATTTATAAATGAAGAGGAATATTTTCTTGTAGTAATACTCCTATTTTTTTTGTATTTAAAATTTATTAAATGATGGATTTTTATTTTGTATTTTGACTTATTTTTATAAATTTACAATTATTTCTATCACTATTTTAATGTAATTATGAAACTTTCCATATTTATCATAGACATATTAATCAATAGCTTGTTGCTCTTAAGCTTTATTATTGCAAATTACCTAACATAATCTCTCTTATCAGTGATGAAAAAAGTATTTATGTGATAAAAGTATTAATGGGATGGATAATAGATAATTATTATTTTTTATATATTAAATTAATGTCTTTGGTTGATGATATTTAATATTATAGGTAGTCTAATAGTTGATAAAAGTTTCTATAGGATGGTTTTATCAAAATCTTTTTCCAATCATTTGAGAGGTTATAAACCAGACCAATGGCAAAAAAAAAATATTGTGTCCCAATGTTTATATAAATTAATTAATTAACTAGAAAAATTAACTAAATTATTTAACTACTAATTTATAAATATATATATAAAATATCTATATACATTACTAATTTATAAAAATATATATAAAAAGCTTTATACATTTAAATTTATAATTTTATATAAAAATACACATTTTAAATATTAGATACAATCAATGAATTCACTTTTAAATAAAAGCAACACAAAAATAACAAAAAAAAAAAAAATGTAAAAACTTAACCATACATTCTTACACATCAATGGCTACAATTAAAAAAATAACATAACTTCAACTAATAAAATCCCTAAATAGTCAACGTTGTTAAATATATATTAAGCACTATTGCAAAGTGTGTCACTAGGGAGAACACCCAACCTATTTGCAACAAACCTGTTCCATGAAGCACCCAAGCTATATATGGTTAACTCCTAACCATAGACTATGAAAATGCCTTCAAAAACTATCCAGAAAACATTGCTTTTTATGATTCATGCCGACGTCCAATCCGGAAGAGATCCATATTTCAATGAACTAGATTAAAGTTTTCTGTAAAACAGTTTCAAGAAATGATCCGTTTTTGTCAAACCCAGTTTCTTGCATTAAAAAACGAAAACTACCATATAAAACCGTTCCATTTTTTATAAGGTTTTTTTCAAAAACGAAGACTTTCATTCCGCTAGAGCTTGAAATTGAGATTTTTGATTAAGAACTGCCGTGAAATTGAAAGAGAGTAAGAAAATCTTTTCGTGTGGCATTGAAATGAGGAGGGGAGGGAGTTACCTTGAGAAGTCTACGTTGTTGTTTTTTTAACTGTTTTCTAGTGTGTATACTACCAAACTACTATTTTTGTAATTTCTGGTGTGATATACTACCAAACTACTATAAGAGTTCAACGTATATTTAATATAAATTTCATTGCCAATAGAGTAATTGTGAGGCTAGTTCATTTGAAGCTAAATTCTTAAAAACCAAAACCCAAATAACCGAATTTCACGTGAAAAAGTTAGTAGATTGTTTGAAGCAATTGAAATCGAGGAAGGAATTAAAGGAGAGAAAGGGTACCTCTACAAGTATTTTCTTGGGCTCTTGAAAGAAGACTAAGGCTTTTGATCCTTCCATCGTGGTCCAAATTTCCTCCTCAATCTTATTTCTCAATGCATCCAAATTCAACCATGAAACAATAATTACAAGCCAATTACTACAACATTTCATGTGAAAATATAAAACAAATTTTCAAATCAATTTTAAGAATGGCCATCGATCTAGAAACCCTAAAAATTGTCCAACGACTTGTACTTGTTTCCATATAGCCATAGATCAGATTGTACTGTGCCCATGGTCTTTCCTTTTTTTTTCAACTACTCAACATACATTTCATGTGAAAATATAAAACAAATTTGCAAATCAATTCTAAGAATGGCCATCGATCTAGAAACCCTAAAGAATCCCCTAAAGATTGATTCAGCTACGTGTACTTGTTTCCATATAGCCACAGATCAGATTGTACTATTCCTTTTTTTTCAACTACTCAACATTCATTCGAATACACTAAGGCAGGGAAGAAAACTTGTTCTGTCTTTCCTTTTTCTTTCAACTACTCAATATTCATGGGGAAGAAAACGTGACATAATGGTCTTTCCTCTTTTTTCAACTACTCAACATTCATTCAAATACACTAAGGCGGGGAAGAAAACACGGCAAAATGGTCTTTCCTTTTTTTTTTTTTTTTTTTAACTACTCAACATTCATTCAAAACGCGGTAGAAATTAAATTTTTAATTTGGATATTCGTTAAATTTTTTAATTATAATTATTTATTTTTTTATAAATTTTAAAAACATTATATTTTATGAATATATCAAAATGTATGGAATGTATATTTTCATATCTTATTGTATACTCATTTCAAAAAATTATATTTTATTTTTCAAAATTACAAAATAATTAACCATGTTCTAAGTTGTAATTTTAAACAAATTTAGATTAGGATTTTATATAATTAAACAAAAAAACTATAAATATTTTTTTATCAATGTTTAATTATCTAATACTAATATTATGGGTTTCAATGTTATTTAAACAAATGAGATTTGGTTTTATAATTATTATGTCAAACTTTAAAGCTAAAAATTAACTTTTAACAATGCAATCTTTTATAACCAATTTGGATGTAGTTCATTGTTATGGGAGTAAAAAATGAATCTCATGAGTCAATTTGGTTGTAGTTCATTGTGATGGTAGTAAAAAATGAATCTCATGAGTTTGGTCCCACCCACACATTAGTATAGTTCCACCCAAGGAACCATTGATCTTTCTCCATGTATCGGTAATATTGTACCAAGAAGCACCATAATGTATGGCATTTCTATTTCCCACAATTGAAAAAGCACCATAAATCCTTCTACATGAGCATTTTGCTTCCGTATTGTTGAACTAAACATGGAAATACTTTCTTGTGGCAACAAGAATTTCCCAAACCCTCATCCCCCCTATCATAATATATCTTAGAATCTGTCATGTTGGAGTGTAGTATCCCTAGTAAGCATATAAGAGTGTAGGGGAACACAACCTCAAAGTCAATGGAAAGCCAAGGGGAAATGTTTGTGCATCTAAGAGGGATACCTCGATTACATAGTTGTGGTTTTCTAAGCTTTTGCATTGATCAAATGTATATTTGAGGGGGAATTCAGCCATAAAAAATGCTTGACTGAATTTTCATACACAAGGGTTGATTTTACTTCGAATTTTGATACTTTGTGTTTACTCACTTTAATGTCATTACATATAACTAATAATTTGCAAGTCCTTATCTCATTTGATCTCATTTTATTTCATTTGTGAAGTGACTAAGCCTTGAACCCCAAATCCTCATAGCTAGGATTTACAAAGTATGCATTGCCTCATTTCCTCCGATTTTACTTTAGTTAAATGGAGCAACTATGCCTTAGCCCCAAACCCACACAACTAAGCTTTGCACACTACAGAATCCTCTCTCTCCTTGGTATTGCACTTGGTTTAGATATACTTTTCTTAGAAGAGAAGCAATGTCTCATTAAATACCTTACATGTTAACTTATCATCCGATCCCATTACATTTTCCAAGCATTGAGGACATTAATAAAATTTCAAAATTCAATTTCACATTCATTTGATGTAATCACCATGTTCCATCAATTTCAGGTAAACTCTACAAATAAATGTAAGTAATTATTTTGATTTTTTTTCATTGATTCTAAATTAGCAAGTAAGAAAATTGCATATGCATCTTGATTTTTAAAGTACAATCATCCAAAAAAACTCATCAAATACTAAAGATAGGTTAAAACCTTTATGGAGTCAAAAATATTGTTGGTATCCTCTAGAATAACACTACTTTCAGAAGCTGGGTTCAGATTTTACCACAAATGCAAGAACCAAAGTGAGAAGCTTATTTTAATGTTTTTATAACATGATATATTATAAATTTTATTGAAGGACACAATACAAAAAAGTTTTGTATCTAGTATCATTCTAGATAGAGAAAAGTACTCATTAGGCTATCTATGATATGAGTAAGAATTGCTACCCACCTACTTTCAAGATCATCATGGACATTTAAATATTAAAAAAGGAATTGATTAGGCTACCTATGACTAAATAAGAGTTATTCCCCACCTTTCCAAACTATCATGTACATTTAAGCTATCATATTTTATCAACATCCTTTCTATGATGAAACATGTTACAACTTCTCATTATATTTATGCATTATATGAGTTGATGTACTTGTAAGGTGAATAAATTCCAAAATAATTGTCCAAATACCCATGTTTCCACTAAATTAATTTTTTAAGTAAGAGACACATTTTATTGTAGGAAGCATGCATCAATCAAACACTGCTCTACTGATAGTTTACAAACCCAACCAATTTTTCATACACAAACACATTTAAGACTAATCCACAATAACAAACAATGCTTAAAACAATATTCTTCATTAAACATCTACCAATGCATAAACAATGAGGAGAAAAGAGACACATAGAATATGAGATCAACTAGGGCCAAACCTCTCCAACATGAGAGGAAAACCCAAATGAGATCTTCTTCTTATATAGACTTCAATTGATGAATACCAAGACCATGGCCTAGACCCTTGACTCAAGGACCTCTCTAAGACCAAGTCACAAGCCTCCTTGATTCAACTTCCTTATTTTTTCCTTGAGTCAATGATGATCAGGCTTCTTCCTTCAATAACTTGACTATCCTTCAAATTCTAGTTCCATGGACCAGATTTGTAGTTCTTGGCCCTCTTGCATAAACCCTAGAACGTGTGGTTGACCAACCTTTTGAACCTTGATCGTATTCACTTGGATGGTATTAACTCTTATTATAGTTCGGCGTGTAACCTTGCTTATCTTCTTCCTTGATTCAACTTCTTGGACAAAAACAAGATATTCAACCTTTTCTGTAGTAGATATTTCTTCCTTCCTTTGCACATGTTGATCTATTAGCCCTAAAATAGACCCATAAACAACACCAAAATCTTCTGTCTTTGTTTCCTTCTCTTGGTTCATTATCTTCACGCTTCTTATTACATACTTACTTAAATTTTCTTGTCCACGAATGGAGGATGAGCTACCCTATATATAATGTTTTGTCCATCAAAAACACGTGCTAGGAAGTATTAAGGAGTGATGGGGGAACACAAGGGAGAAATAGGTGAAAATAATGCATGCAAATGAACGATTAAGATTTTGTGACAGGAAGTGTTAGTGAGTTCCAGGTGTGCTAAGGAGGGAGTGATAAGGTATGCTAGGCAATGTTAAGGCATATTAGAAGCTAGGGAAACGTGCCAAGATGTGTTAGGTGCTAGGGTGTGCCAATGCATGCCACAAAGTGTTATGGAGTGCCAGGGAAAAATAAGGGAGCACTAGTTTCAAATGCATGGAAATGAATGACTAAGAGTGTGTGACAAGGAGTGTCAGCGAGTTCTAGGTGTGCTAAGGAGGGGATGACAAGGTATGTTAGGTGGTGCCAAGAAATGCTAGTTTTAGGGCGACATGCCAGCGTATGCCAATGTGTGTCAGGGTGTGCCAATGTGTGTTAGGGTGTGCCAATGCATGTCAGGGAGTGTGACATAAACACAAAGGAAAACTAGTTCAAGATGCATGGAAATGAATGAATAAGAGTGTATGATAGGGAGTATCAGTGAATTCCAAGTGTGCTTAGGAGGGAGTGACAAAGTTATATGCTAGGTAGTTCTAAGGCATGAAAGAGTGCCATGACATGTCAAGGAGTGGTATGGTATGATAGGGAGTGCTAAAGCATGCCATGGCATGCAGGGAATGCCAACATGTGCCACATAGTGCCAAGGGATTGTTAGACATGCCAGGTGCTATGCCATGTCAAGATGTAAACTATGTTGCTTAGTTGTTTTATGGCCATGGTTAGACGTGAGCCTTGACTTGGTAACTTCTTAAGTGAGATGAGATAAGATTGGACATGAGTAGCCTAAGATGAGTTATAGGCCATTCTTAGGTGAACAAGGGATAGTATAGTTGTAGTAACTGTAACTTTGTCAAGATGTTGTAGTTGAGGAAGGACTTGGTTGGTTCCCAAGTCTTAAAACCAATAAGGGTAGTTATGACGGCATGATAGCTAAGGAGTGCCAGGGCATGCCAAGGAATGAAAAGGCATGATAACACATGCCAGACAATGTCAATGCATGTCGAGGAGTGTTGGGGAGTGTGAGGTCATTACAAGGGAGAACTAGGTCAAAATTCATGGAAACAAATGAATAAGAGTGTCTTCCAAGTGTCCCAAGGACGAAGTGTATTATGATAATTTCATAATAGGACTTGCAATAGGTAAGCCGACGATTACGATAAGGGGATGGAAAAAACAATTTTAGACAAAGGGAGACTTTTGTATAGGGACAACACTATTTTTTCAATGACTTGGTTGGGTTCCAAAGTCACAAAAAAAGTAAGGCTATCTATGAGGGCATGACAATTAGGGAGTGCCAAGGTGTGCAAGGAATGCCAGGAAGTGATAACACATGCTAGAATGTTCTAGGTCATGTTAGTCATTCCAAGACATGCCAAGTGCTAAGGCATGCCAAGAGGTATCAGGTGCTAGGGTGTGGCGTCAATGCATGCTAGGGAGTGACATGGAAACACAAGGGAGGACTAGTTTCAATTGCATGTAAATGAATGAATAAGAGTGTGTGATAGGGAGTGTTAGCAAGTTCTGGGTGTGCTAAGGAGGCATTGACAAGGTATGTTAGGTAGTGTCAAGGAAACACAAGGAAGGACTAGTTTCAATTGCATGGAAATGAATGAATAAAGGGAGTGTTAGCAAGTTATGTGTAGGAATTTACAGGGTAAGTTCCTCAGAAAGAACACCAAAAGGACACCACTCACAACCAGATCACAGATCAATACACCAGTATTTTTGACGTGGTTAAAAGACTCAAAGAGGGAAACAGTCCACGGCCTGAGCCAATGCGGCCACTTCAGGCAATTTATTAATCAAAGAATGAAAATTTACATAAGCTTCTCTCATCCACGGATTACCCTACAAATGACCCTCCATGCGCTTTAAATAGAATTCATGGACCAATCGGGTGTCAAGCCACGGATCAAGTGTCGGTAATACCGAGGAGAGAATGAACCGTCGGATCACTACATATCGTGACCGTCGGATTGTAAGTTACAAAATGTACAACGGTAAAGAAACACACTTTACCTAACTCTACTAGACCAAGTTGTACTTAACTATTTCCTATGTGTCGGAATATCCTAACATCCCCCCTTAAGAACAACTTGGGATAGGATTGAAGGATTTACAAATATGACACAATAGGAGAAGGAAGGAGGCACTAGAGCCTATCCCCCCTTAGTGACAACTTCCTGAACTCCAACCATAAATCGAAGTTTAGTGAACTTCGCCTCTGTGAGAGCCTTTGTGAAGATGTCTGCAACTTGATCATCTGTTGAACAATATTGCACTTCAAGAACATGGTCGTGAATGAGCTTTCTGATGAAGTGCATGTGCAGTTCAATGTGTTTACTGCGCTGATGTTGAACTGGATCTTTACATAGCTGAATGGCACTTTGATTATCACACCAAAGTGTAGTCGAATGCTGCTGCTGAAAGCCAAATTCTGACAGGATCTGACGAAGCCACAAGGCTTCCTTACTAGCTTCTACGGCACCACGATACTCTGCTTCTACTGATGAAAGAGAAATGGCACCCTGTTTCTTGCAAGCCCATGTAATAGGTCCTGAACCAAGAGTGAACACATAACCGGCAGTAGACTTCCGATCATCAGGGTCACCAGCCCAATCGGAATCAGTGAAACCAACCAATAGAGGAGATGCTTTGGCACTGTAATGAATCCCAAACTGAACTGTACCTCGAACATAACGAAGTATTCTTTTAGCTGCTTTCCAATGACTTTCACGGGGTTTTGCATGAACTGAGCAACAAGGCCAACAACAAAGGAAAGGTCAGGACGAGTATGGGTTAGATACAAAAGTTTTCCTACAAGTTGACGGTATAAGGTAGCATCAACTTCAGGAGAAGTACAAGTGACTGAGAGTTTGACTCCAGACTGAAAGGGAGAAGGGGCTGGCTTACAGTCTTCCATGTGAAAATGACGTAGAATATCACAAGCATACTTGGACTGGGAAAGGGAAATACCCTCCTTGGATTGCAAGACTTGAAGACCGAGAAAATAGTGTAAGTGTCCTAAGTCTGTCATTTCAAATTTCCTTTCGAGGCTAGACTTCACATGGTTTATAAGGTTGGGATCACTACCAGTAAGGATAAGATCATCAACATAAAGAACAAGGATGATAAGAGAGTTGCCCACTTTCTTGGTGTAGATAGTATTGTCAGAATGACACCTAGAAAAGCCAGATTCTAAAAGAAAGCTATCCATTTTGGCATACCAAGCCCGAGGAGCTTGCTTGAGACCATAAAGGGATTTCTTAAGTCGACAAACAAGGCTGGAATCTGTTTGTATGAAGCCAATGGGTTGTTCCATATAGATTTCTTCATGCAAGTCCCCATGCAAGAAGGCAGATTTAACATCCATGTGATGGACTTCCCATTTGAAAGAGGCAGCAAGGGAAAGAACAAGGCAGATAGAGTTCATTTTGGCAACAGGGGAGAAGGTTTCAGTGTAGTCAATGCCTTCAACCTGTGAAAAGCCCTTAGCAACAAGACGAGCTTTATGTTTATCAACTTTCCCATCTGGTCCATACTTGGTTCTGTAAACCCATTTGCATCTAACAAGTTTTCGTCCCTTTGGTAAAGGAACAAGATCCCATGTATCATTTGCCAATAATGAATGATATTCTCCATTCATAGCTGCTTCCCAATCCGGATGGCCTGAAGCTTTTGCAAAGGTGTCAGGATCATAATTTACTGGAGCTTGAGCCAGTAAAGAAGAGGCTCTCTCGAATTGAGAACGTGTGCGTCGCTGATCTGTAGGAGCACCGACAAGATCACCTGCTGCATCTCGAGTAGCACGAACCCATTTTGGAAGCTTAGGAGCTGAAGGAGGATCCTGAGATGGTGGGGGAGGATTTTCATCCTCACTTTCATCATCTGAAGAAGAAATGTTTTCAAAGGTAGAAGAGATAGGGAGAGGTGGCACATCCGCCGGACTAGGCTCGCAGGCTGATATATTTTCATCAAATTTTACATCTCTTCTAATGATAACATTTTTGGACTTAAATGGAATAAGTCTATAGCCTTTGACATCTTCAGAATATCCAACAAAAGTACATTTTTCACTCTCAGGTTCTAAAGCTTTATGCTTTTCATCTGGAATATGGGCCCACGCTTCACTTCCAAAAACACGAAAGTGACTTACATCTGGTTTGATTGAGCTCCATGCTTCTTCTGGAGTGATATTCTTTAAAGCCTTAGTAGGAGTGTGATTTATTATGTAATTTGCACAGTTAATTGCTTCTGCCCAAAAACTAAGACCAAGTCCTTTAGATTGTAGCATACAATTAGCCATTACCTTTAAGGTGCGATTCTTCCTTTCAGCTACACCATTTTGTTGTGGAGTATATGGAACAGTATGTTGCATTTGAATTCCATTCTCAGTGCAGTAGTTGATGAATGTGTTTTTAACATATTCTCCGCCATTATCAGATCTTAACTTAAGAATTTGATGTCCAGATTGTTTTTCAATAAAGGCCTTGAAGGCCAAAAAGGTGTTAAATACTTCACTCTTGAGTTTTAAGAAGTATACCCAAGTGCGTCTGGAGAAATCATCAATGAAAGTTAAGAAATACTTGCAACCAGAGAATGACACAACTGGAAGTGGACCACATAAATCACTATGCAAAAGCTGTAAAGGGGCTGAGGCGTGCCAAGAGGCACGTTTTTCAAAACTGTCCCGATGATGTTTTCCGAGTACACATCCGGAACAAACACCATCTCTGCAAGATACCATAGGAAGACCTGTCACCATATTTTCTTTACATAGATGCTGAAGGGAGCGATAGTTTAAGTGACCAAATCGCTCATGCCAAAGTTTGCTCACTTCATCGTTATGAGCAACAAATACTGAAGGAAGATTTGATGACCCAAAGTTGTGAAACTTATACAACCTTGTAGAATCATCAGCAATGCCAGTAGCCAACATCTGTTTAGGATCTTTTAAGTCCTTGATTACAACATCATGAGGTGAAAATTCAACGATTTTACCTTCACCTGAATGAGTTATCTGATATACAGATAGAAGGTTGCAGGATAAGGTTGGAACACATAATACATCATTAAACTGACCATTGTCTAGATGAACAGTTCCAGTCCCTACAACATTAAGAGATCTATCATCACCAACATATATATTTTTGGTGTTACAATCATTTAAAGAAGAAAACATGGCTTTGTTTTTGGCCATGTGATAAGAAGCTCCAGAATCAATGAGCCACTCATGAGAATGAGAAGAAGAAGATACATTTAGTGCATAGCCAGACCGAGATGCTTGACAACCACATGCAGAAAGTGCCATTCCTGAAGATGAAGTTGAAGTTGAAGATTGCCCCAAATGGATGTTATGCTTCTTCATTGCTGCTTGCAAGGCTTCCATCTTTTTAAAGCATTTTGATTCTAAGTGGCCATCTCGATTACAAAATTGCAATGTCTATCAGTCTTCTTCCCTTTGTTTTTATTTGTCTTATCATTTTGTTGAAATGATTTTTCATTTTGGGGCTGAAATTGCTTAGGACCCTTGTTTGGTTTAGGACCATTCTTTTTAGGATATGACTTCTTAGGATTCTTTGAATTTGGTTGCTGCTGGGCGGCTAACGCTTTCTTGGAAGAGTTTCCAAGATTAAGAAGACCAAGGTGTAAGAGTTTTTCTTGTTCTTTTATTAAAGAATCACAAAAAGAGTCAAAGGAAGGGGGCTTGTAGTCTTTTCCTTGAGAAATGAAGGCTTCTCTTGTAGAATGGAAGGTGGAAACAAATACAGAGTAGGCTGGTCCCAACTTAGTAAGGATGGAATAAATAAGGTTACTATCTTCTTTCTTAACCTTAACACTTTCCAAGAGATATCTAAGGGTCTTGAACTTGGACAAGAAATCTTCAATGCAAGAAAAATTATTAGGGTCCAATGTAAGCAATTCATTTTCAAGTTGATGGGCTCTAATTTCATTTTTAATCCCAAAAACTTTAGTGATTTGTTCCAATGCTTCATTAGGAGTATCAAGTTCTGCAATATGGAATCTAAGATCAGGAGAGATAGACATCCCTATCAAACCACGTGCTTGATCTTGTCTATTTTCCCATTTAGCAACCTTATCTTCATCCTTCGGTTTCTTCTCTTGGCCTGTGGCTATTCTATAGAGACCTTTACTTCTAAGTAAATCCTCAATGTAGGACAACCATTGGAAGTAGTTGGTGCTGTCAAGGGTAACTTGGTATTGACTTTCCATTTCAACAGAAACTGAAGCTGAAGATGCTGAAATTAAGTGTTCCAATGGATAGATCTCGAAAAATTAGGCTGGTTTAAAAAAAACGGCTCTGAAAAAGGCTTCCGGATGAAGAAGTTATGGCTTTTTGAAAAAAAGTTGTTGAAGTTGCCGACGAAGTGCGGGAATGTGCGGAAATGAAAAAGTCCGCCCCCAAAAAATGGAGACTTGAACCCAAGACCTCTACTCTCTTAAAATAGCTTTGAACCAATTGATCGAGAGAGAGAGAGAGAGAGAGAGAGAGGGGGGGGGGGCTTTGGGTTGCGTGCTTGCTTTGAGAAAGCTCTTTTTCCCTACAAAACAAAAAACACAAAACCCAACACGGACATGCAAAGAAAACGAACCTTATGGCTCGAAGTTAGCTTTAGCCGAAAAACTAAATATTTTCAAAAATGAACCTTGCGGCTCAAAGTTAGCTTTGGCCGGAAACTAAATATTTTCCTCAATGTTTCTGATTTTCCGAGATCACCCTAAGGCACAAGGAAAAGAGCATACGCATGAGAAAAATCCTTCCTTTCTGTTTCTGATTTGCCCAGATCGCACAGAGTCACAGGGCAAAGAGCATACGCAGAAATGAAAGGTATAGATCCGGTAATGAAAAGGCCAAATAAACCGAAACCGAAATAAACAGAGAGAAAATAACAGTAAACTGCAAATAAACACTGTATACCTCCAGATCTTAAAAATGACGCAGCTAGGGCTACCGGAAACCTTTTCGCGTGAAATGAAAGGGGTTCCTCACTGGAACAGATGCTCCAAACACAACAGAGCAGTCCTCTCGGCTCGAAAGCAGTCAGAAACAACAGATCTAGGAAACGGCAGTCGGATGCAGTTCTACCGGCTTCAGATTTGGATCACCAACGGACGCGGCCCTCAAATAGCTCTGATACCATGTAGGAATTTACAGGGTAAGTTCCTCAGAAAGAACACCAAAAGGACACCGCTCACAACCAGATCACAGATCAATACACCAGTATTTTTGACGTGGTTAAAACCCTCAAAGAGGGAAACAGTCCACGGCCTGAGCCAACGCGGCCACTTCAGGCAATTTATTAATCAAAGAATGAAAATTTACATAAGCTTCTCTCATGCACGGATTACCCTACAAATGACCCTCCATGCGCTTTAAATAGAATTCATGGACCAATAGGGTGTCAAGCCATGGATCAAGTGTCGGTAATACCGAGGAGAGAATGAACCGTCGGATCACTACATATCGTGACCGTTGGATTGTAAGTTACAAAATGTACAACGGTAAAGAAACACACTTTACCTAACTCTATACCTAACTCTATATAGACCAAGTTGTACTTAACTATTTCCTATGTGTCAGAATATCCTAACATTATGGGTGTGCAAGGAGGCATCTATGGAAAAATTTTGGGAGGGTTTGGAGAAAAGTTTGTGTTTTGGTGCAGACTTGAAATTTTTTGGCAATTTTTTGTCTAGCAGCACAACGAGCTCACGCTTTGCTTCTTCCTCTGGGCTCTAAATGATGTAAAATAAGCATTTTTGGAAATCTTATGAACCCATCTCAAACCCCATTTTCCCACTTTCTTAGTCCGGGGCTCAGGTTTTGAGAAATTTGCAAAAAAGAGGCCAAAAAATCACCTTTCTTCCCCTTTCTTTCCATTTCGTTGTGCACTTGGAGACACCTTGGGAGAATGGCCATATCTCAGCCAAAAATTGGTCATTTTGAGTGAAACAATACTCTAACGACATCTACACGCTCCCAGATTTCCATAAAAGGCTTTCGATATGGATTTGGACTTCAAAAGGGCACTCAAAAATGGCCCCCAACAGCTCGCTATACACTTGGAAATTTCTGATATTTTTGTAAAATTTTCACTATGTAATTTTTTGTAATTCCTAGTTTGACTCTGGTAAAAGTCAAAAGGGTGACGTATATCAATGTGAGGGGTAAAAGTAAATGTAAATAATGGGTGGTTAGTATTTATAAGTTGTTTTTATGTAAATTTGGCCTCATTTATGAGAGAGGTTGGATTCAAACTTAATTGTAGAAGTCGTTTTTAACTTCCCTAGATATTAGAGTTTGGTTAGAACACCTCATGGAACAGTTCCTAGAGTCATTGATTCAACCCCTAAGAGTGGGGAGATGTTTTTTTGGTCTTTATGTATCAGTTTCTCAGTGATAGAACAGGTTGGAATTCAGAGCAGAGAAATATTGTAGCTTGTACTTGGACATTTTCTGGAATTCAAAGGACACAATCTGCAACTATTATCTAGGAATTCATGTGCAGTAAGTTTGTGATGTTATTTTTTCTCTGTTATAGATTTATATGAAAGATATTAATCTTATCTTTTCATTCATCAATTATTCAATGGTTTTCCTTACATTTTATAAACAAAATTCTTTGCATAAAGCTCTATTTTGATGGAACAATCATTATGTGTTATTTTATTTCTTGCTTAATGAATTCATGTTTCATGGTCATTAATATATTTTTCTTCTTTTAAACACTACACTACACTGAAAAACCCTAAGATCCATCACAAAAGCAATGCTACCTTTCTTCTTTTTGTATTTTTTGTTGTAACCCTTTGATCCTCTGACCTAGCTACCTCGTTTTTCTCCCTTATCCATCAACAAAACCCTAAATCTTCCAAAACCACTTGAACCTAGCTATCTAGCCTAAAATCCTTTACATTCCAGTCATCTCTTTATTTTGATTTCATAGAGAGAGCCCTCTCTGGTTTGGTAGGGCTAGTTACCAAAATAAAAGCTTTGTCTTTGATTACCTCCATCGATCTCCTCATCAGCCTGGGACATTGTGGAGGATAATAGAGGGCATGAAAACTAGGGAGTGCCAGGGTCTTCTAGTGAATGTAATGTTCCCAAGTCATGGAAAAATGTAATGCTAGTTGTAAGGTCATGACTGCCAAGGTGTGTTAGGGAATGCCAGGGCATGCTAACATGTGCCAGATAGTACGAAGACATGCTAAGATGTACAAGGGTGTGACAATGCACACTAGGGACTGTTAAGGGAATGCAAGGGAGGAACACATTAAACTATAAGTAAATGAGCACATAATAGGGTTAATAAGCCATCAATTTACCTCTTCCATGAGGGTCATGCTAGGAAAACCAACACTAGGTGCCAATAGGTTCCAAGTGCCAAGTGTCAATGCATTCTAAGTGCCAAATCTTCCTTCATTTCTCACCTAGTTTCCAATAATTGATCTCAAATAAATTTAATATTAAACCATGCCAAATCATACCAAGTCATCTCAACGCATGCCAAATATGCTAATACTTTCCAAGTGCCAATGTGCGTCAGGGAGTGTGATGCATTCTATGAAGTGGAAGAGCATATCGAAGAGTGCTAAGGTATGCTAGAGAGTGCCAATGCATGTTGAGGAGTGTTAGAGAGTACTAGGACAACACAAGGGAGCACTAGGTCAAAATGCATGGAAGTGAATGAATATAAGGGTGCATAGGGGAGTGTTAATGAGTGCTAGTTGTCATGCCAAGGAGGGAGTGACAACGTATGCTAAGCACAGGTAAGGCATGCCAAGTAATATTAGGGAATGTCAAGAAGTGCTAGAGTGTGCTAGGTATTTTCAGGGTGTGCTAGCATGTGCCAAATAGTGCCAAGGCATTCCAGGTGCTAAGACATGATAGGATGTGCATGGTGCCATAGTATGCCAATATGCGTCAAGGAGTTTCAAGGCAACAAAAGGAATAAAAAAGCTAAAATGCAAGAAAATGAACACATAAGAGGGATAATAAGTCGAGACTTTATCTTTTTCAAAAGGGGCATGCTAGGCACACTTATAATATGTTACAATACATGCCAAGTGCCAATGTGTGCCAAGTTCTAATTTTTTTCAATGCAATATTTTGCCAAGGTGTTCCAGGGCATGCCAACACATGATAGGAGAGTGCTATGCTATGCTAGGGCATGCCAACATGTGATTGGGCATCCTACTCATGGCAAGATGTTCTAGGTAAAAATATGTTCCAAGACATGTGAGGTACCAAGGAATGTTAGTGTACTATTCCAAAGCATGTTAAGGTGTGCCATGAGTGTTGAGGAGTGCTAGGTCTCTCTCATTAATATAGTTGATAGAGCTTGATTATGTATTAAATAATATAGTTCCTACACACACTAGTGTAACTTTATTTAAAGGAAATTTGCTAGATAATAAATCTAATAGAGATGAATCATGTGTTGACTCATATCAAAACTATATTCTTATGACTTGAGGGAAATGATACACACTAATTAATTCTTAACAAATTCACTGACTATTATAACCACTATAAACTTGGACACATATTAAAAAAGACTCCACAACAATGGTCTTAAATCTTTATCTTTTGACAAAAAATATAATAACAAGTACATAGCTTCATCAAAAACTCATTGGAATGATCAATGATGATGAAAATTTTTCGACCATCACAAAAAGTAACCAAAAAGAGCATTGGTGAGGGTCAATAAAATATCATCACTAGAAGTGTCACCAAAAAGAGAATTAGTGATGGGCCTTTAATGACCCTCACCAAAAGTGTAACCAAAGAGAAAATTAGTGACGGGCCTTTAATGAGCCTCACCAAAAGTGTCATTGAAAATGGATTTGGTGACAAACCTTAAAGGACCATCACTATATACACTTACAACAACAATTTTTTAAAGACCGTCACCATATGCGACATTGGTGACGGACCTTAAAGGTCCATCACAGGCATGAAGCGTCATAAAAAACTCATTGGAATGATCAATGATGATGAACATTTATTGACCATCACCAAAAGTAACCCAAAAGATCAATGGTGATGGTCAATAAAATATTGGCACTAGAAGTGTCACCAAAGAGAGAATTAGTGATGAGCATTTAACGACCCTCGCCAAAAGTGTCACCAAAGAGAGAATTAGTGATGAGCCTTTAATGAACCTCACCAAAAGTGTCATTGAAAATGGCTTTGGTGACAAACCTTAAAGGACCATCACTATATACACTTACAACAACACTTTTTTAAAGACTGTCACCATATGTCACATTAGTGATAGACCTTAAAGGTCCGTCACATGCATGACCCTCACCAATGACCTTTTTTCTTGTAGTGAAACCATCTACACCCCCAACCCTTGGAATTTAACTAATACCACCTCAACTAGATATGAATCCACTAACAATCCAAAGCTCAACCAAAAATGAATCCCAACACACCATGGTTATCCAGGAAATGGCAAGGAAAATCTAAGCACACTATCAATCGAGGAAATATCATGCCAATGGAAACAAAATAATCATTTAAAACAAATGCATGCACCATGCATCCAAATCCCAGTAAAGAAATCACACATGCAACTTGTTACCTGCAAAATCCTTCTACTGTAGTTGCACTCCCAAACTTCTCCTTGCACTCTCTTGCTTTCCTTTGCTTGCTTGCTTATGTCTAGGTACTCTTTCTCTCCAAGTCCAAGTGAGAATGCCTCAATGTTTAAGTGAATGCTAGAATGCCCAAGAATAACCAAGAGTAACTAAGAAAGTCATAGAATGTTCTCTCTCTCCTTTTATTTTCTTTCTCTTTTCTTTTCCTTTAATTTCCTTAATTTTCTTTGCATGCATATTCTTGTCTCTTCATCTCCCTTTTCTCCTATTTTCCTTTATTTCTTGAATTAATTTCCATTTATTTCCCTTTTCCATTTGTCAATGTCAATGCTAATTTCCATGGCCAATAATTAACCACAAGTGATGCCCAATGTGATGTTTTTCCTCTCTTTCATCTTAGAAGACATGTCCCATGAGCTTGGTCTTACTTTTTCCTTTTTACATGGAAATATAACCTGAAGCTGTTACAAACCCCTGACCCTTGGGTGATCACCATCCGTGGTGTTCTATGAAACTTATGACCAAAAAAACATACTACTTATGGAGCTTTATAAACACAACGCGATGTCATATTTATAATGACAACTACTAAAACATAACAAACATACTTGTTGGCTTGAGGGGGCCTGACCCAGGTTCGGAGTTATTTTAGCCAAAAAAATCTTTAAATTACTAGCCCTTTCGACATCAGCCCACGGAGTGCAGACTGAAATCTCATTCGAAGCATTATAGGGGGATGCTAGAACCAATTTTTCGTACCCTTGAGATGTTTGAGGTGCCGATTTAATCCAACTGTGCCTACCTTCGTGTAGGTCACTTCACACACTGTTCTAACCTTCAATACCTCTGCAATTTGTTATGATCGTCTTTTGCGCAGCCCTAACCAGGGCCTAAGATGCTTTTGCGTTGTTATCACAGTGACATGTACTAATTCCCCGAATTACATTGCAAGTCTTACTTATCTTCTTACAAATGTTAGTTAACTTAACGTAAACAGATATTCTATCTTGTATTCACTTAATCAACACAGTCATAAATATTCGCACATCATATAAATAGTAGAAGTGCAATTTATACCTGATATCTTCAATGCATAAAACATGAAAAAGATACATAGAAATGATATAAACTTCTCTTTATTAATGCTTCCAACTGTTACAGACTTAACTCGCCTTGCGCAGTCAGCTGCAGGGGGACTCAGCTGCAGACTACTAGGCCTCTGTGCACTCAAATATAGAGCCTTCTCCTACTCTACGACCCAAACTAGACTTTACACTTCAGATGTTCCGCTATGCTTTTATTCCATCCTTAGATTCTATGATTGATGTCTTTAACTACTTAGAGCCTCACTCTATTTCTACAATCCCATGGTCTGCAGACCATGGGTAGATCTCTACAGCCAACATTACAATAAAAAAATTGAGGGTGGATAACCCTATGAATCTTTTACAAACTATGCGCTCCGCGCCCACAAAATGCGAAGTCTTTACATCGGAGTTACAATTTTTGACCAAAATCTGGGCTCTAAGCCCCAAAACTTCCCTTGGGGGATCCCGCGCCCAACAATACTACTTGTGGAGCTTTATAAACCCAACTTGATGTAGTATTTACAATGAGTCACAAACACATATAAAATTATGCAAATTTGCTTCAACCATCAAATAAAAATATTGTTTATGGAGCTTTATAAACATATCTTAATACAATATTTACAATAATATACACATATATACATATGCACATTTGCTTTAACTAGAAAATAAAAGGATATGATCCCGACATCAGCAACAAGGGAATATAGAGGCTCACACCTCCACCCTCAAAATTAGTACAAGGGATTCACCTCCTTCCTAGGTTGTCCAGAGTCCACTGCTAAGATCAAAGTGTTCCTCCAATGTCCAATGCTACAATCCTTGTGCTTCTTGTTTTCTCAGTGAACATTTATCGACTCATTGTTTCTGGGCACTCTTCCAATGTGCTTTTGATTCCAATCAACAATATTATTGATCAAAACAAATTTATTTCCTGACCTTCCCTTCTATGATTCTAAGTCCCTTGGAAAATTAGATCACCCCCTTCCATGTAGTCACTTAGCTTCCAATTTGCACGACATTAATTTCTATACTTTCTAGTCCCTTGGTTGATCCATCCATTGGCAAGGTTTCCTCACATTGAAAGTTCCAAAAACCAAGGCATACCCTTGCCTCAAAACCATCATACCAGTCATAGAATGCTTATGGAAATTGATGGACACTATTGGGTACCATTGTCCCACAATGGCCTTTCTCCTGAATGGTTTACTAAAATATTGGTGCATGCTCCAATTCCTTTTATTGTTGCTGCAAATTCTCTTGTAATCAGTTCCAACCACCCAAACTTAACGTTTTCCATGCTTTCTTGTACCAAACACATAATTTCCATTAGAATAGAGTGGAATTATAATAAATTCAAATCATACCTTATTGGTAGCTCATCAATAAAGTGATACTTGCAATTCTATTTGATTCTTGTCACAACAATTCAAATTAGCTCCTTGATCAAATCATCATATATAAAATATCATGTATGGTTAGCTCACATGTTAGGCCCCTATAATACTAGTGATTCCCCTATTACTATTGTCATTTTATCCCTTATTGTTATTATTGTGCCCCTATTGCCCCCATATTATTATTATTATGCCCCATAGAAACCCACTATTGTTATTTTTGTGCCCTTATGTTATTATTGTTATGTCGTCTTGATTATATTATGACCTCTTAGACTCCTATATATAGAAGGGAGGTTTAGTCATTTGAATCATCCAAGAATTGTTCATTTGTGTAGTATAAAGGAGGTTTCCCCCTTGAAGAGGCTTATTTATAAGGTGTTCATCTATCTTTTCTATCTTTTAATGAGCTAGTTTCATAACATTTGCTATCAGAGTTTTGGATTCTAGGGTTTTGCTACTCCAAACAGGTCATCGTGGCATTTTCACTATAACTTTTTTCTGTGATGTTTCAAAAGCTACAAAGAAAACCCATTTGATTTGAAATTGTTTTGAACTTCGGGTCCGAAGTTTAGAGCTTGTCTCACTATATTTGCGAAGATATTATGAGGAAGTTATGGTTTTTGAAAACTCTCGAATTACATTCCAAACAGGTGACCTAGGGAAACTCACCATAACATTGGTTTTAAGAATCATATTGAAATTTCGTAAGAAGTTTCAGAAAGAGGATGGCCTGTAGTTTTCTGTACATCAGTTTCAGGTACTAATGTCGAAACAGTGACATGCGGCATGTCGTACAAGTTCGCTCTACTGAACTAGTTTATAATCAGGTCACCGTGGGAGATTTGACATAACTCTTTCTTGGAGAAACCAATATTGATTAGACTCTAGAAAGAGGAATCATAAGGCTACCGCAGGACGAGATTTCAGATATTCGAGATCCGTAGTTACAGAGATACAACAAATTTGATATCGAGCTCTTACAAAGTGGAAAAAAAGGTGTATAGTCTTTTTTAAATTTTGCATAAGATTGGTTTGAAAAATTAGTTTGAAGGAATTCAGAGGGAATAGTGAAGAAGTATTAGCATTAATTAATGCCCTGAAGAAAGGAAATGGAAAAACCTAGTAAGCAACCTGAAAGCTCTAGCATGACTCGTGAAGAAGAGGAAGAAATGCAACATGATATATCAAAATTACAAGACCAAGTACAACAAATTTCATTCTCACTAAAGGTAAATGAAGCCAAGATGAATGGCGTGGAAGCTAATATGAATGTCATGCATGCTAAGATGGAAGCTAAGATGGATGGCATGGAAGCTAAGATGAATGGCCTGGGCTCTAAGATGAATGGAATGGACGATAAGATGGAAGAATTGAAGATAAATTTGAATAAGTTGCTACAAGAAATGGTCACTAATGGTGAAAGGGTAGTAAAGGAAACTCATGATGAGAAAAAAAGAAATGTTAATCATGATTTAATAGACTCTACTGTTGGATTGAAGACCCACCATGTTCCAAAAATTGATATGAGCAAGTTTGATGGCAAGGATCCCAGAACATGGATATTACAGATGGAGCAATTTTTCGATCTCCATAATGTGAAAAACACACAAAAGGTGCGTATTGCAACTTTATATTTGTAACCAAATCAATTTGTATGGTATCTATGGCTTTACTCTTGTAAACAAATTGTCACTTGAGCAATTTTTACGAAAGAAATGATATCACATGATGAGGATACAAAAAGCAACACCTGTTTTAGCCAATTGATAAATCTCAAACAAAAGGGTTCAATGATGGAGCACATTGAGGACTTCCAAAAATTGAACATAAGGGTAAAAGATATTCCAAAGGAGCATAGGATTGATGTGTTCATAGGGACTTTAAAGGATAATATCCAACATGAGTTTCACCTTTGGGAACCTGATTCATTGGAGAAAGCATTCAGGTTAGTAAGAAAAATGGAAAGCAAAGTTATGGCAACCAGGAAGCCTACCTCTCACAACTATAAAGATGGAAGTGTTTTTGCCCCTAGCCTTCCTCAACCTACAAGGTTGACACCATAACAATTGGAAGAAAAAAGAGCAAAATGGCTTTGTTATAGTTGTGATAGCAAATACACTAAAGGTCATAAGTGTGCCGAGAAGAAATTATTCTACATAGATTGTGAAGAGGAGGAAGAAAAGGAACAAGAAATGTCAAAAGAAGAGGATATACTACAGGAACAAACCCTAGATAAATAAGAAATGAATCCAACCATATCTTGTAATGCATTGGCTGGAATTACTACTCCTCAAAATATCAAGATAGAAGGACATATCAAGAAGAAAAATGTAATAGTGTTCATTGATTCACGAAGTACCCATAATTTTATTCATTGTAAGATAGCAAAGTAATTGATTTGCTTCCTATATCCAGCACCAGAGTGTCAAGTGATGGTTGCAAGTTGAGGAACCATAAATTGCTCTGGAAAGTGCCATAATATTAAGCTATCCATGGGAGAATATGTATTGAATAGCCCAATGCTTTCCATTACAATGGGTGGTGCTGATGTTGTACTAGGAGTCTAATGGCTACAATCCTTGGGTACAATAGCTTTTAATTTTCAAGAACTTTTCATGAAATTTTGCGTGGAAGGAAAAGAAGTTGAATTAAGGGGTATTACAGGGAAACTGGGAAAGATAATCAGCTCTAATGGCATGAAAAAGCTTCTAAAGAAGGAACAACGAGGTTTAATTGCACAATTATGTTCGATAGAGGTTTCCACATCGAAATCATCTATTTTTCTAGATCTCCAAAAAGTTTTGGACAATCATTCCAAGGTATTTGAGACTCCCAAAGGTCTCCCACCTATTCGTGATCATGATTATGCTATTCATTTGATTCCAGGAAGTATTCCTCCAAACATCATGCCATACAGATATCCATATGCCCAAAAGAGTGAAATTGAACATATGGTTGCAGAAATGCTAGAGGCTAGTGTAATTCAACCTAGTCAAAATTCTTTCTCTGCTCTAGTATTGGTGTACAAAAAGGATGGATCATGGCACATGTGTCCGGATTATAGGGAGCTCAACAAGCTCACTATTAAAGATAAATTTTCCATTCCTGTCATTGATGAGTTATTGGATGAATTGCATGGATCAATTTACTTCACCAAGTTGGATCTTCATTCAGGATATCATCAAATCAGAATGAAGACTGAAGGCATTCTGAAAACAAAATTTAGAACTCATGAGGGTCATTATGAATTTTTGGTCATGCCTTTTGGCCTTACCAATGCACCTTCTACATTTCAAGGTTTGATGAATTCAATTTTCAAACCCTTCCTTAGAAAATTTGTGTTAGTATTTTTTGATGATATACTAATCTACAACAAGTCTTGGAAGGATCATGTTGAACATGTTGACAGGGTGCTCAAACTATTGGAGGAGAAGTAATTATATACAAAAAGCTCCAAATGTTTCTTTGGAGTAAAAGAGGTGGAATATCTGGGTCATATTGTATCTCATGAAGGTGTTAAGGTAGACCCTAGCAAAATTAAAGCCATTAAGGAATGGAAAATCCCCACATCCATAAAGCATCTGCGAGGATTTCTCAGGTTGACAGGGTATTATCACAAGTTTGTTAAGAATTATGGGAGAATAGCAGCACCTCTAACAACATTATTAAAGAAAGATGCCTTTTCATGTACTCCAAAAGCAACAAAGGTCTTCAAACATCTTAAGGAGGCAATGTTCCAAGCACCGATCTTAGCTACACCGGACTTCACAAAATCCTTTGTTATGGAATGTGATGCTTCAGGAAATGGAATTGGTGTGGTTTTAATGCAAGATGAAAGATCCATTGCTTTCGAAAGTCGTCCAATCAAGGGAAAGTATTTACACAAAGATATTTATGAGAAGGAAATGTTGGCAATACTACATGCACTTAAGAAATGGCGACCCTACCTAATGAAAGACACTTCAAGGTAAAAACGGATCATGATAGTCTTAAATACTTTTTATAACAAAGATTATCCTCTGAAGAGAAACAAAAATGGGTCACAAAGATGTTGGGTATGACTTTGAAATCATCTATAAAAAGGGAAGCAAAATGTTGTGGCTGATGCACTCTCAAGAAAGGATGAGGATGTGGAAGCATTGGTGTGCGCCATTTATATTATCCAACCAGAATGGATAAATGAAGCAAGGGAGGAATGGAAGAATGACGAAGAAGTGTAGGTAATCATTCAAAAGATACAACAAGATCCCAGTAAATCTGATACATTTAGCTGGAAAAATGATTTGTTATGGTACAAATATCGCTTATACCTATGTAAGAATTCCCAACTCAAACAAAAGATTCTTATGGAATTGCACACTTCTCCCTTAGGAGGGCACTTAGGATTTTTAAAAACTTACCATAGGGTTAAGAAGGAATTTTTTTGGGATGGCCTTAAATCGGATATTCAAAAGTTTGTGGTGGAATGTTTGGTTTTCCAACAAAATAAAGATGAAACAATTAAGACCTTGGGTTTATTACAATCTTTATCCATTCCAAGCCAACGTTGGGAGGAGGTTTCAATGAATTTTATCACAGGTTTACCCAAGTCCAAGGGAAAGAGTGTCATCATGATGGTAGTTGACATACTTACCAAGTATGCACACTTTTGTGCATTATCACATCCATTTAAAGCTAGTATAGTTTCTACTGCATTTATGGAAACAATTCAAAAGCTACATGGAAACCCAAAGATTATTGTAAGTGACAAAGATCCCATTTTCACTGGAAATTTTTGGACAAAATTATTTTCTTGTCTCGGTACTCAGTTAGATCATAGCTCATCTTATCATCCTCAATTTGATGGGAAAACTGAGATAGTAAACAAATGTTTGGAAGGATATCTTCGTTGCTTTGTATCTGATAATCAGACATAATGGGTCAAATGGTTGCCTCTGGCTGAGCGGTGGTATAACACTTCCTTCCATACTATAGCAAAAATGACCCCATTTATGGCACTTTATGGATATCATCCACCATCCATCACATCATATTTAAGAGAATATTCTAAGGTTCAAGTAGTGGAACATCACATCGAGCATCAACAACAAGTTCTCCAACTCTTAAAGGATAACCTCACATTAGCACAGAATAGAATGAAACAATAGGTAGACCAACATCACAATGAAATAAGTTTTGATGTAGGTGACTAGGTATTCCTATGGCTACAACCATATAAAAAAATGTCTCTCAAGCAAGCTAAGAAGGATAATAAATCATCGCCAAAGTATTATGGTCCGTACAAGGTGTTACAAAAGATTGGTACTATGGCATACAAATTGGAGCTTCCTACAACTTCTTGAGTGCACCCAGTTTTCCATGTTTCATGTTTAAAGAAGGTTATAGGTGACAAGCTCCCAATTCAGACAATATTTCCATAACTTGATGAGGAAGGAAAAATCATATTGGAAATATTAGCCCTGAGATGCAGTGCTGACTTTTTAAAGGATGAAGGAAAATCTTCGTCTGCTTCGCTGTTCTTAAAGGGGTCCCACATGGGCCATCATTCCCCTTCTTCTTTTACCCTGCTCACACTCTACCTGTCCCATTTCCTAAATTAACCTTCATACCCCTACAAAACCCTCTTTAATCTTAGCCCAAAGCGAATTAGCCAAAAACCCCCATAAAACCTTACATATTTTCCATGCATGCCTTCAACACAGCTCCCGAGGGTGCCTCGTAATTCCACCTTCCCCTGCCGTTGATCTTTTCCTACCAATCCAATGGCCCACATTCCTCTTGATCAATGCATCATGCACAATCATTCTCCATCGTTAGATCAACCCTACTAGATCTAACAGTCAGCGCCATATCGCGCGGACAACAAGCGCGAAAAGTACCTGCCCGATGAGGGTGGTTTTTCTCTTCCCCGCAGCTACATGTCATCCATTGAATGGCATCGGGCGAGTTTTGAAATTTTCCACTTACCGCCCGATGCTTGCCCGATAAGTGTTGTTTCCACTTAAACTAAACCACCCTGCGTGTTACTGTCTACGCATCTCCGCTGCCTGATAACTGTCCGATCTGCCGGCCAAAAGATCCAACGGCCCAGACATGTTCCACTCCTTCCATGAACGCTAGCCTCCAAAAAGCAATCCCCACCACACATCTCCCTTGATCTGACAGCCACCATTCATGATCACTCACAACTGTTCATCTGCCCATGCAATCCATACCCCACGTCCTGTCTGTTACGCGAAGAAGAAGATGGCTGACTCTGTGAGTCTGGCGACAGTTTGACCATGAAACTAAATTAAAAGAAGAAACATGGCTGGAGGAGAAAAGGACACAACATAACTCATCAACCGAATTAAACAGTCATGGAACTCCACTGCCACAATCAATCGACCATCTGGAGGACATCATGGTACTAGAACTGATCAGGTTTTCATAGTGGAGAAAGCAACTACATTCAAAGACGCTGTCGGATAGTTAATGGTAGTTGGTGGTCAATTAAGACCCCTCCATCCCTAAATGGCTAAGGGCCATTGTAATGATGGATTATAAATAGCCAGAAGGAAGATGTAATCAGGGTTGGCAATTGTGTTTCGGTTCAACTTTTGGAGATTGTAGATATTCTGTAACTTGCAACATCTCATCTTCATTTTCAGCAATGCAAGCTTCTTTTACTGTTAATTTCTCAATGCCCATTTCTCCTCTATTCTAAGCTTTTGCCTGAAGTGTTGTATTCATGATTTCTTCTACGTCTAATGCTAGATAATTGTCATCTTATCTCTGGATTAGACAATTGAATGTATCAGTGAGTGGGTCACTCAGGTTTCTTTTTTATCTAATGCAAGATAATTGTCATCTTATCTCTGCATTGATAGATTAGATTTGAAAGTTTCTTTACTAGTTACAGTTGGCCATCATACATTCTGTATGCATCTGCTGGTGTGGTTAGTATTCTTCATCTATTTTCCTAATTCCCAAATTGTTGAGCATTTGTGGTCTAAAGCCTTGTAGACTAAGGGTGTTCATGCACGTCCCGAGTGAAAACAGAGTAGCAGTGGTTATCTAGCTTGAACCAAACCATCACCCATCCTAATAAGTTCCTAGAACCATATTGAAGATTATATGTTACCAGGCATCTCCGAGCTACAACCTAGGAGAGTTTCCTGGAGCCCTAGCATAATTGGCGCCATTGCCGGGGAGAGGAGATTGAAGCTCAGCTTCCTTGGGAGAATGACCCAGATCCAGCTTTGATGATAGACAAAGTCTAGACACATTTTTGGTTGTAATCATCTATCTGGCAACTCTAATGGAAGCCAAAACTCTTGGCGACTCCACATCACAGTTCTATCTTAGTTTGTGAGGCACACTAGGAGAAATCCTCAGAAGTCACTAGCTGACCCAGTACTTGACCTCGAAAATATCATCAAAGGAAGAAAGATACCATAGAAAGGAGCATCAGGATCAGGTAAACCTAAACAATCCTCTATACCTCTGCAAGAAAAGCTAGTAATAGAACAAATACATGTTGAGAGTATAGCCTCTAACAGTAGTAGTGAAGGAAAACTTTCAGAGATTCATAAAGCTCCTTATTCTTTAGGTTCTCCTCTTGCTTTAAGCCCGAAGGAAACCTCCCCTCCTGTCCATCATATTCCTTTAACCCTGTGAGTCATTTCTCAACTCCCTTTCTTTCAAACTGCCAACACTCTTTCATCTACTCTAGTCATGGGAGGCCCACAAGCACCCACCAAAATGGAAAGAATCATAGATGTTAGGTATGGGCCCTTGGTATTGCCTACTCCTTTGAATGCCATGCCTGTAGGAAAATATCAGAGGTACATGCCTAAGTTCACTGGGACAGAAGGAGTCACAACAGAAGAACATCTTGAGTCATTCTATAGCTATGCTGACAACCTAGATATCAGTGAAGATGATGTATGGATGAGAGTATTCGTCCAAGGCCTAGATGGAGAGGCTAGAAAATGGTTCAGAGAATTAACCCCTAGGTCTATAATAGTCATTGAGACCTTAGATGATGTGTTCCTGAAGCATTGGGGGGATAAGAAAGATCTACTCTATTATCATACTGAGTTTGGCAATCTAGAAAGGGAAAATGGGGAGTCATTGTCCGATTTCAATAAAAGGTTCAACCGCATGTACAAGAAGATACCAGTTGAAGTGAAACCTACTCCCACCTATGCCAAGCTCACCTATGCCAATGCCTTTGATTCTGACTTTTGCCTGCTATTGAGAGAAAGAAGATGTGCTTCTCTGGCTGAGATGCAGGATGCAACCTTTGAAGTAGAATCCAACGTCATGGTTGCAGAAAAGCTCAAAGTGCATGTTGACCGAAGGAGACAGAGGGGTGAACCTTCCTCATCTTCAGACCCCAAGATAGACAAAATGACCAAGATGATAGAGCCATTGGCCTCTCAAATCTCCAAGCTAAAGGTTGAGCAGTATTCAGGGAAAGGAAGGGTTCCTAATACAATTGCTCCTAGAAATCCAAATCCATATAGAAGAGCAAATGAGCAGTTGCAGATCATGCAAAGGGGCAAAGATGCTAATGAAGACCAAAGAGTGAAGACCCCTTTCTAGAATGTAGTCATGGAAGAAGAGAAATTTGAAGAAGATGATGAGATCCATTGCATGGAAGACAAAGGAAATGCTCCATTTTTTACATTGGCTGCCTATGAAGAGTCATTACTCAGGGACCAGACCAGCCAAGAGTGGGATGACGAGGCTATTCTATAAACTGAAGATTAGTGAAGATATAATCTGAGGTCAAAGATGAATAGTGCCAAGGAGACCCCTGTCCAAAAGACTGCTATTCCTGTAGAGTAGTAAGTTAACAAGCACAAACGACCAACAGCTGATCCCCTCATTCTCAAAACTCCAGCTCAAGAGGTGAGAGGCCTTGACAAGTTCCCTTCTCCTTTCAGTTTTGAATCAGAAATTCAGAAGCTGAAAATATCTATATCTCTGATGGAACTAGTAAAGAATGAATCCTTTAAGAGACCCATCCTTGAAGCCCTTGAGCTTAAGGCCACACAAGCATCAAATGACCATGTGAATTTACAAGATGACAAACCTATAGTTATGCTTAGCCCAATGACTAAACCTTCTGACGACAATTCCCCATCATTCTATGTCTCCTTGAATATTCATGACAAAACCCTTCACACTTGTCTGCTAGACATAGATGCCAGCCATAATCTAGTGCCAAAGGCTATCAGGGATGAGTTAGGCCTTGAAATCACTGGGCCTTATCACGACTTGTTTTCTTTTGATTCCAAAAAGGTGAAATGTCTGGGGTTAATCAGAGACTTAGCCATCACCCTGTCTCAGCTACCCATGAAGAGCATGATGATGGATATTGTGGTGGCTGATGTGCCACCAAAGTTTGGCATGCTTCTTTCCAGGGGGTGGATAAAAAGATTGGGTGAAATGTTACAGAATGATTTGCATTATGCCACCATACCATTTTTTAGAGGGGAAAGTAGGAGATTATACAGGGAAGCTCAGTTAGCTTATAATGTTAGTGATGAGAATCATCCCATCTATGTTGTTGATACTGACTTCGGAGCCTGTATTCTCCAAATAGAATAATATCAATTGGCCTCCGTGCAGCTCAAGAAACCAGTATGCCAGGTCATGGAGAAGGAAGGGCCACAGATTTGGGATATGTTCTTTGATGGAGCTTGCTCTAGGGAAGTTGCAGGAGCAGGTGTAGTGATGGCATCCCCAACATAGGAATGCATACATCTGTCTTTCAAGCTGACTTTTCAGGTCACCAACAATATAACAGAGTATGAGGCTTTGATATTGGGCTTAAATGCTACTAAAGTAATAGGAATTAGAGACATAAAGGTGTTTGAAGATGCCAATCTCATCATTCAACAAGTAAACAAAATGATCCAAGAAAAGCACCCCAGGCTGAAAGCATATAGAGATGAGGTATGGAGGCTCAAAGATTCTTTTAGTAGCTTTTGTATCTCGTATATTCCTAGAGTCAAAAGTTAGCTTGCTGATTCCGTCGTTGTGTTTGCTAGCATGTTCATCCCTCCCATGCCACTAAATTGGCTTATGAAGTTCAGGTAAAATATAGACCATCTCTGCCAGATAATGTCAAATACTGGAAATTTTTTGAGGAGGATGATGAAGTCAATAGGTTTTTGCAAGTCATTGATGAATTCTCTGAAATGCAAATTGATCAAGAGAATGAAGCCGTGGAGGAATGTCACCAGTCTCAGCTAAGAAACAAAATTGGCCAAGATAGCATTGTACAATTGCCTAGTAACCATATACCTAAAGGGTTAGTGCCTCTAGAGAATATGTTTGACCATAATGATGTACCCTATAAGACTGCCTAAAAAGAAAATGAGTCTGTGGTCCATAGACATAACATAGGGAGTCCAGGCCATCCAAAGTATATAAATCTATCCTCCCACTTGTCTACTGCCCAAAGTTATGAATATTGCACCCTAATGAAGAAATTTGTCGATGTCTTTGCCTGGGAATACAGTGACCTTAAGACTTATGACAAAAACATCATTCAGCATAAGATCCCATTGGAGAAAGACACCATCCCTTTCAAACAGAAGCTAATACCTATAAACCCTCTACTACTCCCTTTGATTGAAAGGGAAATTAAGAAATTGTTGGCTGCCAAGATCATAGTTCCCTTGAGGTATTCGAAGTGGGTAGCCAACTTGGTATTCATGAGGAAAAAAAGTTGGAAAATAAGGCTATGTGTTAACTTTAGGAACCTCAACAAATGCTCTAAGAAAGAAAACTATCCCCTGCCCAAGATGGAACATTTGTAGTGAAAGGTTTCAAGGGCTAGAGTCATGTCTTTCTTGGATGGATTTTCAGGGTACAACCAAGTTGCTATACATCCAGAGGACCAAGAAAAGACTGCCTTCACCACTCCTTGGGGCACTCTTATGTACTCCAATATGCCCTTTGAATTGATGAATTCTGGGGCCACCTTTCAAAGGGCCATGGATATATCTTTTGCAGGAGAGAAGGACAAGTTTTTCCTGGTTTACCTGGATGATATAACAGTTTACTCCAGCAGTCATCAAGATCATTTGCAACATCTGAAGAAAGTGTTTCTGAAGTGCAGAAGGCTTGGAATTTCAATAAATCCTAAGAAGTCACATTTCACTTTAGAAGAAGGCAAGATTTTAGGACACGTTGTTTTTGCTATAGGTGTCAGGATCGACCCGAAAAGAGTTAAAGCAATACAGACATTGTCTATCCCAAGGTCAAAAAAGGACACTCAATCCTTTTTTGGAAAGATCATCTTTTTGAGGAGGTTTATTCCCAATTTTGCAGAACTAGTGAAACATGTCACCTCCATGCTAAAAAAGGGATCAAAGATTAAATGGACTGATGCAACAAGAAAATCTTTTGAAGCCATCAAAAGAGCTATTATGGAAGCTCCCACTCTAATCAACCCGGACTATAACAAGGAGTTCCATATCTTCTCTTTTGCTTCCTGTGACACCCTTGCAGTAGTCTTGTTGCAGAAGGATGATGAAGGTATAGAACACCCAGTGGCCTTTTTTAGCAAAACTTTAAGGGATGCTGAATTAAGATATGACACTATTGAAAAAAAGGCTTATGCTCTTATTAAGTCTTTAAAGGCATTCTGAATCTACATTATGCACTCCAAGGTGATTACCTATGTACCCGTAGCTTTAGTAAAGGGTATCTTAACGCAGCCAAATGTTGATGGAAGAAGGGCCAAATGGATTGCAAAACTCATAGAGTTCAGCATAGAGGTAAAGCCTACCAATCTTATCAAAGGCCAGGGCCTGGCTAAGCTTATGGTTGAGGAAAATTGCAGTCTGCTAGACATAAATTGCACAGGTGGAGATTCAGAGGTTGAAAAAGCAGAGGAGGCAACAGAAGAACGAAGGCAGAACCAGTCATTACCTGAGAATTTGGCTTCTTGTGATTGGTATTCAAGTATAACTCATTTCCTGTTGAAGCTAGAAGTCCCTCCAGGGCTTAGCTCAAGTTAAGCCAGAACCATCAAGCTCAGAGTAGCCAAGTTTTTTATTAATAAGAACCCACTTTATTGGAAGGACTCAGTTGGAATCCTCTTAAGATGTCTAGAGAATGAGCAACCTGTGGAAGTCATGCACCAATTTCATGCCAGCATTTGTGGAGGGCATCATTATTGGAAAAACACAGCCCACAAGATCCTAAGGGCTGGGTATTATTGGCCTACTCTATTCTTTGATGTATTTTCATTTGTGAAGTCTTGTGACAAATGCCAGAGGTTTGCAGGAAGACAACAGTTGAAATCTTTTCCCTTGAAACCAATACACACTAATGGCCCTTTCCAACATTCGGGTTTGGATTTCATAGGGGAGATTAATCCACATTCTAATGGCTAGCATAGATGGATTTTTGTATCCACTGATTATTTTACCAAAAGGATTGAGGCCATCCCCACTAAGAAAGTTGATCACCAGGTTGTCATGAAATTCTTGACAGAAAACATTTTCACTAGGTGTGGCTGCCCAAATTAATTGGTTACAAACAATGCAGCAGCTTTTATGGCGAAAGAATTGGTGGACATGTGTGACTCAATGGGCATTAAACTAGTGCATTCCACCTCATATTAGCCTCAGGGTAATGGCCTAGCAAAATCATCCAATAAAAGCCTAGTAAGGATAATCAAAAAGCTGTTGGAAGACAACAAGCAGAGCTGGGATTCCAAACTAATGTTTGCATTGTGGGCTGACAAGGTCACCACCAAGAAGTCCATAGGGAATTCTCCATTCAAGTTGGTATATGGCACTGAGGTTATTTTCCCAATCCAATTGATCCTCCCTATGGCCAAATTCTTGCAAGAAGAGTAGAACAAGGAAAGTGACATGGCAAGGAGGATGAGTGACTTCGTTAAAGTTCATCAGATCAGAGATCAACTAATTGAGAGGTCTGCAATACATTAAAGGAAAATAAAGGAAGCTTTTGACAGAAAGGAAAATATGGACAATCCTCAGGTTGGTGACTGGGTCCTCAAATGGGATGCACTAAAGGAAAAGAAAGGCAATCATGGTAAATTTGATGCTCTATGGACAGGACCATTTGTCATCTCTCAGTTCCAAGGAAACAATATTTTCGTGCTGCAAAGTTTGAAAGGAGGAACTGTTTTTGATGGCCTAGTTAATGGGTTGTTTTTGAAAGTTTATTTTGTTTGAGGCTTTCAGGCCTCGGTAGTGTAAATATGTTATTTTTCAATGTTTTAGTGTAGGCTTAGATAGACTCCATGCCCAATGGAATACTAGGTAATATTTCTGATCTTGTTTCTTATGTAAAAGGCAGTGGTATATGGTTCTTGAAACCTCACAGGGAAGATTTCATCCCCAGAAGGAGCCAGCGTTAGCCCTGAGATGCACTGCTGACTTTTTAAAGGATGAAGGAAAAGCTTGGTCTGCTTCGTTGTTCTTAAAGGGGTCCCACATGGGCCATCATTCCCCTTCTTCTTTTACCCCACTCACACTCTACTCATCCCATTTCCTAAATTAACCTTCATACCCTGACAAGACCCTCTTTAATCTTAGCCCCAAGCGAATTAGCCAAAAACCCTCATAAAACCTTACCCATTCGCCATGCGCGCTGTTAGCACAGCTCTCAAGGGCACCTCGTAATTCCACCTTCCCCTACCGTTAATCTTTTCCCACCGATCCAACGGCCCACATTCCTCTCTATCAATGCATCATGCCTAATCATTCTCCACTGTTAGATCAACCCCACCAGATCTAACGGTCAGTGCCCATATCGCACGGACAACAAGCGCGAAAAGTACCCACCTCATGAGGGTGGTTTTTCTCTTTCCCCGCCACTACATGTCATCCATTGAATGGCATCAGGCGAGTTTTGACATTTTCCACTTATTGCCCGATGCCCGCTCGATAATAGTTGTTTCCACTTAAACTAAACCACCCTGCGTGTTACCGTCTGTGCATCTCCACCGCTCGATAACCGTTTGATCTACTGGCGAGAAGATCCAACGACCCGGACATGTTCCGCTCCCACCATGACCACTAGCCTCCAAAAAGTGATCCCCACCACACATCTCCCTTGATCCGATGGCCACCATTCATGATCACTCACACCATTCATCTACCCATGCACTCCATACCCCACGTCCTCTCTATTACGCAAAGAAGAAGATGGTTGACTCTGTCAGTTTGGCGACAGTCTGACCATGAAACTGAATTAAAAGAAGAGCATGGCCGGAGGAGAAAAGGACACAACACGACTCAGCAACCGAATTAAACAGTCATGGAACTCCACTGCCATGATCAATCCGACCATCTGGAGGACAACACGGTACCAGCAATGATCAGGTTTTTGTAGTGGAGAAAGCAACTACATTTAAAGATGCTATCAGAGAGTTAATGGTAGTTGGTGGTCGATTAAGGCCCCTCCATCCCTAAACGGCTAAGGGCCATTGTAATGATAGATTATAAATAGCCGGAAGGAAGATGTAATCAAGGTTGGAAATTGTGTTTCGGTTCAACTTCTAGAGACTGTAGATATTCTGTAACTTGCAGCGTCTCATCTTCATTTTCAGTAATGCAAGCTTCTTTTACTGTTAATTTCTCAATGCCCATTTCTCCTCTATTCTAAGCTTGTTCTTGAAGTGTTGTATTCATGATTTCTTCTACGTCTAATGCTAGATAACTATCATCTTATCTTTGGATTAGACAATTGAATGTATCAGTGAGTGGGTCACTCAGGCTTCTTTTGTATCTAATGCAAGATAACTGTCATCTTATCTCTACATTGATAGATTAGATTTGCAAGTTTCTTTACTAGTTGTAGTTGGCCATCGTACATTATGTATGCATCTACTGGTATGGTTAATATTCTTCATCTATTCACCTAATTCCCAAATTGTTGAGCATTGGTGGTCTAAAGCCTTGTAGTCTGAGGGTGTTCATGCATGTCTGGAGTGAAAACAGAGTAGAAGTGGTTATCTGGCTTGAACCAAACCATCACCCATCCTAATAAGTTCCTAGAAACCATATTGAAGATTATATGTTACTAGGCATCTCTGAGCTTAAACCTAAGAGAGTTTCCTGGAGTCCTAATAGGAACCAGAAGCAGTCATAGAAACAAGAACTTGACAACTACGAAATTGATCAATTTTGGAGTATCTCATCAAGTGGAAGAACTTATCTACTAAATATTCCACATGGGAGGATGAGAATTTTATACAGAAGCATCTAGAACTACTCAAGCGTTGAGGACAATGCTTTTCAGAAGAAGAGGGCATGTTAGGCCCCTATAATACTAGTGATTCCCCCAATACTATTGTCATTGTATCCCTTATTGTTATTATTGTGCCCCTATTGCCCCCATATTGTTATTAGTATGCCCCATAGAGACCAACTATTGTTATTTTTGTGCCCTTATGTTATTACTATTGTGTCAGCTTGATTATATTATGACCCGATAGACTCCTATATATAGAAGGGAGGTTCAGTCATTTGAATCATCCAAGAATTGTTCATTCATGTAATGTAAAGGATGTTTCCCCCTCGAAGAGGCTTATTTATAAGGTGTTCATCTATCTTTTCTATCTTTTTGTGAGCTGGTTTCATAACAATAAAGTGATACTTGCAATTCCGTTTGATTATTGTCACAATAAGTCAAATAAGCTCCTTGATCAAATCATCATATATAAAATATCATGTATGGTTAGCTCACAATCCTAGATTATGTTCATAAATCATCATAAACTATAGTCCTATATTATGTTCATAATTTTGAAATTAAAATTAAATAAAATATTGATATTTATCTTTCAAATTGTTCTTTGCTTCTTCCTTTATTCTTTATTATTTCTGTACACACATTGGATCGCTTGCCAAAACCAGCAAGCACCTAGTGCTTTCTCTTCTCTTTTATATGCTATATTGGTTACCCAAAGCAACAAGGTGTTGATGGCCAAAAATGGACTCATCAACATGTGAGAGAGTCCACTTGGTCAGGGCCCCAACTGAACACTTATCTATTTGATGTAAAGGTTCTGACTAGTTCAATTGGGAAATAAATTTGTTTTGGTCAATAACATCGTTGATTGGAATCAGATGCACATCGGGAGTGTGCCCAAAGACAATGAGTCAATAAATGTTCATTGAGAAAACAAGGAGCACAAGGATTGTAGCATTGGAAATTGGAGGTAGACTTTGATCTTAGTAGTGGAATCTGGACAACCTGGGAAGAAGTTGAATCCCTAGTACTACTTTTGAGGGTGGAAGTGTGAGCCTCTGGATTCCCGTGTTGTTGATTTAGACATCATATCATTGTATTCGTTACTTAAATAAAATATGCATATGTATATATGTGTATATTATTGTAAATATTGTATCGAGCTATGTTTATAAAGCTCCATAAACAATATATTTATTTGATGGTTGAAGCAAATGTGCATAAGTCTATATTTGTTTTTCATGTTTCAACAGTTGTCATTGTAAATGCATCATTGGGTTGTGTTTATAAAGCTCCATAAGTAGTATGTATTGTTGGTCATAAGTGTCATAGAACACCAAGGACAGTGCTCCCCCAAGAGGCAGAGGTATGTAACAACCTCGGGTTATATTGCCATGTAAAAAGGAAAAAGTAAGGCCAAGGTCATGGGAGAGATTCGGCTATGTTTATAAAGATCCATCAACAATATGCTTGTTTGATGGCTTCCAATCCTCCATCTTACTTCTTTTTGGTCCCTTCTCATTGCCCCAATATGTTATGCTTAATCCCATTCAATAGATCTCCTGCTACAAACCAATCAAAATAAAAAATAAAAATAAATTAAATTACATAATAGAAATCAGAAAATAAACACTCTTGAAATTGCTAAATCAAAATAAATAAAATCCAAAGAAATTTCCATGCTATGATTGCTTCAAATGGATTTTATTGGAATTTGAGTATTTCTAGAGAATGAATTAGTGGTAGCAATTTTCCTAAGCCAATGGAATTTGTCCAAATCGAATTAGGAGAAACCAATTTTTGTTTCAAATTTGCCACTTTATCTTATGCTAATTTTTTGGTTCATTAAATGATTGAATCTACTAATTTTAACATTCCCATATTGTTATCCTCTATCTTATCTTTCCAACAAGCTATTATGAGCTTCATTTGGCTAAGTGAATCTCCAGATATGCCTCTCCAAAGCCAAGATGTCAAAATTGCTAGAATTCTGAAAAATACATACCTCGGCCAAAAATTTGTGTTTATAATTAAAAATCCTAACTTTAATAAACTGTAGAATTAAAATTAAATAATTATTATAGAGGCAGATAAATGATGGCAATTACAGGAGTAGATAACACAAGGAGAGTGAGTAGTTAGGGTTTCTAAGGTCTACATGGCTCTGCCTTGACATCTTTGCTAGCGTACAACCAAACGAAGCACTACAAAACTGACCCACGGCGCACTGTTGAAGAAGCAATGAGCAGAATGGTAGGGTGGGGAGAGATCCCCTCCTATAGGAGCATTGCAACATGAAAATTTAGCCAACATGGAGCAACCAGTGGCAATGGTGCAAGAAGAAAAGGAATACTTGTCTTGGGAGCCAAATGGAAAGCGAGTTTAGGAGGATAATGCTTGCCAAGCGCTGCTAAAAGACAATATTTGTTATCCCGAACAACAAACTAGAGGAATATCGAAAATACATGAAGGATCATGCCCTAATATGAAAGTTCATCGGGGCATGGCCAATAGGGAAAGAGTTGATTAAATGGATCCAACAACAATGGTAGCAGAGAGGACACATCAATCTCAAGCTTGGGGCAAAGGGATTCTTCAAAATGATCTTCTAAAATCTGGAAGACAAAGAGAGGGTTTTCGAAAATGGGTTGTATTTCTTTAACAATGTAGGACTCTTCATTAGGCATTGGGAAGAATGCTACAACCCAGAACAGGAAAAACTTCTAGCTGCTCCAATCTAGGTTTGGCTATTCGGCTTACCAAAGGATTTTTGGGATCCAAAGATCCTAGAAGGAATCGAGAACTCTATTGGAACCTTTGTTAAAGTGGCAGATTCAAAAAGAAAAGGCATACACACTTCCTATGCTCGGATCTGTGTTTACATGAATATACGGAGCCACTTCGAGATTATGTAGAACTGGAATATCACAATGAGATATGGTCGTAACCTTTTGATTACGAACATATACCTTTCAAGTGTCACCGATGCCATGAATATAGCCACTTGTTCCAGGCATTCCCCCTTAATCAAAAGGAGAACTCCTTTGCGGAGAAAAGGACAAGGGAAACGATGGCCAAGGAAGATGTTGAAGGGTTCCAGGAGGTGGAACACAGAAAACGGAACCAAAGACATGCAGTGAACCAAAAAGAAAATCAAAACGAGAAAGACCAAAGACTCCAAAACTAGTTTTTTGTGTTACAAGAGGAAGAAATGGGAGAGCATATGCCGGACAACACCAGGGAAACAGGAGGCCAAAAAGACAAGGATTCGAAGGGAAAAAAACTGAAGAAGATGGAGGTAGAACTAAATCAAGGAAATGGTAGAACAAAACCTAATGGAGATTTATAACCAGAAAGAGGACTTAAGTGCTAAAGAGCAAGTCATGAAGTAACTACTACAGGGATGGAGGCATTTGGATGAAAGATTCATCCTCAAAGACCAGAAACAACTCTCTAAGGAAACTTTCCAACAATATAAAGACAAACCAGGCTGAATGATAATAAGCCAAACATACCATTTAGGGTCCCAACTCAACCAAGGGAAAGACGCGGGAACACAAGGGAAAGGGGGAAAAGAGAGGAAGAAGAATGATGAATGAATCCATGCAAATGGTTGGTGAGTTGCTTGTAAATTCTGGAAGAGTAGTTCCATTGTTAGAAGTCTTTCAACAGCCCCTAAAATTGTTGAAATTATTATTACAACCTAGAACATTAGAGGCCTCAACAGTAGAGGCAAACAGAGGTACCTTATAGAGAGACTGAAAAAAGGCAGGCCCAATATTATGATAGTATAGGAAACTAAAATCAGTGAAAGAAAACTGAAATAAATTATGGAGCACTTTAAGATTGAGTATCAGGTCATGGCTCAAGATGCTGATGGAAATGCAAGGGGGCTTCTGATTCTATGGAATCTAGAAGAATTCTAGTTTGAAGACTGGGTCAAATTACCAAGAATTCTCACAGGAAAATTTTGGAATATAGGCTCTGATGAATGGGCCTTGTTTACAGGGGTATATGGGTCTCATATCCCTGGAGAAAGAGGATCCTTCTTACAAAAGTTGGTAAACCTGAGGAACCTCTACCTAGAGTGTTAGGATATTCCGACACATAGGAAATAGTTAAGTACAACTTGGTCTAGTATAGAGTTAGGTAAAGTGTGTTTCTTTACCTTGTACATTTTGTAACTTACAATCCGACGGTCACGATATGTAGTGATCCGACGGTTCATTCTCTCCTCGGTATTACCGACACTTGATATATGGCTTAACACCCGATTGGTCCATGATTTCTATTTAAAGCGCATGGAGGGTCATTTGTAGGGTAATCCGTCTATGAGAGAAGCATATGTAAATTTTCATTCTTTTATTAATAAATTGCCTGAAGTGGCCGCGTTGGCTCAGGCCGTGGATTGTTTCCCTCTTTGAGGGTTTTAACCACGTCAAAATACTGGTGTATTGATCTGTAATCTGTTTGTGAGCGGTGTCCTTTGGTGTTCTGTCTAAGGAACTTACAGTGTAAATTCCTACATGGTATCAGAGTTATTTGAGGGCCGCGTCCATTGGTGATCCAAATCTGAAGCCGGTAGAACTGCATCCGACTATCGTTTCCTAGATCTACTGTTTTTGACTGCTTTCGGGCCGAGAGGACAACTCTTTTGTGTTGGGAGCATCTGTTCCAGTGAGGAACCCCTTTCGTTTCACGCGAAAAGGTTTCCGGTAGCCCTAGCTGCGTCATTTTTAAGATCTGGAGGTATACAGTGTTTATTTGCAGTTTACAGTTATTTCTCTCTGTTTATTTCGGTTTTGGTTTATTTAGCCTTTTTTATTACCGGATCTATACCTTTCATTTCTGCGTATGCTCTTTGCCCTGTGACTCTGTGTGATCTGGGCAAATCAGAAACAGAAAGGAAGGATTTTTCTCATGTGTATGCTCTTTTCCGCTGCGCCTTAGTGTGATCTCGGAAAATTAGAAACATTGAGGAAAATATTTAGTTTTCGGCTAAAGCTAACTTTGAGCCGCAAGGTTCATTTTTTGAAAATATTTAGTTTCAGACTAAAGCTAACTTCGAGCCACAAGGTCCTTTTTTTTTGTATGTCCGTGTTGGGTTTTGTGTTTTTTGTTTTGTAGGGAAAAATAGCTTTCTCAAAGCAAGCACGCAACCCAAAGCATCAACCCCCCCCCCCCCCTCTCTCTCTCTCTCAAACTTTTTGTATAGCTCACTTGGTGCAAAGCTAATTTATGAGAGTAGAGGTCTTGGGTTCAAGTCTCCATTTTTTGAGGGTGGATTTTTTATTTCCGCACATTCCCGCACTTCGTCGGCGACTTCATCAATTTTTTTTCAAAAAGCCATAACTTCTTCATCCGGAAGCCGTTTTCAGAACCGTTTTTTTTGAAACGGCCTAATTTTTCGAGATCTTTCCATTGGTACACTTAGTTTCAGCGTCTATAGCTTCAATTTCTGTTAAAAATGGAAAGTCCATGCCAAGTCATTCTTGATAGCACTAACTACTTCCAATGGTGGTCCTACATTGTGGATTTAATTAGAAGTAAAGGTCTTTACAGAATAGCCACAGGCCAAGAGACCAAACTGAAAGATGAAGAAAAGGCAGCTAAATGGGAAAATAGGCAAGACCAAGCACGTGGGTTGATAGGAATGTCTATTTCTCCAGATCTTAGATTCCATATTGCAGAACTTGATACTCCTGATGAATCACTGCAACAAATTACTAAAGTCTTTGGAATTAAAAATGAACTTAAAGCCCATCAACTTGAAAATGAATTGCTTACATTGGACCCCAATAATTTTTCTTGCATTGAAGATTTTTTGTCCAAGTTCAAGACCCTTAGACTTCTCTTGGAAGGTGTTAAGGTTAAGAAAGAAGATAGTAGCCTTATCTACTCCATTCTTACTAAGTTGGGACCAGCCTATTCTGTGTTTGTTTCCACCTTCCATTCTACAAGAGAAGCCTTCATTTCTCAAGGACAAACCTACAAGTCCCCTTCCTTTGATTCCTTTTGTGATTCTTTAATAAGAGAACAAGAAAATCTCTTACACCTTGGTCTTCTTCATTTTGGAAACTCTTCTAAGAAAGCGTTAGCCGCCCAGCAGCAACCAAATCCAAAGAATCCTAAGAAGTTGTATCCTAAAAAGAATGGTCCTAAACCAAACAAGGGTCCTAAGCAATTCCAGCCTCAAAATGAAAAATCATTTCAACAAAATGATAAGACAAATAAAAGCAAAGGGAAGAAGACTGATAGACATTGCAACTTTTGTAATCGAGATGGCCACTTAGAATCCAAATGCTTTAAGAAGATGGAAGCCTTGGAAGTAGCAATGAAGAAGCATAACATCCATTTGGAGCAATCTTCAACTTCAACTCCATCTTCAGGAATGGCACTTTCTACATGTGGTTGTCAAGCATCTCGGTCTGGCTATGCACTAAATGTATCTTCTTCTTCTCATTCTCATGAGTGGCTCATTGATTCTGGAGCTTCTTATCACATGGCCAAAAACGAAGCCATGTTTTCTTCTTTGAATGATTGTAACACCAAAAATATATATGTTGGTGATGATAGATCTCTTAGTGTTGTAGGGACTGGAACTGTTCATCTAGACAATGGTCAGTTTAATGATGTATTATGTGTTCCAACCTTATCCTGCAACCTTCTATCTGTATATCAGATAACCCATTCAGGTGAAGGTAAAATCGTTGAATTTTCACCTCACGATGTTGTAATTAAGGACCTAAGAGATCCTAGACAGATTTTAGCTACTGGCATTGCTGGTGATTCTACAAGGTTGTATAAGCTTCACAACTTTGGGTCATCAAATCTTCCCTTAGTATTTGTTGCTCATAATGATGAAGTGAGCAAACTTTGGCATGAGCAATTTGTTCACTTAAACTATCGCTCTCTTCAGAATCTATGTAAAGAAAATATGGTGACAGGTCTTCCCATGGTATCTTGCAGAGATGGTGTTTGTTCTGGATGTGTACTCGGAAAACATCATCGGGACAGTTTTGAAAAATGTGCCTCTTGGCACACCTCAGCCCCTTTACAGCTCATGCATAGTGATTTATGTGGTCCACTTCCAGTTGCTTCATTCTCTGACTACAAGTATTTCTTAACTTTCATTGATGATTTCTCCAGACGCACTTGGGTATTCTTCTTAAAACTCAAGAGTGAAGTATTTAACATGTTCTTGGCCTTTAAGGCCTTTGTTGAAAAACAATCTAGACATCAAATTCTTAAGCAAAGATCTGATAATGGTGGAGAATATGTTAAAAACACATTCATAAACTTTTGCACTGAGAATGGAATTCAAATGCAACATACTGTTCCATATACTCCACAACAAAATGGTGTAGCTGAAAGGAAGAATCGCACCTTAAAGGAAATGGCTAATTGTATGCTTCAATCTAAGGGACTTAGTCTTAATTATTGGGCAGAAGCAATTAACTGTGCAAATTACATAATAAATCGCACTCGTACTAAGGTTTTAAAGAATATCACTCCAGAAGAAGCATGGAGCTCAATCAAACCAGATGTAAGTCACTTTCGTGTTTTTGGAAGTGAAGCATGGGCCCATATTCCAGATGAGAAACATAAAGCTTTAGAACCTAAGAGTGAAAAATGTATTTTTGTTGGATATTCTGAAGATGTCAAAGGATATAGACTTATTCCACTTAAGTCCAAAAATGTTATCATTAGAAGAGATGTAAAGTTTGCTGAAAATATATCGGCCTGCGAGCCTAGTTCGGCGGATGTGCCACCTCTCCATATCTATTCTACTTTTGAAAATATTTCTTCTTCAGATGATGAAAGCAAGGATGAAAATCCTCCCCCACCTTCTCAGGATCCTCCTTCAGCTCCTTAGCTTCCAAAATGGGTCCGTGCTACTCGGGATGCAGCAGGTGATCTTGCCGGTGATCCTACAGATCAGCGACGCACACGTTCTCAGTTCGAGAGAGCCTCTTCTTTACTGGCTCAAGCTCCAGTAAATTATGATCCTGACACCTTTGCAGAAGCTTCAGCCATCCAGATTGGGAAGCAGCTATGAATGAAGAATATCATTCATTATTGGCAAATGATACATGGGATCTTGTTCCTCTACCAAAGGGACGAAAACTTGTTAGATGCAAATGGGTTTACAGAACCAAGTATGGACCAGATGGGAAAGTTGATAAACATAAATCCCGTCTTGTTGCTAAGGGTTTTTCACAAGTTGAAGGCATTGACTACACTGAAACCTTCTCCCCTGTTGCCAAAATGAACTCTATCCGCCTTGTTCTTTCCCTTGTTGCTTCTTTCAAATGGGAAGTCCATCAGATGGATGTTAAATTCGCCTTCTTGCATGGAGACTTGCATGAAGAAATCTATATGGAACAACCTATTGGCTTTATACAAAAAGACTCTTGCCTTGTATGTCAGCTTAAGAAATCCCTTTATGGTCTCAAGCAAGCTCCTCGAGCTTGGTATGCCAAAATGGATAACTTTCTTTTAGAAAATGGCTTTTCTAGGTGTCATTCTGAGAATACTGTCTACACCAAGAAAGTGGGCAAGTCTCTTATCATTCTTGTTCTTTATGTTGATGATCTTATCCTGACTGGTAGTGATCCCAACATTATAAACCATGTGAAGTCTAGCCTTAAAAGGAAGTTTGAAATGACAGACTTAGGACACTTACATTATTTTCTCGGTCTTCAAGTCTTGCAATCCAAGGAAGGTATTTCCCTTTCCCAATCCAAGTATGCCTGTGATATTCTACGCCATTTTCACATGGAAGACTGTAAGCCAGCTCCTTCTCCCTTTCAGTATGGAGTCAAACTTTCAGTCACTTGTACTTCTCCTGAAGTTGATGCTACCTTATACCGTCAACTTGTAGGAAAACTTTTGTATCTAACCCATACTCGTCCTGACCTTTCCTTTGTCGTTGGCCTTGTTGCTCAGTTTATGCAAAACCCACATGAAAGTCATTGGAAAGTAGCTAAAAGAATACTTCGTTATGTTCGAGGTACAATTCAGTTTGGGATTCATTACAGTGCCGAAGCAGCTCCTCTATTGGTTGGTTTCACTGATTCCGATTGGGCTGGTGACCCTGATGATCGGAAGTCTACTGCAGGTTATGTGTTCACTCTTGGTTCAGGACCTATTACATGGGCTTGCAAGAAACAAGGTGCCATTTCTCTTTCTTCAGCAGAAGCAGAGTATTGTGGTGCCGTAGAAGCTAGTAAGGAAGCCTTGTGGCTTCGTCAGATCCTGTCAGAGTTTGGCTTTCAGCAGCAGCATCCGACTACACTTTGGTGTGATAATCAAAGTGCCATTCAGCTATGCAAAGATCCAATCCAACATCAGCGCAGCAAACACATTGAACTGCACATGCACTTCATCAGAAAGCTCATTCATGACCATGTTCTTGAAGTGCAATATTGTTCAACAGATGATCAAGTTGCAGACATCTTTACAAAGGCTCTCACAGAGGCGAAGTTCACTAAACTTCGATTTATGGTTGGAGTTCAGGAAGTTGTCACTAAGGGGGATAGGCTCTAGTGCCTCCTTCCTTCTCCTATTGTGTCATATTTGTAAATCCTTCAATCCTATCCCAATTTGTTCTTAAGGGGGGATGTTAGGATATTCCGACACATCAGAAATAGTTAAGTACAACTTGGTCTAGTATAGAGTTAGGTATAGAGTTAGGTAAAGTGTGTTTCGTTACCTTGTACATTTTGTAACTTACAATCCGACGGTCACGATATGTAGTGATCCGACGGTTCATTCTCCCCTCGGTATTACCGACACTTGATTTGTGGCTTAACACTCGATTGGTCCACGATTTCTATTTAAAGTGCATGGAGGGTCATTTGTAGGGTAATCCGTCTATGAGAGAAGCATATGTAAATTTTCATTCTTTTATTAATAAATTGCCTGAAGTGGCCGCGTTGGCTCAGGCCATGGACTGTTTCCCTCTTTGAGGGTTTTAACCACATCAAAATACTGGTGTATTGATCGGTGATCTGTTTGTGAGCGGTGTCCTTTGGTGTTCTGTCTGAGGAACTTACCCTGTAAATTCCTACATAGAGGACTTGTTGATAGTGGGAGTGGACTTTAATATGATTGCAACCCTTGTGAAAAAAAAGGGGGAAATGAGAAGGGCGGATGGAGATATGGAAGCCTTTAGTGAAACCATAACAAATCTATGCCTAATTGATATGCCCACAATCAATGGTTTTCACACTTGGAACAACAAAAGAGGGGGAATACATCAAACAGCATGCAAACTGGATAGATTCCTACTCTCGGAGCAGTTGATAAGCCATGATAATTTTATGGAAGCCTCGATCCTCCCATGCATGTGGTCGAATCATTGGCCAATACGAATGGAGGTGGACCTAAATGCTAGGCTGATCCAGTTTTAAACAGGAATGCAAAAAATTACAGAGATAACCATAAACACAGAGATGTAGCAGAAATAATACTTCATTTCATTAATGTAAAATACTGAAATATTCTTACAAAAAGAAATGGAAATAAACCAGCTAGGGCGATGGTAGCTTATCTTTGAGAAGAGATGTGGCAGCTACATGCCTTTGAACTGTGTTACAATGAGGCTCAAAGGCCTATTTATTGTTGAGAAACAATGGAAAACCCTAAACATCCAAAAACCTAACCCTAGAAGATGAAACACCAAATTGTGGGCCTCGTTTGGGTAAATTGGTACATCAACTTCCCAGGTCGTAACTTTAGCATATGATCTCCGTTTGATGCACACAATATCTCATTAGAAAGATATATCTAAGAACTACAACTTTGGGAAGAGAAACAATGATCCATGGACCCATGTTGCTCCCAGGTTTCCAAAAAACCGTCGTTTAGGGCCTTAGTATGGCTCTGAAAGTTCAGGACCCAAAAAACTACTAAACATAGTAAGTTGTGCTATAATTATGGAAACTGAAAAAGCTGAGAGAAACAATGGTGGGAGTCCAAGTGGACTTGGTAGGTGGCCACCAATATCCACCTGGATCATTCCTCCCCCATAGGAGTTAATGGTCCCCATTGCATTGAGTTCCTCCATGAGATGAGGAAACTTCTGCTGAACTTGGTCCCTGGTGAGCCACTTGCCTAGGTGAAGGAGTTGGCCTGCTTTAATAACTCAATACAGTTGGATATTCTATTAGAAAGTGTGCTTGATTTGTGTGTCCATGATCCAATCAGTTGCAACTTGTTCCATGCAATCTAGATTTAATTTTGTGGGTGTGATTTGTTCAGCAATGTCGGTTGTGTCTAGTAATGGTGGAAAGTATGGCCAAAGGCGGTCCACATTGAACACTAGGTGCAGGCCAGAGAACGGGGGAATGTTGAGCTCAAATGCATTGTCTCCCACAACCTTGGTAATGGTGTAAGGACCATATTGGAGTAGTCTCAGTTTCCGATAAGCTCTGTTAAGGCGTTCCTTTTGCAAATGCAACCAGACTTTTTTCCTCATCTGAAACTTGTGCGGCACCCGATGTTGATCATGTTGCTGCTTGTACTTGGCATTTGATTTCTCCAGAATGTCATGGACTTGCTGGTGAATATGTTGGATGTTCTCAATGAAGCTGGTTGCCTTATCTGTTTCGGACTGGACATGAGACGAATCTGTGTGAGTAGCTACAAATGGCATGGCCACATCAATGGTACACAGTGGCTAGAATCCCAAGCTCACCTGAAAAAGGTTGTAGCCAGTCGAGCTATGAAGAGCTTAGTTGTAGCTATGCTAAACATATGGGAGGCTCTCGTCCCATGTGCATGGATGCTTTGAGTTGTACATGCGTAGAATGTGTACAATCATCCTATTGACAACGTCTGTCTGGCCATCAGTTTGAGGATGGAAGGCTGTGAACTTAGTGAGTTTGGTGTCCAGCATCGACCATAGACTAGACCAAAATGTACTAAGGAACCAACTATCCTTATCTGAGATGATAGACTGTGGGATCCCAAAGTTCACCCACACTCATTCAAAGAAGAGTTTAGCAATGGCTTCTGCTATGATATTATTCTTACAGGACGCCATAATGGCCATCTTCGAGAACCTGTTGACGACCACAAAAACACAGTCATTTCCATGCTTAGTGGAAGGAATGCTTGACATGTGATCCATGGAGATGGATTCCCAAGGTCAACTAGGGGTAGGCAGCGGGATATAGAGGCCTTTCTTCTTGATGGTCGGTTTGGCAATGGCGCAGGCAGTGCATGATCTAATGTACTTCTTAACATCCTATCGAAGATTCAACCAATAGAAATACTTTTGCAATATTGCCACTGTTTTCTCGACCTCGAAATTCCCAACAACCCGATTTTAGTGTGCTTCCAAAATCATCTTGGCATGCTGGATTGAAGGAACACAAAGGTGACTTAGGTGGCATAACAGGGCATCCTGGAGGTGAAAATCTGGAACATTTCGACCCTCCAAGAGTGTCTGGTATGTGTGGCTGAATTCTGGGTTGCCTTTGTAGAGAAGTGGCCAATTAGAAGTCTCGTGCCCAAAAGAGTTGAGCACGGTGGTTAACGTCATGATCGATGGTCCACTACGGCAATCTGCAACATTATTTGTGCTATCCCTTCTTATACTTGATATTCAAATGGAATTGTTGCAGGTATGTAGACCACTTCTAATGACGATCATTCTGCAATTTCCCTTGGGTTTGTATGAATTGCAGGGGTCGATGGTCTGTGTGGATGACCGTTTCCTTCCCCAAAATGTAATGCTTCCATTGTCGGTAGGCCTGCATAATGGAATACATCTCTTTGTCATAAGTGGGATACTTCTAGACTATGTCTGAAAGTGTCTCACTATGACATGCCACTAGATGCCCATGTTGAGTAAGGTCTGACTCAATATCATAGTCAGAGGCATCTGTCTCGACCTCAAATGGTTGTTGCAAATTTGGTAACACGAGCACTGGTGTCGTGTAGAAGCGATCTTTCAACTCTGTGAATGCCTTCTATTGAGATTCAGGCCAAAAGAATTTTGCTTTTTCTCCTCCCTTGGTGACTTGACTCAAGGGCTAATTGATATGAGAAAACCCCAACACGAACCTATGGTAGAAGCTGGCAAGACCTAGAAAGATGCGGAGCTTTGTTAGAGTGGTTGGAGATGGCCAATCCCCAATGACTTGGAACTTTGCTGGATCCATATGCAGCCCCAGTTCATTAATAATGTATCCCAGATACTAAACTTGGGTCATGCCAAAAGTGCATTTCTCCAAATTGGCACATATATTGTATTGCCACAGTGTTTGGAGAACCTATTGGATGTGGTGGAGGTGCTCTTCCCAACTCTAGCTGAAGATCAAGATGTCATCCAAGTATACCACTACAAATGAGTTGGTGAATGGCTGCAAGATGTCATCCATTAGCCTCATGAAGGTTGCAAGAGCATTCGTCAATCTGAAAGGCATAACGAACCATTCAAAAAGGCCCTCCTTCACTTTGAAGGCAGTCTTCCACACATCAGAGGATTCGATTGGTACCTGGTGATATCCTGACTTCAGATTGATCTTACTGAAATTTCCCCCCTTGAGTTGGTCAAGGAGGTCATCAATCTGTGGGATCGGGTACCTATTACAGACAGTGATCTTGTTCAGCGCCCGATAGTTAATACAGAGTCTCCAAGTCCCATCTTTCTTTTGTACCAACATGCTCAGCTCCCACAGGGCGATGAACTCAGACAAATGTGACCTTTCTATAACAGCTCCTGAATCTACCTCTTTATTTCATCGTTCTTCAGAACGGAGTGCCGATAGATTGGTCCATTGGACAGTGGCATACCTGGGGTCAGATCGATAGAGTACTTAACCTGACAGTGCAGAGGAACCCCCGCGAGGGAGGTGAAGATGTCTTCGTACTCCTCCATGACCTTGTCCATCTGTAGTTGTCATGTGGAGGGGCCCTGTTTGGAGGTCATGGCCACTGTCTTCTTCTTTCCTTGAGGGCGTATCATCAGGAAAAAAAAAATTTCATTTTTGGAAATGAGCTTCCTGCATTGTTTTACAGTAACAAAAGAGATGGAAGTAGGCGGTGCTACCTCCGGTATCTTGTACAAATTATTTCCCAATGTAACAATAACACCACAGGGCCTTGATTCATACATAGCATGTCGCTTCCACAGGTATGGTTGTCCTAATAATACATCACAAACTTCAAGGGGAGCAATGTCACACAATACCTCATCCGTGAAGGGCTTGATGTTGTATGGAAGGTGACACTACTAGCTCACGTGAAGATCCGTCCTTGGTGAAGCCACCTGATGGTGTACAATTGTGGGTGTGATGTGGTTGGTAAGCCCAACTACTTCATGACCTCTTCTGAAATGAGGTTCTTTTGGCTCCCGCTGTCGACAATGAACTGTAGTGGGGAGCCCTTTACCCACATCTAGGAGTGGAAGAGATGCTCCTCCTCCTCTGGATCTTCGATTCCTCCTTCTGTACCTTCGTGGTGGAAACAATGGCGTTGGGCTCCGCATTGATAATCTACTTCCCTTTGTCATTCCCCTTGTCAGGTTCTGACTTAGAGTCAGAACATGCACCTGATTCTAAAACCTTTAGCTCGGCCACCAGTGACTGCTTGGCTCGACACTCACTTGTGTTGTGAGTGGAGCTCTTATGGAACTCACACCACTTTCCTATGTCCTTTTTCATCTTCATGGTGCTATTCTTTGCTTGCAGCTTTGGTGGGCTTTCTTGGGCCATCTCACCTTGGCTTTGTCCTTTGTTTTGCAGTTTGGGGGCACCTTTTGCTTGCTTCAAATTCACAGATCCAAAGTCTTGCTTCTTCTGTTTAAACTTTTTCTTAACCTTGATGACATATCAGTATGTCGTGCTAAGTGAGGGAATGTTTAGGAATTATATTTCTTCTTGGATGTACTTGTGCAGGAAGCTGCGGTATTTGAGTACCAAATCCTTCTGCGAATCTTTGATACCCAACTTTGTGTGAAGGGTATGGAAAATATTGGTAAACTCCGGCATGTCTTGGTCCCTTCCTTGCCGCAGCATGGTCCACTTTATGTATTGATCCTCATAGCTTTCGACAGGGTAGTACTACTCCTTGATGGCATCCTGAAACGAATCCAAAGTGGGTGCGGCTGAAAATAGTGAGCCTATGCTTTTGTCCTTCAGCTCGCAGTAGTTTTTCCACCAGTCCTTGACGTGGGGGGCTGCTTTGAGAAGAGCGAAAATAATCTTTTCTTGACTGGAAAAATCATGAACAGAGAAATAACCCTCTAGTATATTTAACAATTTATCTACAACATTTGCATCTATTTGACCTTCGAAGATGGGGATTTCCAAATTAACTTGTACCTTAAAGGGTGTGGCATTTCCAGAGGAGCTGCTGGAAGCCTATGCATTGCCTCTGGGTAGCCACTAAAGGATTTGGGCAAAGCTGTCTATCATCGCGTTCCTTTGTCGCTCGAGGGCTTGTTCGAGCAATATTTTGATAGGATCTCCCGCCCTGATCCGAATTGGATCCTAAAAACTCTCTAAGTTTTCATTACTGTTTCAAATTATGCTAAAAGATTCAAGTCCTAGAAAAGATCAAAGCTATCATAAGGAATCCTCGTAACAGTTTTAGTTGTGGCCAGAGCGGAGCAACGAGGACCCTCGGTCGAGCCCACAGACTATTGGCCCATGTTAATGCACACTGATGCAAACTAGCAAAATCGGAGGCCAAATCAAGAAACGGGGGTAGTTTCTGATACGCGATTAGTGCTATCATAGGGCGTCCCCCTAAGTGAAGGAAAGCCTCGAAGCGCTCAGACTCAAAATTGCTATGAAAAATGGAAAAGTGACTGTTTCAGTTCTGTAGCGTGGGATTCCCCAAACCAGCAAGATATTGAAAGGCTTCGAGATGGTAAGTAGTTTTGACCGAGTCCTGCCCGATGCCACACATCGAGCGACACACATTCAGCGGATGAGAGAGAAAACCACCCTCATCGGATGGGTAAACACCATGCGACTTGTCTGCCCGATATGAAGGATGATCATAGGATCTGGGGGGGCCAAATCAACAGCGGAGATGTGTCCCAATGATTGACCAGATTTCACAGGTCAGAAATCAAGATGATAGGGGATTTGAAGTCCGACGTGGATGATGAGTTGGAAAATGATTCATGATTCACGGGTGATCTTGAGGAAAATGGAATGAATGACCATTCAAAAATGATTCAAGTTATCTGAAACCTAGTTCATTGGGAAACAAGTGGCCACCTACTTGTGAGATTTTACCCAGTGATGATGACGCAGAAAAGAGGAATTCAAACGGACAGTGGTAGGGAAACCAGAAGGCTGGGAAGTGGAAACGAACAGTCTAAAGAGCAGACTGGCTTTAAATCTGTGACCTGACAGAAGCATAAGGAGGAGACAACAAAGAGAGGCACACACAACTAGACATAAGAAGCTAATAGCAAAGAACAGAGAGTAGAAGCTGAGCTAACTTGAAGGCAACATCGGGCCAGAGAGAGCCAGAGAGAGTCAAAGAGTCTGTGTACTCCATTGAAGGCTTGAGAGATTCAAGAAAACTCCTCGGCATAGGCCTGTCATACTACTGTGACCCTCAGAGGTCAAGTTTCAGTAAGGAGAGTTTGTGCACTCCATTCCTACTGACTTCATTCTGTTTAGTGAGTCCTGAATCGAGCCCGCTGTTGTAAAAACTCTGCTTGAAAACATAATAGAGAGGCCACCAATGAAAGGCTAGACCAGGAGATGTAGCCATGAGAATTGGGTGAACTCCTTATTAAACTTGTTTTGTTTACATGTTTGACTGCTATGTTTTCTCTGATTGCCTCAATGTCTATGTATTCTAGTAATCTTATTGTTTCATTGCATAAGTAATGGTGAGCACCTGTATTGCAGAAATAATGTTTCAACTTTTGGACTTCCTACTTTACTTTTATCAACTTGGTAATTCGTAACAAACTTGGAAGCGACGATGTTGTATGCACAAGTAATAGTTCTTCCTACAGGTTGTCACTTGGTCAGCTGGCACAAGATCACTAGGAGCTCAAGCCAACTTCAATGATTTCCAAAAGAAGCTTTATATGTGATTAAAGAAAGGCAAGCTTACCCTAAAGAGGCTACTCCACTTGTAGAAAGTGAAAGAAGACTGAAAGGTGAAGTAAACCTAGTAAACCCTAATTAAGTAGCTAACCCTACTTTTGCATAAAGAGAGATGAAACACCATAAAATGAATGCCATTACCTACTTAGGAAGTAAACAACATCTACTCAAGCTATTTCTACAAGGAAATGAGAAAAAAACACCTTTTTGGATTTTTATGTATTTTTAGGTGAAATTGTCATGCATGTAAATTATCGGTTTTTGAATGTGCCAGCGATTAGGTGGTGATGGAGGGTGACTTTGGAGTTTGAAGATGTGTAGGAAGGTGTGGGGGGGTCCTAGGAGGTCCCAGGTGGCTTTCTGGAGGCTTTCCCTACAATCGTACTTCAAAAAGACACTTACAGGAAAATCTACAGGAGGTTGCAGGGGATCTATAGGAGGTCTACAAGAGGATGCCAAGAGTTGTTTTAGAGGTTTTGAAGGTGGGAAAATGGGTGGAAAGGGTAACTGATGGCTAGGAGGATGTGTTAAGGTGTCTAAGGTTCATCAAGGAGGATTATGGAAGAGAAAGATGGTTGGACTTGTTCAAGAAAAGAGAGGAAAGTTCATGAGAAAAGTGCAGAAAATTAGGGCAAATTTGTGAGGGACTTTGGATGACCTATGGAACATGGATCAAAGAGAGATGGTGATGGCTGATTATTTGACTTATTGTGAGCAGAGATGTACTGCAAGAGAACTGAAAATCAAACATTGAGACTAAGAAAGCAAAGAAACTAGCTACACTAAAAAACAGAACTGTTCATCAAGCTAGTCTAAATTATGATCTAGGGAAGTAAATGCTAAACAATGCTATATGTAACGAAAACATGGAAGGAAATTTATTGTATAGAAAAAATGAGTATAATGAAATAGATCTATAGCAAAGCATTAACCTTCTAACAAGCTGCAACACTAGAAATCCTATGGCAAAGGCAAATCTGTGTTTTTTGTGGCAGCAATAGGGTCTTGGCCTCAGTTCATGGTCCCAAAGGGGAGAAAGGAGGCCAAGGCTCTGTTGATGGCCTTTTTGTATCTTCTTCTATCCCTATTCAACTTGCTACAACAAACTAAATGGAAACAACTTTTTAAATTACCAAAAGCAACCTATTCTTAACTAAGAAAGAAATCTATCTATCAACAACTCATTCATAAACTGAAACAAAGCATATAAATACAAAACAAGAGGTGCTTGGCTACTTGGATTGGGCCTTAACCCAAGAGCTTTAGCCCTCTCAGGTAACTTAACACTAGCTCATAAACAATCTCATCTTCATTACCAAAATAACAGTAAGATTACATGAAACTATCTACAAAAGTAAGCTCGAAGTTGAGCAGAGAAAAGCTGCAAAAAAAGTGTGAAAATTTGACTAACATCCAACAACCTAATGAGGACCTATGCCTCTAATTATACAACTGGAGCTCCTAATAGCTCCCTTAAATTCAGGGAGGCTTGGCTCCCATAGCTTGAGATAAACAACAGTTATCCTTCACTTGCTTCGCTGCCTCTTTGGTGCATTGATGTGGCTGCTTGTGCTCTGGGCTTTCTAAAGGAGAATTTGAAGTAGGAAGTCATAAATGAAGGAGACACCCTCCTATAAATCCTCTCCCTTGTCTTCTTCAAATATTTGCTGCCAAATGTCCATTAAATGTTTGACTTTGTCTCCAAAATTGACCAAAAATCTGCATTAAACATACATTAGAATCCATGGCATAATGACCAACCCAACTCACTCTATTAGCATAAATATAATAAAAAAATTTAATAAACTAATGAGAACGGTGGATTAAGCTAAGTTAGGAGGCAAAATGAGCCCATATAATTACCCATTTATGGGGCTCATCATCACCCCCTACTGGATGTGTTGCTCATCCTCTGAGCAACTAGTCCATATCCTCATTTTTGATGGTTCTGATGGCCTCCCTGACATCCCATGCTTCTGATGTGAGGTCCTCTTCTTTGTCATGGAATCTTGCCTTTCTATCCACCTCTTCCCACTGTTTTTTCTCTTCTTCCTATTTTCCACCTTCTAGTAGGCCTAGCAGCAGTGGGGGACTCAATTTGAGGCCAATTCAATTAGCCTTCAAACTCTGCATAGAGCACTTCTATAGTGGCACTCTCCTTAATGCTTCTTTCATCCTTGTTAGGGAGTGATACTCCTTGATTTGCAAATTGTGTAGGAGAGTGTTCCACCTCCTCATACAAGCATGAATACAATCTTCCCCATGTAATCTTTGCATGTCCTCAAAATGTGCAATGGTCTGAGCCTGCTCATCGATATACTTAGGGGCACTTTGAGGATTATTTGCAAGTAGCTAGTGGATACCAATTAGAGCAATAGGGTCTAATGGCTCAACTCTGATCATTAAGGGTTCATTTTTCTCTTTTGCCATCAATTTTTTGATTTCTGTTGCCCTTTTCTCCTCATGATTCATCCATGATGCCATGACCATTAGTTGCAAGTCCCCTAGCCTAGCATTGGGGTCCTGTAGGTTCATATCGGTGAGGGCCATGTTATGCAAATAGAACTTTGCTATCTTTGCCTTGTCTTCTGCTGAACTTTGGTCACATAGGTTTGTAAATTGTTTATAATCATGGAAAGACATGGTGTCTCTTTGTGCCAAATTCTTGATCTAAAACTATAGCCATTGGTCTTTGAGGTATACTCCATATGATTTTGCTGGTGTTCTACACTGTAGTGCCTCCATAGACTAGCTAGCCATGCATGCCAATTGTGTCTCATTTTCTTGTAGTTGTCCTCTTAGCAACTCATTTTCTATTTCCAAGTGAGTTCTTCTGTTTGCCTCTCTATGTGTTGCATCACTTAATTCCCTGCCCATCTCTCTAAGCTAGTTCTCCATATGGCCAATATCCTCTACCCCCTTGGATTTGGCAATTTGCATCCATCTATGGCTCCTTATTCTTTCTTTCTCCAGCTCAAAGAAAAGTGGGACTACAAATTTCTGTGGAATGATTCCCCCCCCCCTCAAGAAGATTATAGTAAGAGCCCAAACTAGGCTAGGGGTTAGGTTTTTGGGTCTCCGTCGTTTCCTCCTTCCCCTTTGGCTGTTCTTCTACCCTTTTCTCCCGTTTTTTAGTCTCCTGTAGTTTAGTTAGGGTCTCCTATAGAACAATCTGTGCTTCCTGTAGAGCTGTTTTTGAGTCCTGTAGTTGCACTCTTTCCTTCCAAGTGGAATATCTGGGACTTCCTCTTTCATAGGTGATGGGGGTTTTAGAGGGAGATTCTTCCCCTTTGACAGTGGGTGAATCTTCAATTACAATAGGCACTGTTGAAGATGGTTGTGGCTTTCCTATTTTTATCTTTGTGCTTTTCTGAGCCCTGAAGTACATTGATGTTCGCCTCTTCCTCTTTTGTTTTGGTTTCATAGGGGTGCTGAGGGTAGCAAGAGTAGCTACTGTCTCCCTTTCTAGGGTCTCAGGAGACACTTTTGTATTTTCCGCCCCTTGTTCCTCTCTTTTTGTCTTCGCTGTCTCTGCTGGTTTTGTTTCCTCTTGCTCTGTTTCGGTTTGTTCCTCCTCCGGTTTAGTTTCCTCCTTCTCAGTTTTGGTGTCTTCCTCCTTTGTTTGTTCCTTAGTGTCCTCCCCTTGTTCCCCTTGTTGCTCTTCCTCTTCAATTTCAGAAGGACTGTGGTCATATGTGAGGGCCTTTATATCATCTTCTCTTTTCATATTTTTGAAGATTTCCCATGCTATGGGGATTGTGAAGGTGTGGAGGGCTTCTTCCACTAATAGTTTAATTAACCCATGGTGAGCCAATTGATCTAGACCTCCTGCCTTTAACGTAACGTTGGATTCTATAAGGGACTGCAGGAGAAAATAGATGATGCTGAGTTTTTGGGGTGTGGGAGTGTCCATGCCATATCTCAGCTCATGGAGAAGTCTAAAATGGTAGCCATAAACTATGCTATACCTCCCTTCACAGAAAATATACTTGATGATTTAGTAACTGACCTCATCCCAAGGGTAAGGTATGCTTGTTCTTCTAATGCCATTTTTCTCTTCTACATGATGTTCATTTGGTTGGAAGAAGGTTTTCTTGGTAAATTGTCCCATTAGCTTTTCATCTTTGCTCCAAGGTAATCCAAGGGGAAGGATGGTAACTTTACTGATAAATTATGGGGTGATTTCCATGGTGAGACCTCTGAAAGTAATAGTGGCATGGGTCTTTGAATGAGGTACTAAAGAAAGGGCAAACTCCTGAGCCACTTCTTTATCAAACCCTCAAAATTTTTCGAAAAATGGCATCCAATTGGCTCTGGTGAAAATGGCTACCACCTCAGGATGTTCATGGAGCTTGAGTAAATTTGTGGGTTCTTTCCTCATGAATCCCCCTGTCATTTTGCTTATACCCTTTTGGAACACCCCAGGTAGAGATGGAGACAAAAATTTTTAAAGACACAGGAAACTGAGAAAAACTGTGTTTTTTTTTTAAGAAAACAGGCAGAAATGTTTTTATCGAATTCCTCTCTTCTACAGGCTTAATTCCTCCTTAATATTGTATCATTTCTTGCACATATTAATATTCAAGGTGGGTCTGTACAGAACTTACCTCTTCAGGCCAGAATTTTAGCAAGAACCCCATGTTTCCTCCTTAAAAATTGCTTATTGCCCTCCTATAGAACTGGTTGTAGGTACTCCTGTAGAACCTATTACTGCTCATGTAGAACCTGTTACTGCTCCTGTAGAACGCCGATAGCAAAAATATGGCTGAAAACGATAGAGGATGATGGTTTCGAGGTTATGGTGGTGGTATAGAGCTTGGTGCAGCTAAGTAGATGAGAATAAAATGGAAGAAAAGGTGGTGAAGGAGTTTCAAGGAGGAATACTTATGTCTTCTTTGAGATATTTCTAGCAATGGGGTGAGATGGCAAAAAGGTATGTTGCTAGATTCAGGCCATTGGTCCCCACTGCTCTGTCATCATGGCTCTTCATGACTCTTTCCCACAATCACTTCCTATCATTGCATCGGAGTTCATCGGAGTTTGTATAACCTCCACTACCTGTCCTTTGGATTTTCTGTGAGTTGACTAGGCACACGTGCGGTGGCATCTCTGAATGAGCACAGTCAACTGGATGACGGTGGCCAGTTAACTAGCCACCTTTATCGTTCAACCCTAACCATCTCATTTTCTTATGCATATTTTCAATTACACAGATGCAACAGAGGAGAGGGTTAGACACTTACCTGCAAGTCAAATGTTCATGTTGTTGGTGCATCTTGATTCTTTTGCTACTGCATGCTCGTATTTCAGTTGTTGCATGCCTGTATCTCCTATGATGTATGCTTTCTACTCCTTGATGTGTGGCTTGTTTGATTTATGCAGGTACCCTCTGGCTGGATCTACTTTAGACATCCTCTTCAATCCTATGGCTGCACCTATTTTACTGTTGTGGCTTGATTTTAAGTGGATCAGCTCCTACAAGAAATCGTACAGGAGCTCCTGTAGCTTCTTCTCCCTTTAAAATTTTTAGCCGATTCTTGCGCTGGGAGCTGTGAGGATGCTACTAGAGATGGTGATGGTGATGGAGAGGTATTTGGTAACATGTAGGTGAGCTTTGGAGGTGCCTTTCTTTTTATTTCTTTGTTTTTTCTAAAAAACTGGTTTCTATGTTTTTTTTTTTTTTTTAGCAGGAAGGAAAGACATCCATGATAATGAGGTGGTGCATATGTGGGATGGATGGCTAGGAGGATGGATAGCTGTAGGATGGCCTAAATTCTCTTCATGAAATATCCTAGCTCCTCAAACTATTTTTTAAAATCCATTTCGAGCTCTCTGTGATTTCTACAGGAGCCTCCTATAGAACACACAGGGCCTCTTGTAGGATACATAGTGTTCGGAAAAAAAAATGCAGTGAGGTGGAAGAAAGGTCAAAAATGATTGAGAAGAGTATGGAGGAGGTGAAACAGGCTTTGTGGAAATCTTCTCTTGCTTCCTATGGTCCACTTGTAACCTGCAATGCATTTTAAAATTCAGTTTCCTCTTCCTTTTTTCTCTTTTTTTTTTTTTTTTTTGTTTTTTTTTTTGAAAGACAACCAGGGCGCCTCAAGGAGGTTTTCACCCTAATTTCCTACCCTAAGCGCCTCTAAGGGAGGTTTTCACCCAGGGATATTATTCTCTTTCTGTTTTGTTTTTGTCATCACTAGGTTGCCTCAAAAGAGGTTTTCAATGCAATGATGGGACTCAAGCGCCTCATGGAGGTTTTCACTTGAGCACTTTTTTTTTTCTCTGCTTCTTTAGTGAGTGGGTGGAGTGGAGGTTGAGACCCGGTCCACTACCAACATTGTCTTATTTATATCTTCAATGAACTATCACTTGGAGAGGGGCTTCTTATACATTTTCAACCTATGTCCATTGACAAGCATGGGGATGGCTTTCTCATCAATGGTTTTGATCAGAACTGAACCATTGTCATTGCATTTTTCCATAGTGTAAGGTCCCAGCCATCTTGTCCTCAGCTTGCCTTTGAAGTCTTTATACCTTGAGTCATAGAGCAGTGCCCAATCTCCTTCTTGGAATTGCTTCTCCCTGATATTTTGATCATGCCATATTTTCCTTTGAAGCTGGACTACCTCTATGTGGAGAAGGGCCTGCAATATTTGTTCATCCAATCCATTGAGTTGGAGTAGCCTTTCCCTCTATGCATGGTTGAGGTCTAGGTCCAACTGAGCTACCATCCTTATTGCATTGTATTCAAATTCTATTGACATCAGATCCTTCTTCCCATATACCAGTTCATAGGGTGTGAACCCTTTGGTGGTCTTCCATGTTGTGTTGTAGGCCCTAGTGGCCTCAACTAGTCTATCCGCCCAATCTTTTCTACTACTGCTCACTACCTTGGTTGGAATTCCTTCCAAAGCTCTATTAGTGACTTCCACCTGCCCATTGGCTTGTGGATGGTAAGGGGTGGAAGTCATGTGCTTGATTCTATGATATGTGAGCAAGTCTTCAATAAAATTGGAAGTGAACTGGCTGCCTTGATCTGTAACCAGTTCTTTTGGATACTCGAACTTATAGAATATGTTTTCTCTTAAAAAATCAGCTACTATTTCCTCTATTGCTGCCTTGATTGCTTTTGTCTCTACCCATTTTGTCAGATAATCAGTGGACACAATGATGTATTGCCTCTGTTTTGAAGGAGGTTTGATAGGACCCACAAAGTCCATGCCGCACTTCTCAAATGGCTCAAAAGTCACTTGAGGTTGCATGGGCACCTCATCCTTTGAAGTAGGTTTCCCCATCCTTTGGCACTGATTGCATTGGCTGGTATATCTCTTCACATCTTGATGAAAAGTGGGCCAATAGTAGCCTGCTTGCAAGATTTTGAAAGCAGTCCTCTTTGTTGCAAAATGGCTGCACAAGGCCCATCATGGCAAGTCAAGAGAATGTCAAAAACTTTCTCCTCCCTGACACATCTTCTCAAGATAAAATCTGTGCCAAGTTTGAAGAGATTTCCCCCAATCCAAGTGAAAGGGGCGCTTTTCCTCACGATCTTTCGCTTATCTTTCGAGGACAGGTGTGGTGGGAACTGTGATAAAACCAAGTAATTTTCTATATCAGCAAACCATGGAGAGAGTACTGAGAGAGAAAATCAGTGCTCATCTGGAATTTGATCATCCACCATTCCTTCCTCACCTACAGGAAAATTTACTCTAGACAAAAAGTCAACAACAACATTTTCTTTACTAGACTTATCAACAATGATTAAATCAAACTACTACAGTAAAAGCAACCATCTAATAATGTGAGCACTTACATCTGGTTTATTCATTAAATACCTAATTGCAGCATGATCAGTGTGCAAAAAGGTTTGATAGCCTATGATGTAATTTCTGAATTTATTTAAGGAATGCACTACAACTACGAGTTCCTTCTCGGTGACCATGTAGTTTAACTTTGCCATTGACAAATTTTTACTTATGAAGTATATGGCATAAGGTAACTTTTCATCAATTTTTCCCAAGGCTGCTCCTATTTCTTTGTTCGAGGCATCTGTGTGAATGTGGAATGGTAGGGCCTAGTTTGGACCTCTCAAAATTGGGGAAATCACAAGTTTTCTTTTCAAGTTATCTAGGGCTTCTTGACAGTTTTAAGTCCATATGAATTTGACATCTTTTCCCAAGAGACCAAACAACAAAGAGGCTAACTTATTGAAATATTTAATGAATCTTCTGTAATATCTCACTAAGCCTAGGAAACTTCAAACATCTCTCACCTTTTGAGGAGGTGAGACCCTTTGGATGATGGCAATTTTGTTGGGGTCCACCTGCAATCCTTACTGAGATATTGCATGACCTAGCATGGTCCGTTCAGTCATAAAAAAATCACATTTTTCTGGACTAAGAGATAGGTTCATTTCAATACACTTGTCCAAAACTTTCCCCAGGTTAGATAAAGCTTCTTGAAAGTTAGAATGGTAAGGAGTAAAATCATCCATATATATTTCCACCGCATCATGAACCAGTTCAGAAAATATACTCAATACTACTCTCTGGAAAGTGGCTGGAGCGTTGCACAAACCAAAAGGAAGGACCCGGTATGAAAAGATACCCCAAGGACAAGGTTAAGTGGTCTTATCTTGGTTTCCAGGCTTATTTGAATCTGATTATACTCGCTAAACCCATCTAGGAAGGGGAAAAACTTTTTCCTCGCCAGACCATCTAACACTTGATCTATGAAAGGCAAAGGAAAATGGTCCTTTTTAGTGGCCTTGTTCAGTTGCTGATAATCAACAAAGATTCTCCACTTACCATTTTTCTTTGGCACTAGCACCAAAGGAGAGACCCATTCACTGTCAGAGATGGGGTAGATGAATCCTGCATCAAGTAGTTTTTGCAATTCTTCCTTAACAATGTCATTAAGGGCTGGATTCATCCTCCTTTGAGGCTGCCTGATTGGTTTGCAATATTCCTTAATGTATATATTATGAGTACATACTGAAGGGTGCACTCCCTTCATCTCCTTATAACTCCAGGTGAAGACGTCTAAATGTTTTCTTAATAAGCTACAGAGTTCCTTCTCCTGGGAGGTGGATAGGGATGAGTTGATTTTCAAGGGTCTTTCTGGGCCAAACTCTATATTCTTAACACGGAGAGAGTTTGGGTCCACCACACAAAGATTAGTTAGGGATTGTCTTGGGTTTCTTTCACTAGATCTTCTAATGGAAAAATAATGGGGGGTGGATTCTAAATTAATTTTCCAATGATATCATCCTCATTTTGTGGTTCCCCCCCATGACAGTTTCTACTGCACACAGTGGTGTAGAATAGGCTTCATCCTCATCCTCCTCCTCCAACCAGAGAGGTAGATCATGTTCTAGTAGGGGTTGGGTAGGAGGGTATAGGATTAGCTACTTGGAAATATGCTCATTCTTGATGGTCATGTTTCCAGCTTGACAACTGATGTAAGCATCGGCAGTGGCCAACCAGGGTCTTCCCAGGATGAGAGGATACCCAGTGAGATTTGTCTTCAGTTGGAGAACCAAGAAATCAATAGGGCACTCCAAGAATCAATGGAAACCATCACATCCTCCACAATCGCTTTGGGGATCATGGTGGAGCGGTCTGCTAGCTACAGTACTGTCGTGGTCTTTCTCAAGGAGCCCTGGAGTGTGAGTTTTGAGCATGGTGTCCTTTGTCATCACATTAATGGGAGCTCCCAGATCAATCAAGGTATGTGGGATCATGGTTCCATTGATGTGGACATCAACTACTGGGCTTCTAGGGTCTAGATATTTCGAACAGATTACCTACCCCAACATGAGGTCGGACAATTTTCCTATGACATTGATGGTTGGGGCATCACTTTTGCGCCTACCTGGATGCCTGAAGCACTTCTTTTTGATCATCTTATTGTATATAGGCACATCCTTTATGGCTTGGAGAAGTGGTATCTTTACACATAACTATTTCAATTCTCCCAGAAGTTTAGTTTCTTTTGGGGTGGGCTGTGTTGACCTAGATAGTATCTTAGGAAAGGGTGGAATTGCTTTTGGTTCACTTTCCTCTTTATCTTCCTCAACCTCCTCAAGGGGAGACTGGATATCTGGGAGAACCTTCCTCGATCGTAGGTTAATCTCCTGAATCTCCATAACATAGGTTGGGCATGATGGTTCCCCACTATATACTTGCTGAGCCTGTCTGTCGTTCAGGTTCAAGTTCGGTTGAGTAGGAATTTGGGGTTGCCTTGGTGGAGCAGGAGGCAATGGTTGTGGTTGAGTAGGTGGTGGAGGAAAAAGAGTGGGAGGAGAGTTGTACTGGGGCCTCCATGCCTGGTGAGATGCATTCCATTGAGGTTATGACTGAGCATAGGATTGAAATGCATGAGCAGTTGGTTGGGCATGATATTGAGATGGATAGGACCAAGGAGGAGGTATGGACCATGAAGGATGAGCAAGAGGGCCCCAAGAAGGTATGGAAGTGGCTTGGTTGGGGTTGTAGTATGCCTCAGATGTCCCTGCTTGTATGGTCTAGGTCCATGCGGTCTCCTTTGGTTCATGAAATAGAGTGGTTCAATGGCTCCTTCAACCCCTTGGTATACAACTTTATGTCTGGGAAAGGAAGGTCACTTATCTCTAGAATGATCTTCTTCATATAATGAGCAAACCTCTGTAGAGTTCAATGGATATTCATTCCTAGGATGCCTTCTGGTGCACCTAGGATAGAAAATGGCCAAAGACCTCTCTGCTTCCTCTTGTTTCCTTTTGATATGCAAGGTATCCATTTCCATGGTAAGAGTTTGCAACATCTCATTCTTGAAGTCTTCCAACATGTGTCCAAGTCCACCAATTATGGATGAACTGGATGAGGAGGTACTAGCTATGGATTGACTCCCCCACCTCTCTTTCTGGCTGCCCTAGAATGGTTTCTAAAAATAATATTTATATTTTCATAAGGTAGTTGGTAGATGTCTCCCCTAGCCAGTAGATGGAGGGTGTCTAGAAGGTCTTCCAGAATTCCCCTGAGTAGGACTAACTTTAGCGATTCGGGCTCAAGTGTGCACCTGGACCTTTTATAACTGAGCTAGAACCTCTCTTCATAATCTTCCAATGATTCATCACTTCCCATGGTCATTTGGAAGATTTCTTCCTTAGTGTCTTTTGACCTACAGTAGTCTCGATATTTGTTATTGAAGGCTTGCTGCATCTAAGCCCAAGTTGTGATGCTATTTCCAGGTAACCCCATGAACCAGCGCAATGCTACATCCTTGAGGGTAGAAGGAAATAATTTCAACTTTTTCTCATCTTCTGCATAGTCATAGGTTTGACAAATAATAACAAACTCAAACAAGAAGGTTTTAGGATATTATATAGTAAATCCATCTAAGTGAGGTAGGGTTGAAGGGCTTATGTTTTTCATTTTAGTGTCCCCATTGGTCTCTCGGATGGGAAAGGTACCCTCTATTCTTTTTCCATTCCCCCTAGCATTTCTGGTTTTAGCCATTGTCTCAGGAGGGATGTTTTATTCTTCTTCTTCCCCTATAGGTTCTTCAAATATCTCTGGTTGTTCACCTAAAGGTTCTTCTTAATCATTGCTACCGAAGAAGAGAGAAGGGTGGCTATGTTATGTGGTGGGGGTGTTGGGTAAGAATTTTCCTGAATTATCTCTATTCCTATGAGGCATGAAAGGAAATATTTTTTTTGGTTGGTTTTTTTTTTTTTCGCTGCTTATACTCGCAAAACTGAAATTGATTGAACAAATAAATTGCAACTACTGAAATAAATTTGTTGAAATGAAATTGTAGAACTGAAAAAGGAAAGAAAATGAAATGCAGAAAGGAAATGACTAATCTACTTTTGCTGGAATGGAAATTGCAGAATTGAAGTGAAAGCAAGGAAATGACCAATCTACTTTTGCTGGAATGGAAATTGTAGAATTGAAATGAAAGCAAGGAAATGACTAATCTACTTTTGCTGGAATGGAAATTGCAGAATTGAAATGAAAGCAAGGAAATGGCTAATCTACTTTTGCTGGAATGGAAATTGCAGAATTGAAATGAAAGCAAGGAAATGGCTAATCTACTTTTGCTGGAATGGAAATTTCAAAATTTAAATAAAAGCAAGGAAATGCAGGAATTGAAAGAAACAACTACTCTATTTTTGCTGAAATAAACCACTTAGCAGAATGTTGCAGTAGGAAATAGAAGAAAAGCAGTAATCACACAATACTTTGATGCTTTCCTGGAAATGACACCAAAAAGTGGTGAGCACCAATATTGTAGCAATAATGCTGCAACTCCTAGGCTTCCTACTTTACTTTTATCAACTCGGTAGTTCGTAACAAACTTGGAAGTGATGGTGTTGTATGCACAAGTACTAATTCTTACTGCAGGCTGTCACTTGGTCAGCTAATGAAAGATCACTAGGAGCTCAAGCCAACTTCAATGAATTCTATAAGAAGCTTTATATGTGATGAAAGAAAGGGAAGCTTACGCTACAGAGGCTACTCTACTTGCAGAAAGTGAAAGAACACTGAAAGGTGAAGTAAACCTAGCAAACCCTAATTAACCAGCGAACCCTACTTTTGCAGAAAGAGAGATGAAACACCATAAAATGAATATTATTACCTACTTAGGAAGTAAACAACATCTACTCAAGCTATTTCTACAAGGAAATGAGAAAAAACATCTTTTTGGATTTTTATGTATTTCTAGGTGAAATTGGCATGCAAGTAAATTATCTGTGTGTGAATGTGGTAGCGATTAGGTGGCGATGGAGGGAAACTTTGGAGTTTGAAGAGGTGTAGGAAGGTGTGGAGGGGTCCTGGAGGTCATAGGTGGCCTTCTAGAGGCTTTCCCTACAATTACACTTCAAAAAGACACCTACAGGAAAATCTACAGGAGGCTATAGGGGATCTACAAGAGGTTTACAAGAGGTCTATAGGAGGATGCCGAGAGCTGTTTTAGAGGTTTTGAAGGTGGGAAAATGGGTGGAAAGGGTAGCTGATGGATAGGAGGATGTGTTAAGGTGTCTAAGGTTCATCAAGGAGGATTAGGGAAGAGAAAGATGGTTGGACTTGTTCAAGGAAATAGAGGAAAGTTCATGAGAAAAGTACAGAAAATTAGGGAAAATTTGTGAGGGACTTTGGGTGACCTGTGGAACATTGATCAAAGAGGGATGGTGATGGCTGATTGGTTGACTTATTGTGAGCAGAGATGTATTGCAATAGAACTAAAAATCAAACACCGAGACTAAGTAAGCAAAGAAACTAGCTACACTAAAAAATAGAATTGTTCATCAAGCTAGTCTAAATTTTGATCTAGGAAAGTAAATGCCGAACAATGCTGTATGGAAAGAAAAAATGGAAGGAAATTTATTGTAGATAAAAATAAGCATGATGAAATAGATCTACAACAAAGCATTAACCTTCTAACAAGCTGCAACACTAGAAATCCTATGGCAAAGGCAAATCTATGTTTTTTGTGGCAGCAAAAGGGTCTTGGCCTCAGTTCATGGTCCCAAAGGGGAGAAAGGAGGCCAAAGCTCTATTGATGGCCTTTTTATATATTCTTCTATCCCTATTCAACCTACTACAACAAACAAAAATGGAAACAACTTTTTAAATTACCAAAAGAAACCTATTCTTAACTAAGAAAGAAATATATCTATTAGCAACTCATTCATAAACTGAAACAAAGCATATAAATACAAAACAAGAGGTGCTTGGCTGCTTAGATTGGGCCCTAACCCAAGAGCTTTAGCCCTCTGAGGTAATTCAGTTCTAGCTCAGAAACAATCTCATCTTCATTATCAAAATAACACTAAGAATACATGAAACTGTCTACAAAAGTAAGCTCGAAGTTGAGTAGAGCAAAGCTGCAACAAAAGTGCGAAAATTTGACTAACATAAAACAACCTAACAAGGCCCTAGGCCTCTCTACTTATACAATTGGAGCTCCTAACAGCTCCCTTAAAATCAAGGAGGCTTGGCTTCCAAAGCTTGAGATAGACAACAATTATCCTTCACTTGCTTGGTTGCCTCTTTGGTGCATTGACGTGGCTACTTGTGCTCCGAGCTTTCTGAAGGAGAATTTGAAGTAGGGAGTCATAGATGAGGGGGACACCCTCCTATAAATCCTCTACCTTGTCTTCTTTGAATATTTGCTACCAAATGTCCATTAAATCTTTGACTTTGTCTCCAAAATTGACCAAAAATCTGCATTAAGCACACATTAGACTCCATGGCATAATGACCAACCCAACTCACTCTATTAGCATAAATATAATATAAAAGATGAAATAAAATAATGAGAATGATGGATTAAGCTAAGTTAGGAGGCAAAATGAGCCCATATAATTACCCATTTATGGGGCTTATCAAGTAACATAGGCACATCCATGCACATGAGTCTGTAATACCTTTAATTCTTTGTCCTGGATAAATTCCAGATCAAGTGGTATCAGAGCCCTAGGTTACTAAGGTAAGACAAGATTGTGTTGGATTTTGTTGTTGAATGCTAACTGGATCAAAGCTTAAATTAGGAGAAGGAGAATTGGTTGAAACTAACCCAGAAATTGGAAGAGTCTATTCTAAGAGGAAAATGTCAGAAGAAAACCCCTTGGAATTAGACCCCCAGTTCATGGATAGTTTTATGACCTTGAGATCCACGGTGCAGGAAATGTATAGGGACTTTAAGAAACATAGAGATGAAGATTCATCAAGCTCCAAACAAGAAAAAGGAGTAGAAGAATCTCTCCTCCATGACCACTCTAAAGACAAAGGGAAAGAAGAAAAATTTCTCATGCTTCCTAATAGCCCTGAAAATAAAAACAAGACATATTTGATTAAATTATATGTTAAATTTGATTACCAATATATGATGGAGAGTTGAATGCAGAGAAGATAGATAATTGGATTAGACAGATTGATGTTTATTGCAGAGTGCAGAGCATTGACTCAGACAAAAATAAGATTCATCTGGCCAGCCTACGCCTTGGAGGCACTACCTTAGTATGGTTGGAAGGCATGAAACAAACTAACATGAAGAAACATGGTAAGATTCTTTCTATCTAGAGTGAATTTGTTTCTGCAATTAAAAAGCAATTCTATCCACTAGCCTACGTGCAACAAGCCATGATGAGCTAGCAAACTCTTCGACAACTAAAAGGGTAAAGTGTACAAGGTTACACCCAAGAATTTAGGAAAAGAGATTTGATTCTAGGAATTTCTTTAGACTCACCTGAGACTTTGTTGAAGTATATAGGTGGCCTACATAGCTACATGAGGCACACTATCCTCATGTTCAATCCCACTATCATAGATGAGGTATCCGTTCAAGCTATGCATCTCGAAGCTAGAGGTAAGAATGGGAACCCAAAAGTTGGGGGATAGTCCCAACCCACTACAACAAAAAATAAGGAGAAAAGAAAATAGAAATGGAAAGAGAGGAAGACAAATACTATACAGAAAAGCAAGTCTTCATGCACTCACTATAAGAAGGATGGGCATGATGATGAACACTGCTGGATTCGGCATCCGGAGCTGAAACCTAAGAAGTTTGAGGGCAAGAAGAAGAAGATTGTTGCAACTATTCAAAAGGATTTGGGGTCAGAATCAGGAGATGAAGCAACAATCACAGCCATAGGTATAAAAGGTAAAAATTCTGAAGCATCTCCTAGTAATTCTGCACAAATTACTGATAATGAAGAAAATGAGAGAAAAAGAAATGAGCTTTTTCATATTCGAGTTATTTCCAATCATCGAAAGATTGATACTTTGTTTGATAGTGGCTCACAAGTAAATTTAATTTCTGAAATTGGGATTACTAACCACACTTCACAAGAAACCATATCCATTAGGTTGGTTATGTGATAAAGTAAAGCTACAAGTGACTAGACAGTGTAAACTTAAGCTTTCTTTTGGGTCAGCATTTGTAGATGAGGTTGAGTTAGATATAGTTTCTTTAGATATATGTGGAATTGTTTTAGGAAGTCCTTATTTTCTATAGAGCTGAGAAAAAGTATCCACTCGTTAAAGATGGAATCGAATATATTGTAAGAGCTCATAACTTAAGAATAATTATACTCTCATAAACTCAGGGTAGATGAAATGAATTGTAAATTCATGCAAACAATTTTTATTGACGGTTGTAAAGAAAAAGAAACCTGATAAAACCAATGTATTTGAGGGTTGTGATGTTGAATAGCAAGTTGATTTAGAAAAAGTTGTTTCATAATATGATATATTGTTTCAAGAACCTAAAGGTCTGCCACCCAAAAAGGAAATAGTGCATGATATCAATTTACAACAAGATGCTCCATTGCCTAACATCGAAATGTACAGATTGTCTACTTTAGAGAATGCAGAAATCAAGAAGGAAGTACAAGAGCTGCTCGAGAAGGGGTTCATCAGACCTAACACATCACCATGTGGGTCTCCAATTATTTTGGTGAAAAAGAAAGATGGCTCGTGGAGAATGTGCATTGATTATCGCGCACTAAATATGATAACGATAAAAAATCATTATCCCCTTCCTCGCATAGATGATCTATTAGATCAGTTGAAATAAGTTATTTATTTTTCGAAGTTAGACTTGCATAGTGGCTATCATTAGGTCAGAGTTGCAGAGCAAGATGCATGGAAGACTTCTTTCAAAACAAAGCAGGGATTGTATGAGTGGCTGGTTATGCCTTGCGGCTTAACTAATGCTCCTGCTACTTTCATGAGAGTAATGAATGATGTGATCAGACCTTTTCTTGATGATTTTGTTATTGTATATCTGGATGAAATTATTATATTTAGAAAAACATGGGAAGAACATTTAAAGCATGTTAAGCAGACATTAGATGTTTTGGAAGGAGAAAAACTTTATATTTACCTCTCAAAATGTGAATTTGGCAAAACATCTTTGAATTATATGGGACATATAGTAGGGGGCGGTGAATTGAAGACAGATCCCTCTAAGGTTGCAATCATTGTAAACTGGCCTAAACCCAAATCTGCTATAGAAGTTAGAAGCTTCTTAGGAGCGACACAATATTGAAGAAAATTTATTTATAACTTTTCCTTAATTGCAGCTCTCTTACATGCTTTAGCAGGATTGAACAAGGTGTTTTAGTGGTGAGGCAAACAACAGAAATCCTTCGACACCTTGAAAGACAAGATTAGTACAACACTAGTACTAGCACTACTCAATCTTCAAAGACCATTTGAGATTGAAACAGATGCCAGTGACTATGCCATGGGAGCAGTGTTGATGCAGCACGGTAAACCCATATGTTATCATTCTGAGACATTTAATTCTGCAGTAGTTAACTATCCCACATATGATAAAGAATTGTATGCATTAGTGTAGAGTGTGAAAAAGTGGAAACATTACTTAATGGGCAAAGAGACAGTTATACATATTGATCATCAACCACTTCAATATCTACACTTCCAAACTAAGTTGCAGAAATCAAGACACTATAGATGGATGGGGTTTCTACAACAGTTTCATTTAGTCATCAGATATAAAAAGAGCATACACAATAAAGTTGCAGATATGTTATCTAGACCAATTATAAAGCATCTACTATACTTAAGCATAATTCAATATTGCATGAGAGCTACATTGAACAATATGCTCAAGATATAGATTTTAAAGATGCATATGCAACTTTAAGTCAAGGCAAACGAGTAGAAGAATTAGATTATCATGTTAAGGACCAACTCTTGTATCATTTTGGGAAGCTATGCATTCCACAAACTGAAAGAGTAAAGATAATTCGAGAAGCACACACTTCTCTAATATCAGGTCACTTTGGTGTAAGTAAAACAGTTGCATAGCCACAAAGATTTTGTTATTGCCCAAAAATGAATGAGACAATATCTAGATATGTAAGAGGGTGTACCATGTGTGCTAAAAGCAAGCCCAGCAATAGAAAACTATGCTTGTACACTCCACTACCAGTTCCTTCTCATCCTTGGGAAAGTGTTTCCATGGACTTTGTTGGGGACTACCTAAATCTAGGAAAGGTCATGACTATTAACATGTTTTTGTGGATAGGTTCAGCAAAATGTGTATTTTAATACCTTGTAACAAACAGATTACAGTTGAACAAACTGCAAAGTTGTTCTTTCAGCATGTATGGGTTCATTTTGGATTACCCACTTCCATAATATCTTATTGAGATACTCGATTTGTTGGGAAATTTTGGTCAAGTTTGTGGGAATTGATGGACACCAGGCTGAAGAAGAGCACAAATTTTCACTCGCAAATAGATGGCCAAACAGAAGTGGTCAACAGGATAGTGATCCAGTTGCTTAGAGGCCATTATAGCAAGCATCCAAAACTTTGGGATGAACATTTATGTTATTTGCAGCATGCTTACAACCGAGGTAAACATTCTTCTACAAAAATATCTCCTTTTGAGACCTGTTTTGGTTTCACACCAAGGCCTCCCTTGGATTTTGTCTTTGGTAAAGACATAGCAGTTAACGGACATAGTGAGGTGGACAAGGCAACCAATTTCATTAAACAAATCCAAGAGATTCATAGGCAGTACAGGAACAACTTGAAAAGAGCCAAGTCAAGTACAAGGCAAGGCACGACAAGCATCGAATGAAGCATAGTTTCCAAGTTGGTGATCAAGTCTGGCTGTATATCAACAAAGACAAAATGCAAGGTGAAGGTAAGAAGTTGAAGCTAATAAGGTATGGACCTTTCAATATACTTGAGAAAATTGGTGAAAATTCTTTTCGCCTTGATCTACCAACTTACATGCACATCTATTCAGTTGTTAATGCAGACAATTTGAGTCTATTTAAACCTTCATTAATTGAAAATCCTGAAGAGTAGAGTCAGTTTCCTTCTATTGATGATCTGTTACCTGAATATCTCAATGAGTTGCAGGAAGATACAGTTCTGGACAGAAAGGTAAGAACTACATGCAAAGGGGATGTTGAATACCTCAGGATCAGACTCAAAGGTTCAAAGCCAAGCAATGCGAAATGGATAGAAATTGAGCAAGCGAGGAAGAAATACCCTCACTAGATTGATGCTTGAAATAAAACCAACTTTTGGTGGTCCAAAAGCTTTTTCAGTGGGAAGGCCGTGATCCGAATTAGATCCTAAAAACTCTCTAAGTTTTCATGACTATTTCAAATTATGCTAAAAGATTCAAGTCCTAGAAAAGATCAAAGCTATCAGAAGGAATCCTCGTAATAGTTGCAGTTGTGGCCAGAGCAAAGAAACGAGGACCCTCGGTTGAGCGAGCAGACCGTTGGCCCATGGTAACGCACTCTGGCACAAACTAGCAAAACCGAAGGCCAAATCAAGAAACGGGGGTGGTTTTTGATACGTGATTAGTGCTATAGCAGGGCATCCCCCTCAGTGAAGGAAAGCCCCAAAGCGCCTAGACCCAAAATCACTATGAAAAATGGAAAAGTAATTGTTTCGGTTTCGTAGCGCGGGATTCCCCAAACCAGCAGGATATTGGAAGGCTTCGAGGCAGTAAGAAATTTTAACCAAGTCTCGCTTGATGCCACATATCAAGCGACATGTGTCTGGTGGATGAGAGAGAAAAATGCCTTCATCGGATGTGTAAACATTGTGCAACTTGTTCACCCAATATGAAGGACGATTGTAGGATCTGGGGGGGTCAGATCAACGGTGGAGATGCATCCTGATGAATGACTAGATTTGATAGGTCAAAAATCAAGATGACAGGGGATTTGAAGTCTGACGTGGATGATGAGTTAGCAAACGATTCATGATTCACGGGCGATATTGAGGCAAACGGAATTAATGGCCATTCAAAAATGATTCAAGGAATCTGAAACCCAGTTCATTGGGAAATAGGTGGCCGCCTCCCTGTGAGGCGTTACCTAGTGATGATGACATAGAGCAGAGGAATTCGAACGAACAGAGTTAGGGAAACTAGAAGGTCGAGAAGCGGAAATGAACAATCTAAAGAGTAGACTGGCTTTAAATCCGTGACCTGACAGAAGCAGAAGGAGGAGACAACATAGAGAGGCACACACAGCTATATGCAAGAAGCTAATAGCAGAGAACAGAGAGTAGAAGCCAAGCTGACCTGAAGGTAGCATCAAGCCAGATAGAGTCAGAGAGTCTGTGTACTCCATTGAAGGCTTGAGAGGTTCAAGCAAACTCCTCGGCATAGGCCTACCATACTACTGTGACCCTTAGAGGTCAAGTTTCAATAAGGAGATTCTGTGCACTCCATTCCTACTCACTTCATTCTGTTCAGTGAGTCTTGAATTGAGCTCGCTGTTGTAAAAAATCTGCTTGAAAACATAATAGAGAGGCCACCACTGAAAGGCTGGACCAGGAGACATAGCCCAGGAGCATTGGGTGAACTCCTTATTAAACATGTTTTTTTAACATGTTTGACTACTATGTTTTTTCTGACTGCCTCAATGTCTATGTATTCTAGCAATCTTATCGATTCGTTGCATAAGTAACATAGGCACATCCATGCACATGAGTCTGTAATACCTTTAATTCTTGGTCCTGGATAAATTCCATATCATGCCCCCTAATCTTTCTTTTCATCCACCATTGGAGGCCATCAGGATTTGCAAGGCTGGTCTTGCAAAGGTTCGACCAGTTGAAGCCCTAACTCCTTATATCCTGACTTCATTGGGGACATGCAAAGAAAAAACAGAGAAAAAAAAGTAGACTGCTCTGATACCACTAATCTAGATTTAAGCAGGAATGCAACAAATTACAGAGATAACCATAAACACAGAGATGTAGTGCAAATAATACTTCATTTCATTAATGTAAAATATTGAAATATGCTTACAAACAGAAATGGAAATAAACCAGCTAGGGTGATGGTAGCTTATCTCTGAGAAGAGATGTGGCAGCTAAATGCCTCTGAACTGTGTTACAATGAGGCTCAAAGGCATATTTATTGTTGAGAAACAATGGAAAACCTTAAACATCCAAAAACTTAACCCTAGAAGATGAAACGCCAAACTGTGGGCCCCGTTTGGGTAAATTGATACATCAACTTCCTGGGGTCGTAACTTTGGCATATGATCTCTGTTTGGCACGCACAATATCTCGTTAGAAATATCTATCCAAGAACTACAACTTTGGGAAGAGAAATATCAGTCCATGGACCCATGTTTCTCCCAGTTTCCCCAAAAAACGTCGTTTAGGGCCTCAAAATGGCTCTGGAAGTTCAGGATTCAAAAAACTACTAAAAATAGTAAGTTGTGCTACAATTAAGGAAACTGAAAAAGCTGAGAGAAACAATGGTGGGGGTCCAAGTGGACTTTCCAGGTGGCCACCAATATCCACCTGGATCATAGGCCCAAGAACCGCCCCTTCAGGTTTGAAGCCTTCTGGCTTAGAGACTCAGGACTCAAAAGAATAGAGGAATGGTGGAGACGAAGTGAACAACAGGGCATAAACTGTATGCATACCTTCCAATTGAAACTTAAAGAGCTAAAGAAGAAGCTTGGGAAGTGGAATAAAGAAGAATTTGGACACATTATCAAGGATAAGAATGAGATAAACAAACATATGGTTGAAGTCCAACAACAAATTATCCAGGAAGGGACATTTGAAGAGATTGTCCGAGAAGAAGGAATGTTGATAAACAAGATGGAGGAAGGAAGAAAACGGGAAGAGATTCTCTGGAAACAGAAATCCTAGGTGTATTGGCTGAGTAAAGGAGAACGAAATATAAGATTCTTCCACAAAGACATGGTGCACCACCGTCAACACAACATAATATACTCCTTAAAGGATGAGGAAGGGCAACACAAAGTTCAATATGAAGAGATGGAAGAACTCCTAGTCAACCACTTCAAAGACCTTCTCTTAGAAACCCCCAAGAATAGAAAAAGAGCCATTCAAAGGATCATGCAACATATACCCCATCTAATAACTGGAGACCAAAACATGGCCCTAATGCACACAACTACCCTAGAAGAAGTTGAAGAGATAGTCCATGGAATGCAGAAGAATAAAGCCCTTGCACCTAATGGGTTTACAATAGAATTCTATCAAGCCACATGGAAATTCATGGGGAAAGAGATCTTATAGGTTGCAGAGGAATGACGTCGTAATCAAATGGTATGTCCCAGTTTGAATTCTACTTTTATAGCTTTGATTCCTAAAACTGTAAAGTCTGAAGATCCTCAAGGATTCTAACCCATAGCCTTATGTAATGTCATTTACAAGATCATTGCTACTCTTATTGTAAAACGTTTGAAGCCTCTCCTTCCCAACCTCATCTCTCTTGAACACACATGATTTTTTTAGCGTAGACAAATCCTTGATGGCTTCATCATGTCTTAGGAATTATTCCACTCTCTAAAGACCCAAAAGATTCCTGGTATGATGATAAAACTAGATTTATCCAAGGCATATGATAGACTCAGTTGGGGTTACTTGTCGAGTATCCTCAAAGCCTATGGTTTTTCCCAAAGATGGATAAAATGGATCCTTTCCATGATATCCTCCCTGATTTTCTCTATTCTACTGAATGGGACCCCTACCTCGATGTTCAACCCAACCCAGGGCCTTACATAGGGGGACCCTATATCACCCTTCTTGTTTATCATTGCAGCGGAAGGTTTAGGTCGTTTCATAAGAAATGAGGTTCGAGAATCCTGACTTCAAGGCCTAAGGATATGGGATAACGACATGCCCATCACCCATCAGCAGTTTGTTGATGATATCATGTTATTATGTCAGTTCTCTTGAAGGAAGCCTGTCGAATTAGAGAAATCCTAAATACATTTACGGAAGCCTCGGGGACTATGATAAACAATGAAAAATCCTGTATTCTTTTCTTCAATACCTAAGGTAATGTCAAGAATTATCTAGCCAAAATCCTTGGGTTTAGCACTGGGAATATACCATCCAAATACCTGGACATGCCCCTTTCTGATAACCCTTTAAGAATTACTTGTTGGTAGAACATCCTCCAAAAATTACAAGGAAATCTCAATTGTTGGGCTTTTAGATTTCTTAACATAGCTGGGAGAACAATCTTTCTGAAAGTTGTGCTACAGCCGATTCCCATATACCAATTTTCAAGCATGGCTGCCCCCAAAGGAGAGTGTTCCAAAATGGTGTATATATTCAAAAAATTCTTGTGGAGAGGAGAATTGGTATCATGGAAAGGACTAACCAAAAAGAAATTGGATGGCGGGCTTGGCCTCAAAGATCCCTATATTCTAAATTAAAGAATGGGAGCAAAACTTTGGTGGCAATGGATTGGAGGGTGGAAAAATCTATGGAAACAAATTTGGACAAGGAAATACAATATGCCTGAGAGAACAGAGGATATCTTGAGATATCAAGATCCCCCAAAGGGATCGACGGTGTGGAATATATCAGCTCGTAATAGACACCTTATTAACCGGCACACTTTTTGGGAGATTCTTTATGGAAAAGCAGCAATATTCTGGACGGATTCATGGCAACAAAGAGAAAAAATGATAGAAATACATGAGCTCAGGGACATATACTAGTATACCAGGGATAGGAATAAGCATGTGGTGGAACAATTCTGGAAAGAAGACCAAGGAATGGGAAGTTGGAGGAGATGGAAGACAAAGGAAGACTGGGACGAGGCAATAGAAATGGAACAATGGAAATCTCTTAACAAATAATTGAAGTCAAGACAACTAATGATCCGCCATGATCCAGATATTTTGAGATGGTGACATACCACTAAAGGAACCTTCACTATAAGCGAAGCCTATGACATTTAAGTAAGACAAGACCAGGATAGGCAAGATATCATATGGAAAAAAATCTAGAAGGGAGGATGGTGGCCTAAGGTAACACATTTCCTTTGGAGGGTTTACAAAGGGCACATCTTGACATGGGATCAATTGTAGAAAATAGGATTTCAAGGGCCTTCCTTTTGTTGGTTATGCCATCAACACAAAGAATACATGGAGCATATCCTCAACACATGCTCGTTTGCAAAGAAAAAGTGGAGGAAAATGCAAGGAGTTTTCGAAAGAATGGACCAAGACCAAAATAACATTATAGGAACAATCCTCCTATGGTGAAATCATATTTACTCAAGCCCAGCAGTAAATCAAGCATGGGGTCGGGCCCTAGGATTCAACCTCTGGGTGATCTGGAAGGAACAAAACTGTAGAATATTTACGTATAAAGCAACTACCTAGGAGAAAGTATGGGAAGGTATAGTCCAGAATATTAGGGAAATAATTCTTGCTGTGCTATGGCATCAAAACGACTGGCAAGTGCCCCCCTAAGAAACTTGTATCCTTCAAAAGCTCAACTTATCCCCAAAAATGATTGCCACCATGACGTGGAAGATAAATAGGGTAGGTTCGACATCCTAGTCTCATTTTACCCCTCCGGAAGAAGGCTTCATGAAACTAAAATTCGATGGGGCATCCAAAGGGAACGCAGATGAGGCAGCACTAGGTAGCCTTTTCCAAGACCCCCAGGCTACCACTCGGCCCATTTATGCTGAATGCTACGGAATAGCCAGTAACAATGAGGTAGAGTTTGCTGCAGTGTGATAGGGTCTCCTAATAGCTGTTAGAATGGGATATCGAAACTTAGAGGTGGAAAGGGACTCAAGCCTAGACATAAATATGTTGGAAAAACTAAACAATGGCACTAGGTGGGATAATCTCATCCAGAGTTGGTGGACAACAAGACTCAGCCAAGAGATAGGTGAAATCATCCCCAAGTTTGAATACATTTAGGTCAGACATGTCAGAAGGGAGGGGAACAAAGGGGCCGACTTCTTGGCCAACTAGGGATGCAATCATCAATAAGAAATGTTAGAAAAATAGTGGCCAGTCTAACCCTACGATGAAAACTTCAAACCCCTGGGGGAAATACTAATTTAGGACCTCAGATAGTGCTGAGAATGTAGACCCCCAACAACTCAAGATATCAAGCGAGATGCGGGCCAACAGTTGGGACATGCTAGTTGTAGTTATGACTATTACCATAGAAATTAGTATCATTGTCCCCCACATGCTCAAGGCAGGGGGTGCGGTGACCCTTGGCATGAATGCATGCTAGGGAGGTGGGAAAGGTGGCAGGATGGGAGGTAAGGTAGGGCATATAGGTGGGTGAGATAACTCGATGTGAAATGTTAGAGGGTTATCTTGTGGGGAAGGGTGGCATTGTAGTGTTGTGGGAGGAAGTTGGAACATGAGGAACCAAGATTGAAAATGAACTCCTGCGGGCTTCAGGTATGTAATTCAGCTTTGCACTGTAATTATGTTCTGGTTGGGGTTTTGCTGGGGGGGAAGGAGGGTAATTAGTAAAAATTCCTAGGGGATAGAAAACTACTGGTGGTAATGGGGAAGGCAATTGATTTCCATTACTTGGTTTTGCCTCCATACCTTCTTCCAAATGGGTAATACCCATGACTGCTTTTTGGTTGGTTGGGGCTTGACCCAAGTTTGGAGTTAATTAGCCAAAAAAATCCCTGTACTACTAGCCCTTTTGGAAACAATCCTTAGAGCATGGACTGAGGTCTCACCTGAAGTAGTATGGGGGGGTGTTGGAACCAGGTTTCCACACCCTTGAGATGTCTGAGAGGTTGAACTGGTCCAACTGTTAGTCCCTTCATGCAAGTTGCTTCATGCACGTCCCAGACCTTCACGCCCTGATATACTTGCCTTTATGCAGCCCTAACCAAGGGCTATGGAGCTTCCGCGTTGCTGGAGTAGCGCTCTACGCTATTAACCTAAGTTGCACCTGAGATCTTACTTATCTTCCTACACCTAGTCAATTATCTTCGCGTAAATGGATGTCTTATGTTATATTTATTTATATAACACATTCATAAGAGTTCGCGCAACAAATAAATAGTACACTTGCAATTTAAACCCAATCATACATTAAAACAGGAAAAGATACATAGTAATATGGTAAACTTCTCTTTATTAATTCTTCCAATGATTACAGACTCTACCTGTCCTATGCTCTCAGCTGTAGGGGTCTGCACACTCAGCTGCGGACTATGAAGCATCTGCACGCTCAGCTACAGAGCCTTCTCCTACTCTACTACCAAGAGACACACTTTACACTTTGACTCAGTCTCTTAGACTCATCATGCTTCCATTCTATTCAGTATCCTATACACTTAGAGCCTCGATCTATTTATACAATCCCATGGTCTGTAGACCATGGGTGGGTCTTTCAAGCTGACATTACATTACAAAAATGAGGGTGGATAGCCTTGTGACTCTATTATAACTTCGTGCTCCATGCCCATAATTCACGGAGAATTTAAAAAAGACTTGGTCAAAACTTGGGTTTTAATCCCCAAAACATGCCTTGGGGGGATTCCATGCCCAACATTCCCCCAGCACAAACATCATGACTCGCCCTTGAGTTACTTTATCAGCGTGGAGATCTTCATGTGGAGTCCCTCCAACTCTGTCCGAATTGCTGCAAGTTCAGCAGCGCACTGAGCGGCTACCTGCTGGATCTCCTGTATGTGTTGTTCGAAGACCACGGTGTCAGAACTGCTTCCTTGCATATGTGCTTGTGTTCACTGCATATGTTTGAGCTTACCTTCAATTGCTGCTATGATGGTGAAGGCCTCGTCGATCCAAGGCTAAACACGTGCCTTCAAGATTGTTTCTTTGTGCCATGCTGCATCCACCTGTTCTTTCAGTGCTTTGGGATGTTTCATCCGCACGAGCGGCTGACTGAGTGCCACCATCTGCACAGTTCCTTTGATGCTATCATACTATTGCTGGAGTTCTCGCACCTCAATTTTTAAGTGCTAGATGTTGGGGTCCTCCTGTAGATTTGTGAGGACCTCAAATGACTTCTCCAACATTTTGGTGCAGTCTCTCACTGAACTGCCAATCTCATCTAGTCCCGCTGTAATAGTGTTGACGCGTTGCTCTCTTACTTTCGGAAGGGAGGATGGTTGCACCTTTAACTATAGCTCTATGATCTGAATGTTTAGCTCTAGCTGAACCTTTTTCATTTCCTCCTACAACGCTCGCACCCCTGCTGCTAGCCTTTGGATGCGTGCCTCTACTGGTGTGTCTACTGGGATAGCTAGCTCAGGGATGCTTTAACAAGCGTCATCCAGTACCTGTGCTAGCTATTGATTCTGTCACACCACTTCGTTGCATTGCAAGATCAATTGTTCCATGTTGATTTTCTGCTCACTTAGTACTTGCGGTGCACGACTCTCCCTAGCCCGCAATTCTGTAGTAATCCCATCCTGCAGAATGTATAATGTCTCCCGTGGGAGTGCAACCATGTTGATTCTGATACCCTTCAGGACGCTAATCGTAGGCCTATCGAACTCATTTTTTGTCATCAATTCCCCTTCTGGAAGCACTATGGTATTGGTCACCTAAGCGTGCAACATCTATTCTACTACTGTTGTCCTGACTGCAAGGCTGGTTGAAAGGGTATGAGATTGAGGGGTGTGCACTTGAAACTCCTGCAGCTATGCTCTGAGGGCCCCCAACACAATCTGGTTCTCCTACACAAAATTTTGGAGGGTCTCAGAGGTGACATCATGCATTGTCTCGTCGATGTCATGTAGATCACCCTTGGTAAGGGTGATCGGGTCAATAGACAACTTCAATGCCTTGGCCTTCTTGTGTGGCCCTGTCCACTCCACTGAGAGTTAGCACTTTAGCTGTGTTGACGTGGTTTGTGGGTTCGTGCCTCCCTCCTCTTCCTCTACTTGCTGCCCATGCAAAGGTGACTTTTGGCCCTCGCGCACCTTTGCTGCTGCCCCCTGTGTTGCTGTTATTTTTGCGGCCTTTTTCTATTCAGCTACTAGTTATGCAGCGTCTCATGCCTCCTACGCTTCTGTTGCCACTACCTTCTTCCTTCTCTTCTCGGCCAACTGTGCCATGCACAGTTTGGCCACCTCTTTCTTCCTTTGTGCCGTAGACTTCTCCATTGCCGTGATGTCTAGAGCATGCCACTCCGGTGGCTATGTCTCCAGTACATTAAAGATTACATCGTCTGTGGCTACAAAGGGTAGCTCTCTCCATAATTGGTTGGGTCCTTGCGTGCTCTGATTTATATGTTGTGGAGGTTTGCCTTAAACTCTGCAAAATTTTGCAAGCTATTATAGACAATGGGTGATAACCGCGGCTTGCGGTTGATCCCCATTCTGAGGTTCATCTCCATGAACACCCATAATATCTTATTGTTGTGGATCGGACTTGCATCCTTTGTGGCCCAGAGTGAAGCGTACTTCGCAGCCTCTGGCAGATCCTTGTCAATTGTGGGGAACTGACTGTCCTCCGACAATTTCCCTGCCACGAGCACTATGGATAGCAGAAGCCATGCATAGTGGAACATTTTTCCTTGTTCCTAAGCTTTGTAGCAATTCTCAAAGAATTCCTTGCAGAGGAACTCAAACCAGTTAAACTGGACACCCTCTGCTCACTACTCAGCAAGTGCTACCACCGACGCGGGTACCTCATCCGCGCGGCACTTGCACATAACCTTACCTACCAGTATTTGGGTTGCCACTCTTACTGCTTTGTCATTAATGATGGATATGGCATAACCCCACTTCTTCTTTTCTAGTTTATACTTCTTCTTCATGGCCTCTGCGATATCCAAGTCACTTCCTTTCCCCTTCGATATATCTGCAGGGTCCTCTCCTTTGCATGGCAACCAGGTGATGTGGTGAATCAAGTGTTCCGTGATGGGAATGGGCTCCTCTAGCCACAAACAACCACCATGCACCAGGAAGAGCAGCTGCCTAATGATGAAAATTGTAATTGGGGCGCGGTGGAAATGCGGCACCGAAAGCCGGTTTAGTAGCCCTGCCTTTTCCACTCCGTGCGACCACTTTCACGGCTCTAATTTAGTAACCCCTTCGCAGTGCTCTACTTATGCTTCATGAGCTGTGTAGTCTCTAGCTGAGGGAACTTCTCATGGTTATTGAGGTCCCATTATTCAAATTTTAAGTTAGGCACCCGTCCCAGTTGTGTGCCCTCAAAAATGATGTTGTTTGGGAGGAGCGTGGTCTGGAGAGAGCTCTTGCTCTCGTCAAGATCCTTGGGCAGTTTAGCCTTCCCCTTTTGTGGGGAGATATAGGCAAGAAACTTTATTGGAGGGTGTGCAGGCTTAGTTTCCTCCTCCATGCCTTCATCCTCATCTTCTTCAATGATAAGGTCCTCTAGTTCTTCCTCTTCTTCATTGGTTTTTATGTTAATGGCTTCCCCTTCTCCTCCATTGCTAGCTTGGTGCGCAATGGGTTTCGCGGGGACACACGTACAAGAACCATGACCCGTGTGTCTTTCTTTGGTCTTAGCGTGCATAATGATTGAGGGATTTATTCCACAATCCCAACGCCTTTAGGGGCATCCCCCACAGTCAGGGCCTGCGTAACCTCTTTGGTGGTTGTCTCTGTAATTTCCATCGTGTCTGACTAGAAATCTATCACTCGCATACTCAGGGGCTCAATCAACACTCTACACAGGTCAAACAGGGCTATGCTTAGGTTACGCGGGGTATACAACTGCTCAATTCAAAAATGACCAAGTGTTGTTTACTAGGTAGCCCTTTGTAATTTCTAGCGCCTTTGAATTTGAATTCGACTGTTTGCCCCAAATCTGGTTCATTAATGGTCCCTTGGTGGTAGATTTTCCCAAATCTTGCCCATAAATCGCATCTTAAATTCCTGGTGCCCGCTCCATTTGGTCTCAAGTCGACCATCACATCGTAAATAGTTACTTGAACGGTCACTTTCTAGCCAACTCGTGTGGCAGCACAACCCCCCTTTAACGGTTGCAGATCCTATGACTCTATGCTTCTGCGCGCAGCTCCAACATTGCACAGCTCTTGGGCAGAGTAGTTTATAGTCCCACGCCTCCTTTCAACTGCCAAGAGCACTAAGACTATACTTTCCATGGCTAGTCAGGTGGCTGCGCCACCTGTATAGGTTGTCATCTGGTCATCCATCATTTTTTCTGGAAAATACCCACATTTTATTGTTATTTGCGACATCACGCACTTTATCATTTGTAGCATGCCACCCTGGTTGATTTGCTTAGTAATATGTGGTCCAAGCCAAGGCATCAGACTGATCAATTCATGGTGATAGTCCTCAAACTTATCAGTGTGATCATGCACACCCTATTTTATCACCTTGGTCTTCTTGTCAAAATAATTTTCCTTTATCTCATCCTCCAGCTTCTTGACTTCCGCTTCTATCAAAATTCTTTTCTTCCTTAATGCCATCCTTTCTTTCTCAAGTTCTTGGAGCCTAAAATTGCCCTGTTGGATTTCTTCTTCCAAGGTTCCACGAAATGTTGTATCAACTAGTGCTGTCATGCGCAGACTAGGCATTTCATGCTCTATGGGGATTACAGCGTTCACTTGATACTCTAGCTTTGGAGGTGCCTGCGCCATCAGGTTCTTGCACGTGGTCCTATAAGCCCATAGAACCACTAGTACACGCAGGTCCGAGTCAGTCCGCTTCACATTGTGGGCCTTGTTCAACACTTTGCACACTTTGTTAAAGACTTCTGTGTGGATAACCTTCTGCGCACTTGGTCTTTCCATACTTCGTGGTTCCAATCGGAGGGGTTGTTGGTGCCATTGTCCTACCTGTACTTTCTTACTGACCGTATCTCCTAACGTGAAGACTATGCGCTTCTGCACAGGTTTCACACCATATGCCTACATCCATCTGGATGGGTGGGTGTGTGAACTGCTTCGTCTAGAAATCTTTTCTATCAATCACATCTGAGGCTTCCCAAATTGCATGTGCATCATCCTTCTGCATTCGCGCTAGTCGTTAAAACTTCTTTGGTGCGTACCCCACCACCTTGCGGGCGTAGCCCGGAGTACCATTTCAAAGCTTCGAAACGTTGTTGTTCCAACACTTCTCTTTCAAATTGGCTTAGGAAGTCATCCACCTCACTTAACCCATCATACGTAGGCAGCTCCCTTACCTCCATTGATACATAACGCAACGATCTCGTCATCATGTTATAGTTCAGTTTGGTTACCTCGTGTAATCGGTTCTGCCATCATTCAATTTCCTCGTCCGAATCTGATGTGCATGATGTTTCATGCTCCCATGAGATTCGTCCATCTGTGGTCGGATTCACCTAGTCTTTCTCTCACGTGGTTATCCTGCAGATGCATTCCAAGCCATCGTTGCTATCGTAATCACGCACCAGCTCTGCGTAGCGCGATCCTTCTAAGGGTCCAATGATACAACCATGCACAGAGACTTTTTCTCGAAAATCATCTTGCACTTCTTCAGATTTATCACCCCATTCATGTAAGTGGTCCAATCTATTCCTAATAGCGTGGGGTAGGGATTTTTGTCATCAACAATCTCTATCTCTTCGAAATTTTCTAGCGCGCTTTCTCCTTTGATATCTATTGTGATTACCTGCAATCTCCCTATAGGTAGGATCTTTTGATAGTTTGCCATTCACATTTGGATAGGAGACCATTGCAGTGTAGGCCTTCCCATGCGCTCCTATGTCTTCTTCGGCAAGACGTTTGCGTCTAATCATAGATCCAGAATCACTTTGTCCAACTCATATTCTCCAATTTGCACAGTCAATCTCATCTCCCTTCCCGTTCGCGTCGTGTACTTTCCGAGCTTCTGGATTACGCATGGTTCTCTTGGCACAGTCCCAACGCATCTATTTATGAGTTCCTAAAAACCCTTTATGGCCTTGCTATCGCGTAGTAGCTTCATGCATGTTCCCAGGAACGTTGTGAGCATTGATGGGTCCATTTCCAGCTGCGGTTTGTCTTTACTTCCTGAAGTGGAGGCATCAACGAAGATCTTCTTGGCTTCCATGACGGTTTCCTTAGCGTGCTCCAAATCAAACTCTGGTTCTTTTGTTGGATCCTTGTGAACCCAATTACTTTGCAGGTTTTGAGTCAGGGGAGGTTGGAGTGCTCCTTTATCGCACACCCGTGCTATCGGCATGGGAAAATCCTCTATCTCGTGATAAAACAATGTACAATACAAACATGATGGTTGTGTTTGATTTGTACAATCATGGGCATAATCTCTTGGCCCTCTGCAATTGTAACATATCAGCTTCCCATGACCTCTTCCTAGTCCTCCTCCACCTCGGCCTCGTCTACACCCCTGAAACCAAGTTCATGCCATCCTTGTGTTCTAGTCAAGGGGCTACGTTTCAACCTAAACTCTGTAGGTAGGAGTCGGATCCATCATCAACTCATAACTTCCATAAGTGCACTCATCATGTCCCACTGATCTATAGAAATTACAGAACAACTGTTGTGAATTCTGTGTGTACTTTTGCAATAAATGGCAGTTATTTGTAGCATGCTTTCCTCCTATCTAACAAATCGTGCACCATAATGGAGGTGCCGCGCTCAGTCCTGCTTGTGCCTCCAGTCTCAATGGCAGTTTTCCTCCTCCCGCGAGGTAATTCACAAACATCGGGTAGTGGTCCTTGTCATGTCCCTGACCCTTGCACTTTACACACCATAACTCATTGCACACTTCTGGGTGAGCTATCCTATCTTGTTTCAAACTCTGCATCTCAAGGTACAAGTTTTTCAACTGTGTGTGAATCTGCTAAACTTCTAGGTTGGGATCTTGTATCAGGGTCTCGTGTAATCTCATCGCGACCTCCAAGGTCTCGGCCTGAGTGGTTAGCCTCTATTGTGACAAAGCATTCTGTAGATGCGGCATTAACGATGCTACAAACCATTCGTGGAGTTGTCCATCTGTCAATGTCATGTTAGCTTTGCAAATTGTGCACTTTAATCTCTAATCCAACTCCCAAGGGTTCTCGCCTAGTAGCGATGTGATTTCTTTGAACCCAATGATCGACTGTGCCTTTGACTTTGCCCTGCTAAATTCTTTGTTTAGCATAGCTTGGATACTATGATCCCCGCATTCATATTGTCATTGGAATGCTTAATGTACTAGGTTAGTGCGCAATCCTGCAGAGCGCTAACCAATGTTGCCTTCTTTATATTGTCCTCTGTGACTCTCTACACTTCCCGTACAGCTTTTATGACGAACCAAAACTGGTTCGCATCTTCGTTCCCACTCCCTTGAACAGTGGCAACTTTATTGCACTCGCCATATTGCTTCTTGGTGGTGGTGGAGATGGTATGGACGAAGGTCGGGGTGAAGATAGTGAAACTGGTGGTGGTGTGGATGGGGGTGGTATGTGCGGAATCCTCTACCTTATCAAATTTATCACATTCCTTCGTGACACCTTCGTGAGCTCTTCCTCGCCTCCTCGCGGAGGTGAAATCAAGGGGCTAGTTTCTAGTTCTATACTACCTTTGTTTCTATAGATTCTCCCACTTCACATAGCCCCAAAAATAAATTTATTTACATAACCCATTTTTCACACAGTAGCATTTTAATACAAGTGTTCAAAGATTTAACGTAATTACCTCACAGCCCTTTGAGGAAGCATCATTCTACCTCACTATATCTGACTGAAGTATCTAAACTAAAGCAAAAGAAATTAGCATACTCAAAAAATGTGAAATAAGAAAATGAAAAATGAAAGAAAAGTGCAAATTAAAAAGACAACCCCAACAAGACTAACTATAAAAATGTCTCAACAAAAAAGTAAAATAAGACAAGCATGCATGTTCATCTTATGTTGATATTTTTCAGAGCTAAAAGTAATTAGGATCTAAACCCATAAAGTGAATAGTAGGCATGAGGTAAAATGAAGTGGATTGAGAAGTTTCTATCCTTTGCGAAATTTTGGTTTCAAAACAAAGCTTGCATGAGAACATGAGAACATCCTCACAATTATTTAATAAAATAAATGCTTGTGAAACAAATTGAAGGTTTAGGGACTCCCCATTTTACCTGAGTTGATAACATCGTAACTGCTCTTCAAAAACTCAAAAGCAAACAAGGATAATGAGTTCCAAATCTTAGCTTGAATGGATGTGAAATGAAGACTTGCAAAATAAGGTTTTATATCAACAAAACTAAAACCAAAAACTTTAACAAAAAGTGTAAAGAAATGGAAAAGGATGAAAATGGGCATACGAAACTTACCATTGAAAATTTTCGTTAAAATTTTAGCTGAGAGATATCGATTTTCTCCAACAAAAGATAACCTCTTCTTTTGATTGGAATTAAAAGCATGTAGAAATGGCTTTCTATGAATTTTTTATTGGCCCAAAATCATCGCTTATTAAATCTAAACTAAATTGAGTAGTAAATCTAGGGAAAAAATGAATCATTTTAAATGAATCTAAAGTAAATTAAGTTCATCAGAATTGAGAATGAATATGTGCCTCTTTGTGAATTGTAACGGGAATTGCTCTCTTTGTCTTTTTAGATTTCATATCAGCTCCAAGGTTTCATAAAATCTCATAAATCAAGATCAAATTCCAACCTACATAGTACTTATGCATATATGGAGAGGACTTGAATCTTTTCATGATAAGTATGGAGTGATATATCAAAAATAAGAAAACCACAAGAGAATTCAAACATAAATTGAACATGATCCATTACCTTTGTGTGTTTCGAATTTCCTTACCAATTGGTTGTGTTGCTATTGTGATTTCTCAAGAGTGCCTTGAAAAGAAAACAAGGATGCACACTAAAATATGACCAGAAGGATGAGATGAACATCCAATAGTGAGGCAAAGGAAAAAACATAAGAGAGCCATAGGTGATGAACTTTTTGTTAGCTAGGAATATTGTTGTGAAGAGTTAAAAGAGGCCCAAATATACTTGTGAGGATGTAGGTCCAACGAAGACACAATGATAAGATCCATGTGCACATACTACGAAGAATGGATATCCTTGGAGTCACAATGTCATACCAAGGAATTAATGCTTGGTTTTTGATGAAATTATAATTGAAAATACATACAAGATCTCAAATACGAGGATAACATGGAAGTCAACATTAATAAAACAAAAAGTCTACAAAAAAGGAATCAATGAGGACTCCATGTGGTTATGACAAATAGGCCAAATTGTCAAATAATTAATGTGTTGACCAAAAGCCTATGAGATTAAATTAATACGATATTTCATGAGTCTGAGATATTGAAGAGGCTCAGTTTAGAGGGAAATAGGAATCTTGGAAGAAAAATCTTGTAAGTTTTTAAAATATGTTTATGAGAAGATCAATAAATCTGTGTGATTGGTAATAAATCTTGTATCAAAAATCTCAGAAACGATTTTGTAATTTAAATAAACTTACAATACTTCGACATCGTAAGGTCCAAGTGAAGACAGTGAAGTGGGGGGCATTTTATTTACCAAGCAATTAATTGCAAAAAACATATGAATAGGGTGTGATAGTCGACAAAAAGGCCACATGGATCTCGGGCTAGAAATATCATAGCATATTTTAAAATGCTTCCGATATAAGACAGGCCCCATAAGCTTGAAAGTTCACAGTCACGAGGGAAAGATCTCATAAATGTTATTCTCTTAAAAATGAAACGAAAAGCGAAGGAAGGAGATTCCGAGATTTACCAATTAGAGGCTATGAATCATATAGGGAGAAAGAAATGTGACTAAAGTGGATGAAATATGAACGATTGCAATGCAAAGGTTTGACTTAACTTGGCAAATGTAAGATTTAGAATGAGAAAATAATTAACAAGAGAACTTGCTGCAAGATTTTGTGATTTTCTTTTTCTCTACTAGTGTGTCTACTGGGATAGCTAACTCAAGGATGCTTTGACGAGCTTCATCCAGTACCTGTACCAGATATTGATTCTGTAACACCACTTCGTCGCACTGCAAGATCAACTATTCCATGTTGATTTTTTGCTTGCTTAGTACTTGCAGTGCATGACTCTCCCTAGCCCATAGTTCTATAGTAATCCCATCTTGCAGAATGTATAATGTCTCCCGCGGGAGTGCAACCATGTTGATTTTGATACCCTTCACGACGCTAATCGTAGGCCTGTCGGACTGATTTGTTGTCACCAATGCCCCTTCCGGAAGCACTATGGTATTGGTCACCTAAGCGTGCAACATCTGTTCTGCTGCCATTGTCCTAACTGCGAGGCTAGTCGAAAGGGTACGAGCTTGAGGGATGCACACCTGAAACTCCTGCAGCTATGCTCGAAGGACCCCCAACACAATCTGGTTCTCCTGCACAAAATTTTGGAGGGCCTCAGAGGTGACATCATGCATTGTCTCCCCGATGTTGTGTAGATCACCCTTGGTAAGGGTCATCGGGTCAATAGACAACTTCAATGATTTGGCCTTCTTGTGTGGCCCTATCCACTTGGCTGAGAGCTGGCGCTTCAGCTGTGTTGATGCAGTTTGTGGGTTCATGCCTCCCTCCTCTTCCTCTACTTCCTACCCATGTGAAGGTGACTTTTGGCCCTCGCGCGCCTTTGCTTCTGCCCCCTGTGTTGCTATTGCTTTTGTGGCCTTTTTCTATTCAGCTGCTATTTATGCAACATCTCATGCCTCCTACACTTTTGTTGCCACTGCCTCCTTCCTTCTCTTCTCAGCCAACTGTGCCATGGGTAGTTTGGCCCCCTCTTTCTTCATTTACACCGTAGAGTTCTCCATTGCTGTGATGTCTAGAGCATGCCACTCCGGTGGCCATGTCTCCAGTACATTAAAGATTACATCGTCTGTGGCTACAAAGGGTATCTCTCTCCATTACTTGGTTGGGTCCTTGTGTGCTTTGATTTATATGTTGTGGAGGTCTGCCTTAAACTCTGCAAAAATTTGAAAGCTATTATAGACAGTGGGTGATAACTGTGGCTTGCAGTTGATCCCCATTCTGAGGTTCATCTCCATTAACACCCATAATATCTTATTGTTGCGAATCTAAATTGCATCCTTTGTGGCCCAGAGTGAAGCGTACTTCGCAGCCTCCAGCAAATTCCTGTCAATTGTGGGGAACTGACTGTCCTCTGACAATTTCCCTACCACGAGCACTATGGATAGCAGAAGCCATGCGTAGTGGAACATTTTTCCTTGTTCCTGAGCTTTGCAGCAATTCTCCAAGAATTCCTTGCAGAGGAACTCAGACCAGTTAAACTGGACACCCTCTGCGCACTACTCAGCAAGTGCTACCACCAACGAGGGTACCTCGTTTGCTTGGCACTTGTACATAACCTTACCTACAAGTATTTTGGTCGCCACTCTTATTGCTATTTCATTGATGCTGGATATGGCATAGCCCTGCTTCTTCTTTTCTATTTTATACTTCTTCTTCATGGCCTTTGCGATGGCCAAGTCACTTCTTTTCCCCTCCGATATATCTGTAGGGTCCTCTCCTTTGCATGGCAACTGGGTGATGTGGTGAATCAAGTGTTTCATGATGGGGATGGGATCCTCCAGCCACAAATAGCCACCATGCACCAGGCAGAGCAGCTGCCTGATGATGAAAATTGTAATTGCGGCGCGGTGGAAATGCGGCACCGAAAGCCAATTTAGTAACCCTGCCTTTTCCACTTCGTGCAACCACTTTCACAGCTCTAATTTAGTAACCCCATTCACGATGTTCTACTTAGGCTTCATGAGCTGCACAGTCTCTAGCTAAGGGAACTTCTCGTGGTTAGTGAGGTCCCAATCTTCAAATTTTAAGCTAAGCACCTGTCCCAGGTGTGTGCCCTCAAAAATGATGTTGTTTGGGAGGAGCGTGGTCTGGAGAGAGCTCTTACTCTTGTCAAGATCCTTGGGAACTTTAGCCTTCCCCTTCCATGGGGGGATATAGGTGGGAAACTTTATTAGAGGGTGTGCAGGCTTAGTTTCCTCCTCCATGCCTTCGTCCTCATCTTCTTCAATGATAATGTCCTCCAGTTCTTCCTCTTCTTCGTCATTTTTTATGTTAATGACTTCCCCTTCTCCTCCATTGCTAGCTTGGTGTGCAATGGGTTTCGCGGGGACACACGTACAAGAACCATCACCTTTTTGTCTTTCTTTGGTCTTGGCGTGCACAATGATTTAGGGATTTCTGCCACAATCCCAGTGCCTTCAGGGGCATCCCCTACATTCAGGGCCTGCGCAACCTCTTTGGTGGTTGTCTCTGTAATTTCCATAACTTCCTCAGACGCTGCCATCATGTCTGACCAGAAATCTATCGCTCGCATACTCAGGGGCTCAATCAACGCTCTACACAGGTCAAACAGGGCTATGCTTAGGCTACGTGGGGTATACAACTGCTCAATTCAAAAATGACCAAGTGTTGTTTACTGGGTAACCCTTTGTAATTTCTAGCGCCTTTGAATTTTAATTCGAACGTTCCCCCAAATCTGGTTCATTAATGGTCCCTTGGTGGCAGATTTTCCCAAATCTTGCCCATAAATTGCGTCTTAAATGCCTGGCGCCTACTCCATTTGGTCTCAAGTCGACCATCATATCGTAAATGGTGACTTCAATGGTCACTTTCTGGCCAATTCGTGTGGTAGCACAACCCCCCTTGAACGGTTGCGGATCTTGTGACTCTATGCTTTTGCGTGCAACTCCAACATTGCGTAGCTCTTGGGCAAAGTAGTTTATAGTCCCGCACCTCCTTTGAACTGCCAAGAGCACTAAGACTATACTTTTCATGGCTAGTCAGGTGGCTGCGCCACCTATATAGGGTGTCATTTGGTCATCAATCACTTTTTCTAGAAAATACCCACATTTTATTATTACTGGCGACATCACGCACTTTATCATTTGCAGCGTGCCACCCTGGTTGATTCGCCTAGTAATATGCGGTCCAAGCCAAGGCATCAAACTGATCAATTCGCAGTGATAGTCGTCAAACTTGTCAGTGTGATCATGCACACCCTATTTTATCACCTTGGTCTTCTTATCAAATTTTTTTTCCTTTATCTCATCCTCTAGCTTCTTGACTTCCGCTTCTATCAAAATGCCTTTCTTCCTTAATCGCATCCTTTCTTTCTCAAGTTCTTGGAGCCTAAAATTGCTCTGCTGGATTTCTTCTTCCAAGGTTCCGCGAAATGTTGTATCTACTAGTACTGTCATGCATAGACTAGGCATTTCATGCTCTATGGGGATTACAATGTTCACTTCATACTCTAGCTTTTGAGGTTTCTGCACCGTCAGGTTCTTTCACGTGGTCCTATAAGCCCATAGAACCGCTAATATGCGCAGGTCTGAGTCAGTCTGCTTCACATTGTGGGCCTTGTTCAACACTTTTCACACTTTGTTAAAGACTTCTGTGTGGATAACCTTCTGCGCACTTGGTCTTTCCATACTTCATGGTTCCAATCGGAGGGGTTGTTCGCACCATTGTCCTACTTGCACTCGCTTACTGACCGTATCTCCTAACGTGAAGACTATGTGCTTCCGTGCAGGTTTCGCACCATATGCCTACATCCATATGGATGGGTGGATGTGTGGATTGCTTCGTCTAGAAATCTTTTCTATCAATCGCATTTGAGGCTTCCCAAATCGCATGTGCATCATCCTTCTGCATTCACGCTAGTCCTCAAAACTTCTTTGGTGCGTACCCCACCACCTCACAGGCGTAGCGCGCAGTACCCATTTCAAAGCTTCGAAACGTTGTTTTTCCAGCACTTCTCTTTCAAATCGGCTCAGGAAGTCATCCACCTCACTTAACCCATCATACGTAGGCAACTCCCTTACCTCCATTGATACATAGCGCAACGATCTCGTCATCATGTTACAGTTCAGTGTGGTTACCTTGTGTAATCGGTTCTTCCATCACTCAATTTCCTCATCTGAATCTGATGTGCATGATGTTTCATGCTCCCATGAGATTTTTGCATCCGTGGTCGGATTCACCCAGTCTTTCTCTCGCGTGGTTATCTTGCAAATGCATTCCAAGTCATCGTTGCTATCGTAGTCACGCACCAGCTATGCGTAGCACGATCCTTCTAAGGGTCCAACGATAAAACCATGCACATAGACTTTTTCTCAAAAATCATCTTGCACTTCTTCAGATTTATCACCCCATTCATGTAAGTTGCCCAATTTATTCCTAATAGCGTGGGGTAGGGCTTTTTGTCATCAACAATCTCTATCACTTCGAAATTTGCTAGCACGCTTGCTCCTTTGATATATATTGTGATTACCTGCAATCTCCCTATAGGTAGGATCTTTTGCTGGTTCGCCATTCACATTTGGATAGGAGACCATTGCAGTGTAGGCCTTCCCATGTGCTCCCATGTCTTCTTTGGCAAGACGTTTGCGTCCAATCATAGATCTAGAATCACTTCGTCCATCTCATATTCTCCAATCTGCACAGTCAATCTCATCTCCCTTCCCGTTCGCATCATGTACTTTCCGAGCTTCTGGACTACGCGCGGTTTTCCTAGCACGGTCCCAGCGCATCTATTTATGAGTTCCTACAACCCCTTTACAGCCTTGTTGTCACGTAGCAGGTTTATGCATATTCCTAGGAACGTTGTGAGCATTGATGGGTCCATTTCCAGCTACGGTTTTTCTTTACTTCCTAAAGTGGAGGCATCAGTGAAGATCTTCTTGGCTTCCATGAAGGTTTCCTTAGCGTGTTCCAAATCAAACTCTGGTTCCTTTGTTGGAGCCTTGTGAACCCAATTACTTTGCAGGTTTTGAGTTAGGGGAGGTTGGAGTGCTCCTTTATCGCGCACCCGTGCTATCAGCATGGGACAATCCTCTATCTCGTGATCAAACAATGTACAATACGAACATGATGGTTTCGTTTGATTTGTACAATCATAGACATAATGTCTTGGCCCTCCGCAATTGTAACATATCAGCTGCCTGTGACCTCTTCCTCGTCCTCCTCCACCTCGGCCTTGCCTGTGCCCCAGAAATCCAATTCACGCCATCCTTGTGTTCTGGTCAAGGGGCTACATTTCAACCTGAACTCTGTAGGTAGGAGTTTGATCCATCATCAACTCATAACTTTTACAGGTGCACTCATCATGTCCCACTGATCTATAGAAATTACATAACAATTGTTGTGAATTCTATGTGTACTTTTGCAATAAATGGTAGTTATCCGTAGCATGCTTTCCTCCTATCTAACAAATCATGCACCATAATGCAGGTGCCGTGCTCGGTCCTACTTGTGCCTCCGGTCTCAATGGCATTGGTCCTCCTCCCGTGAAGTAATTCACAAACATCAGGCAGTGGTCCTTGTCATGTCCCTGACTCTTACACTTTACACACCATACCTCATTGCGCACTTCTGGGCGAGCTATCCTGTCTTGGTTCAAACTCTGCATCTCAAGGCACAAGTTTTTCAACTACGTGTGAATCTACTAAACTCCTAGGTTGGGATCTTGTATCATGGTCTCGTGCAATCTCATCACGACCTCCAAGGCCTCGGCCTAAGTGGTTAGCCTCTGTTGTGACAAAGCATTCTGTAGATGTGGCGTTAACGATGCTACAAACCATTCGTGGCATTGTCCATCTATTAATGTCATGTTAGCAAATTGTGCACTTTAGTTTTTGATCCAACTCCCAAGGGTTCTCGCCTAGTAGCAATGTGATTTCTTTGAACCCAATGATCAACTGCACCTTTGACTTTGGCCTGCTAAATTCTTTGCTTACCGCAACTTGGATACTATGATCCCCGAATTCATATTGTCATTGGAATGCTTAATGTACTAGGTTAGCGCACAATCCTTCATAGCACTGACCAATGTTGCCTTCTTTATATTATCGTTCGTGACTCTCTGCACTTCCCATACAGCTTTTATGATGAACCAAAACTGGTTCGTATCTTCATTCCCAACTCCCTTGAACAGTGGCAACTTTATTGCACTCGCCATATTGCTTTGTGGTGGTGGCGGAGTTGGTATGGACGAAGGTCGGGGTGAAGATAGTGAAACTGGTGGTGGTGTGGGTGGGGGTGGTATGCGCGGAATCCTCTGCCTTATCAAATTGATCAAATTTCTTCGTGAGACCTTCGTGAGCTCTTCCTTTCTTCCTCGCGGAGGTGAAATCAAGGGGCTAGTTTCTAGTTCTATACTACCTTTGTTTCTATAGAGTCTCCCACTTCACATAGCCCCAAACATAAATTTATTCGCATAACCCATTTTTCACACAGTAGCATTTTAATCCAAGTGTTCAAGGATTTAACGTAATTACCTCGCAGCCCTTTGAGGAAGCATCATTCCGCCTCACTATATCTGACTGAAGTATCTATTGTGAACTCAGTGATGAGTCCTCCTATGCTTCAATCAAGCCAGTAATCAACAGTGTGTGTGATCTTATCCTCCGATGCTTCTAATCTGCGCACCAGTTCTGGAGTCCACACAATAGGTTCGTCGAGTTTACAACTTCCTTGGTTATCTGCTAGCTTCACAATCCACTCATATAGCTGAGTGGGGAAAGATGTGAAGAAAATTTCATGGATCTTTGTATATAAGTATCAGTCTAACCACTCTTCCTTTGATAGTCACGGATTCCTATTTTCCTGCACCGCGAACTCATGAACCTTTCTGTCCAACCAATCTTCAATTCCTTTCTTTGTCGGATTCCATTGATATGACGTCAGACATCTCTATGCATATCTCATTCCCGCAACGGAACCATTTGTTGGATGGTTGGGGCCTGACCCAGGTTCAAAGTTAATTAGCCAACCAAATCCCTATACTACTGGCCCTTTTGGCAACAATCCATGGAGCATGGACTGAGGTATCTTTCGAAGTAGTATAGGGGGTGATGGAACCAGGTTTTCGCACCCTTGAGATGTTTGAGAGATTGAACTGTTCCAACTGTTAGTCCCTTCGTGCACTTCCCAGGCCTTCGCACCCTGATATACTTGCCTTCGTGTAGCCCTAACCAGGGGCTGTGGCGATTTCATGCTGCTAGAGGAGCGCTCCGCGCTATTCCCCTAAGTCACACCTGAGATCTTACTTATCTTCCTATGTCTAGTCAATTATCTTCGTGTAAATGGATTTCTTATGTTATATTTATTTATACAACACATTCATAAGAGTTCACGCAGCAAATGAATAGTAAACTTGCAATTTAAACCCAATCATACATTAAAATAGGAAACGATACACAGTGATATGGTAAACTTCTCTTTATTAATTCTTCCAATGATTAAAGACTCAACCTATCCTACGCACTTAGTTGCATGGGTCCACACACTTAGCTACGTGCTACTAGGCTTCTGCGCACTTAGCTATATAGCCTTCTCCTGCTCTACAACCCAAAGACACACTTTACACTTCGACTCAGTCTCTTAGACTCATCATGCTTCCATTCTATTTGTTGTCCTATACACTTAGAGCCTTTCTCTATTTATACAATCCCATGGTCCACGGACCATGGGTAGGTCTATCAAGCCGACATGACATTACAAAAACGAGGGTTGACAACCCTGTGACTCTATTATAACTTCGCATTTCGCGCCCATAATTTGTGGAGCTTTCACAAAAGACTTGGTCAAAACTTGGGTTTTAAGCCCCAAAACATGCCTTGGGGGGATTCCATGCCCAACACTCTTGGGGGGGAAATTGCATGCTACTAGTTTGGGAAGCTCCGTGCTCCTTAAAAAAGGTCTGGTGTGAGTTTTACTGTGGCAAGAAAATGCATGAGGGGTAGGTGATGGTAGAAGGGGATAGGGGGAAGCTACTAGTAGGAGGCTTGGGGTACAACCATTCTCGTTGCATGAAAAGCAAGCACTAAGCTAATTGGAACCCCTACAGGAATGATGGCAAGGCCAGAAACTCTGGGTGGAAACCCAGTTGGGTGGAACCGAGAGGTAGCACGACTAATCCTTGGGCAGAGGGGGAAGGAACTTGAACTACAACAAGAAAATTGCAAGAAGCAAGGGGGGTCTACGAGCTCGGCTTGGGTAAGGGCTAGCTGACTTGCATGCAAACCCTAGTAATGGGGAGGTGAAAAAGGGTGTGACATGGGGTATGGGCTATGGTCCTCCCCAATGCGGGTTGTGGGCTTCTGTCCACTTGAACTTGAATATGGTGAGAATTGATGGAAAGGAGAAGTAGGGAAAGACATATTACGTTGGAAACAACAATTAGAACAATGTCACCAGGGGGTGGCGTGCAACTAAAATTTTGTGTTTTAATTTAACTAATTGTGGATGTAACCAGTGTGCTGGAACCAAGAAAAGACAAGGAGACGAGTAAGTTGGAACCACACAAGGGCAAGAAATCGGTAGAACACCTCATCATTGAAGTAGCAGAGGTTTACCGAGAGGAGAGGAATGTTGGAATCCAGAAATTGCTAGAAGAATGGGAAGAGGAAGTAAAACAAGGTAGTGAGACAAAGGAAGAAATGGATATGTAGAGGACCTTAGTCTCGGATTCGGGCAACACCCGAGGAAGAATCACACAGTTCAAGCAAACTTTGTACATATATTGGTTAATGGAGAGTTTAATAGGCAAGGTGATGGAGAAAATTTCCATGGGAATGGCAGTGACACACCAGGGAATGCCAAGCTATAAGAAGGATTTGGAGAAAATCCTCTTTCAGCTACATAGACAAGATATTAGATTGGATAGAATCAATCACCATATCCATTGTATATTGGAGCTGAGTGATATGCTAGGGGAATTCGCCAAAGATCTGACACCTGTTGCACCTGCCTCAGAGGAACAGAAGGGTTAGACTCTCACCCATGCATAATTTTGTTTTATGTGGATAGCTTTTAATTTATATGTTGCAAATATCAGTTTATATAGTTATGTAGTGTATGGACATGAAACAAAGACATATCTAGCTTGGCTAGAAAGATTAAGATTGTATAGTTTTTGGATGGCTTACTATGCGGACCAGTGTCCAATAGAGTTGGTTTCCCTTCGGGGCACATTGAGGTCACCTGGTTAATTTGTATGGTGTAAGCTTGGTTATTTTAATAGAAATTGGAATGGTCCTACCAAGCTTAACAAAAAATAAATTAAATAATTATTAATTAATCACAGTTATTAAATTAATTATATATGAATTAATTAAAATTATAAAATAGATTATGATTATAATTTATTAAATTAATTTATTATATAAATTACAAATTAATTTAAAATTTAAAATTTAAAAGTATTAAGTTAAATTAATTAAAAAATATAATGGCTTTTCGGCTCATGATATGAGCCATGGTGAAAATCGAAGTGGGAGGCATAAGCAGGATTTACGAGGGGGAGATATAAGGAGATATAGAGGGAGGCATAAGGGATAACTAAGGGAGGTGGTATCAAAGCTTATAGGGAAAGATCTCAAGAGGTATAAGGGAATGGAGTTACAAGATCTTGAGTTCTGAGATGAGGTGGGACCTAGGTAAGGAGGAGAGAGGAGAGGAGGGCCACGTTGCGTGGTCCTTCCCACCATAAACTACAACCACCTACTAATTTCCATATAAAAACTATAACCACTCATGACTATTAATCTCAAGATTTTGGATCCCCTTAAATTGGAATTAAAATAGAATTCCAAGGTCCGAGAAAAAATTAATTTTATACTTTAATTGTTATACAATATCAGTTGTGGTAGTTCTGTAAGACCATTAGAAAAATAATAATAATCAATTAAAAATTAATATTTACATATTGAAATTAATTAATTAATTTACGAAAATTATAGTAACATAAATTTTGTACATCTTTAAGCCTATGCGGTGAAAATCATCGAATTTTGGATAGACACCATTTGCAAAATGTACATCCAAATGAGATGAAATGAGAACCTATGGAAAGCTCATGAAAAATCAAATGCAATGAAGCAATCATAATGGAAATCTAGAGAAAACAAACATCTAGAAAAAATGTCACACACTTAAGCAAAGGAAAATATTAAAAGTGCTTTAACCAAAATTTATGTAAAGGGTCCCCATTATTATTATGAAGATAATAAGATAAAAAATGGGGGGCTTGTGATTTCACAACAATGATGGAAACACACGGGGAAGAAGCAATTATCTCTGGTTAAAATATGATGAGTCAAACTTTACCTGAAGTTTAAAAGTGAGGAACTATATTAAGCCATCAAACGCTAAAACATTTTCCATAGGTCCCACACTAGTGATTCGAGCAATATAAGTTAAAAAATATAAGTACTCGATGCAGAATGAGTCTAAAATTAGGAATCCAAAATTTGGGGAATATTTAATAGTTAAGATTACCTCGTATGAGTGATAGAAGAAGGTATAGATAGGGAGTTCTTGATAAAGCATATATCCATAGATATGAATGGTCTCTAACACTGCTTTGCTGCCAGCAAGCTTGGTTAGTACCCAACAAAGTTATCTTTTAATTCCATACAAGCATTGCCTCGTTGCTAGCGAGCATCCATAACCCTGACGGATTTGCTTATATTTTCCATGCTTCCCCTTTTAAATACCCTTTTTATGAGAACATTTGCAAGCTATGTTTATGATGTAGCTGAGTGAAAGGGGTGGGATGGTAAAATAGACTTAATAAAATGGATATAATACTTCGATAATGTTGACTCCATATCTTTCGATCTGACTATCAATTTAGAGGATTTTGTATGAATTATAAATATGGGAGGGATCCATTGAGTTAAACTCAGGCTAGTTCTTTCCTTGAAAATATAAATTATATAACTTAGAAAGGATGCATGTTCCTCCATAGAAAATATTTAAGGCAAGAGGGCTTTATAATTTCATAAAATTATCCTTTGAAGGTAAATAAGAACCCATGAGATTGACAGAGTAAAAATTCCTATGTTTGCCAACCAATGTTGAGTGTTTGCTGAATATTTCGTTTTTGTAATTTGCTGCATGTATTATTTTCTTGCTATCACTTGTATTCCTATTAAGGATAATTACAATAATACTTTGAGGTAGTTAACTAATGTGACATGGCACTTGTCACTCAATTAATTCGAGTTTAGTACACTTTAGTTCAGTTCATTATGATTGATTGCTAATTCTAGCAATCTATTTTAGTTAGATTGAGTTATTGTTAGTTAAACTAGTTCAAACTACTAGAGGAACTAGTGGAAGGTGAAATAGTGGTGTGTGACTTTAGTCATCTTCATTGATCAACCAGTTAACTAATAAATTATCCTAGAATAACTGATGCATGCAGATAATTCGAGTTACCCAGTCAAGATTGGAGTTTAAGGGGACTGTATTATAAATTGTAAAATATTCCAAGTTGTACACATGGTTCATGCATTCAGAGATTAGCCTAAAGGAATTGTGCAATCCATATTGAGGAATTTACTAATTAATATGGGCCTAATTCCTCAAGGAATAACGCAAAGAAATAAGAGCTTGGGGGACATAAAAATTGGCTAATTATTAGCTATATTTAGTCAATCAGGCAAAGGGATAGACTATACACTTGCACATGTTACTTAGGCTTGAGCAAGAATTGTTTTTCTTCTCTATTATTTGATTAATAGAATATAGATAGGAAGTACTTTTGAGCTGTTTCTTCCCTCTACATAAATATATGTATATGGGTGTTAAATATTTGTGCATGTTCATGGTATGTGTTCTTAATCGTGAATTTCTTTCCGCAGATGAGTAGAGTAGATTTGAGTCTTATGATTTAGTAAATTTCATAAGTAGTTTCAGATCTACATAGAATTTCTACATGGTATCAGAGCAAGATTCATAGTAGAGAATATATTTCGAAGTTGTTATTATAGGAGGATCAAATTTTCAAGATCATTTCTTGAGAGCTAGCAGGATGGATTTCTATGGACTAAGACTTGGGTATGCCCTTGAGAGAAGGTCGAATTATTTTTCTTGGAAGAACCACACGGACGTAGGACTGGAAGATAATGGGTTGAAGGAATTCATTGATATTGATATCTAGAAACTCACAAAAGTTGATGCTCAAAATCTAGCAGATTGGAAGAAGCGTGTTGCCAAGTTGAGGAGGATCATATTGATGGAGTAAGAGTCCATATTGTCTCTAATATCCATGGGAAAGAGACTCCATATGAAATGTGGCAAGAATTTATAGATCTATTCTTGAACAGTAGTGACCACAAAAAGTTGGTGCTCAAGGACATGCTTTGAAATATCAAGATGAAAAATAACGACACATTACCATAGTACCTCAGTAGGTTCACACAATGTCGTGATGAAATTGTTCAATTTGGTGTTACTATAACAAAGGATAATTTGGTAAGCCTATCCCTTCTAGGGCTTCCCAAGAGTTGGAAAAACTACCAAGATTCAGTAAATAGGAAGGAGAAGCTAGCAAATTGGGAAAGTCTGTGGTTTGATTTGGTACAGGATGAGATAGGGCAAAACACCAAGGATGAAACCTCATCTAAGTGTGATGATGAGGAGAATTGTGCCTTGGTTGGGAAGGAAAATAGAGCGAAAGGGAATAAATCCCAATCCAAAGCAGAGTATGGTGAAAGGATCAAGAAGAGAGACTTTTCCAAAATCAAGTGCTTTCACTATCATGAACTGGGACACTATGCCACGATGTGTCCATAAAATAAAGTAGGAAATAATCCCTTAGGAAGAGCGACAGGTAAAGCGTTTTCTTCACAATTCGAGTTGGACTTCACCCTCATTTCATGCATGGCAAGATTTATGATGGGTAGTGTGTGGTATCTGGATAGTGGTGCCTCGTTCCACTTGATAGGGAGAAAATATTTTTTCAATGATTTTGAGGAAAAATATCTCCAGATGCACATCAAGATGGGAGATTATGGAAGGTATAGTGAAACCGGTATTGGTACAGTTACTTTAGAGGGAGTCGGGCTACCGTCTCATGCTCACGGATGTGATTTTTGTACCGGGTTTGAAGAAGAGCCTAGTTTCCGTCGCGGTGTTGGAAGACCATGGCTATGATGTGATATTTGTTGGGAAGAATACTGAGAGGAGGGGGGTGAATTAGTATTTTAAAATTAACTAAAAATTTTCTTTTCTTATCCATATTTATGTATGTGACTTTACTAGAAGAAACATGCATATGTACGTGATTGTTATGCAGACAACTAGTGTATATTCAGTTAGCTTTCTTTTCAGTTAATGCACCATCTATTTAACTTAAACCAGTGTATCAGTACTTCAATAGCCATTAATAAAAAAGTAACCAAGTTTAATAAGAATAAAATAAACCATCACACATAAGAAAAACATCAACACACATGAACACCGAGATTTTTAGGTGGAAACCTAATGTGGGAAAAAACCACCGATGTTGTCATCTTTCTCTTTATATTTTATTATAATGGAAACTTATTACAATCTTGTACTAGCACAGACTCAAACCAGCATGCAGGCACCCACGTGCAGAAGCCTACGACCTTCTCTCATTTTCCAACACCCACTGGAAGTGAGCTCCAACCCCCTGATCTCATTTACCGACACCCACCGGAAGGGAGCTCCTACTCTCTAATATGATTTACTAGCTACCATTGGAAGGAAGCTTCGAATCCCTTACTGAAGGCTCCAACCCTCAACACCTTTGTCAACCACATTTCATAAATTTTCACACTAGATCAATTTTCATCAAATTTTAAGACTGGACCCACTACCATCATTTAAGCTTAATACCAAATATCAAAATTGAAACTCATCGCTGCAAAAATTCACTCAATCATTGAACCAACTGAATCAAACAATCACTAAACTGAGACCCAAATCAATCAACTTATTCTCAAACAACCAAAGCAATTAGATCATTGTAACTAGAATACCAATCAACATACTGTTCATTACAGAAATCAGACTCTATCACTACTGTTACGTTCTGGTATGTTCTATGCTTATAATAGTTTACTTCTTTTCCTTATTATATTCCACAGATTAGCAATCACAAGTACATAAAGTAAAGTGCAGATATAACATTAAACAATCGACAGAAAACAAGCCAAGACAAGAGACACAAGATGTGGTGGCTAGCCAGGGACAAACCCCACAATGTGTGGGGAAACCCTTTGATCAAATATTCTTTTATCTTCAATAATTCAGCAGAGAGAAATAATACAATAAATCTGATTTATATCAGCAATAGCAAACCCTAGATCAGCAGCATCAGCATTAGCGACTTCATCATCAAACTAGGGCAGACGATATCTCACAAACCGACCATCGGATTAGCTTGATTCCACAACCAAAAGTTGCGGCTTTCAGAGGAGGCTCAGATGAACCTACATCACAGTTTAGATGAGGAGATATTCTAGTCCATGAAGGTCAAACTTTACTTCTGCAATTGCAGCTTCAATTTCGGCAGCTTCCGGCTTCAAACTAGGGCAGTCGATATCTTGCAAACCGTCCGTCGGATTGACTTGATTCCACCACCAAAAGTTGTGGCTTTCAGAGGAGGTTCAGATGAACCTACAGTGTAGTTCAAATGAGGAGATATTTTAGTCCACGCAGGTCAAATTTTACTTCTGGAGTTGCAACTTTAGTTTCAGCAGCTTCTGGCTTCACATGTGTGAGGGAGAGACCCTTTTCTGCGCAGTAGACAAGAGACTCTTTTCTGCGCAGTAGAGAGAGAGAGAGATGTGATGAAATGAGTGAGTCCAAATGAGGAAAATTCCTCCTATATTTATACACAACGTTGGTGTTTGAATAGATGCGACTGATGGGTTTTTGAGCCTACATGAGTTGTAGGTCGGCTTGATAATAATTCCATAATCAAAATAAATTCATATCTCCATGAATACTTATTGGAATCGGATGATATTTATATCAATCCTACACTTCCAGACGAGAGGAATCTAATGAACATATTATCAGCCATGAATAAGATGACCCACATGAAGTTTTTCCCTAGTTTCCAATTTTAACACTCCCTCTCAACTAGGGAGAACTTCAATTGCAATCTGTTTATTGGTCATTACTATTCATCCATCAAATGCACTGTCCTGTACAGCCTGACCCTTGCCCTGCTCTACTCTATTCTGCCTATTCTGCTTTGTCTTGTTCTGCCTTGTACTGATCTGTACGACTCTGCTCTGTTATGCGCTGCTCTGCTTTGTTCTGTTCTGATCTACTTTTGTCCGAATTACAAAGAAGAAGAAATGATCAAGGATGTATCATACTGACTCAAAGTCAGTCTCAGAGTATGTACCACTAGTCCCAAACCAGTCTCAACCAACCCGAAGTCAGCGTCAAAGTGAGTACAACTCCACTGGTCCCAGACCAGTATCATCCTCCACTGACTCAAAGTCAGTCTCAGAGTGCGTACCACTGGTCCCAGACCAGTCTCAACTGACCCAAAGTTAGTTTCGTAGTATGTACCACTCTCACTGGTCTTAGACCAATACTACACTGACACGAAGTCAGTTTCAGAGTATGTACCATTGGTCTTAGACCAGTCTCAACCGACCCGAAGTCAGTGTCATAGTATGGTACAACTCCTACCACTGGTCCCAGAACAGTATCATTGATCCCAGATCAATGGAGGTCATCCTAGCGTAGGGAGTACGGTAGATACAACGATGTGTCCATCGGTACTACTATGGTCCCTAACTTCATTTCCCTACTCATTGATCAGATGAGAGGTACTTCCCATGAGTCCTAGACTGCATGGGTAGATGCCTCGATAGGAGAACTAATCAATCCTGTCCTCATAGGAGAACACACCAATCCTAATGCAATCGCCATGGAGAACACATCAATCCAGGCCACCATGGAGAACACATCAATCCAGACCTCACAAGAGAACACATCAATCCAGGCCTCACAGGAGAACACATCAATCCTGCTATAATCACCATGGAGAACACATCAATCCAAGCCTCATAGGAGAACACATCAATCCTGCTACAATCGCCATGGAGAACACATCAATCCAGGCCTCACAGGAGAAATAATCATCCTGCTACATAGGAGAGTGAATCATCCTGTTCCAAAAGAGATCGAATCATCTTGTCCCACAAGAGAGCGAATCATCTTGTTCCAGTACGCACCAACATGGGAGGGTGAGTCACCCTGTGGTCGTATGTTGCTACAGTAAGAATTGCAAGCCCTCATAGCTCCCAGAGCTCAATGTATGAAATATACAGGACCCTTGTACAAGGGTTTCTTGACGACTCCAAGTTGTTTGGGAAAATCACAGATTAGATCTTTCCTCGGGGCTTTGACAAGGTGTATCGACCTATACATCATCTTAATGCGATGGAGCCTCCTTGCTCATCAACTTACCATATCCCAGATGATGTCTATCTGCTGGAGCAATCGATGAATACGGGATTCCTCAATAATCGAATCCCACCTCTAGTTGTCACATAGGATCATGGTGGTATCCAATGTAAATCCAAACAGCTCACTAAAGAGCTTTTGCAACTAGAATGGCTTACGAGAGGCCATGCTAGCAGCAGTACACTCTGCTTTAGCGGTGCTCAAGGCCACCGAATTCTTCTTCCTACTCATCCAAGATATCGAAGCAGATCCCAAGGAGAAACAACACCTGGAATTTCTCTTACGGTCCTCCACATTTCCTACCCAATCAGCATCTATGTATCCAAATAGTCTCACATCTCCGGTAGTGTATCTTAACCCATAAGTGATAGTGTCGCGAAGATATCTCAACAGATTCTTGGCACCAATCCAATGTATGTGGTGGGGTTCAACCATATGTTGACTCAACATGTTGACTGTAAAGAATATATCTAGACAGGAGTTCACTAAGAACATTAATGCTCCGACGAGTTGTCGATACTTGGTAGCATTTCGTAAAATAGTTCCAGCAAAACTACTACTTAACTTCTTGAAGTCAAGCTCCATCGGGGTAGTTACAAGCTTGCAGTCCACCATACCAAATCTTTCCAATATCTTCACCACATATTTTCCTTGAGATAGGAAAGTTTCCCCTGGCTTCTACCACACTTCAAGTCCTAGGAAATAGTGCATCAGTCCTAGGTCCTTCATTTCAAATTCAGAAGCCAACTCCCTCTTAAATTTGAGAATGAGAGGGTCTACACCTATTAGAAAGAGGTCATCCACATATAACACCAGTATGAGAGGTTTATCATCTTCAAACTTAAAGTAAAGGTTAGGATCAGCCTCACTCCTAGTGAATCCCATCTTCATCAAGTAGCTGTTGATCCTCTCATACCATGCTCGGGGTGCTTGCTTCAGCCCATAAAGAGTCTTCTTCAACCTGCATACATGAGATTTTCAATCATAAATCTCAAATCCTTCAGGTTGCTCCATGTAGACCTCTTCTTTGATCGAGCCGTGCAAGAACGTGGTCTTGACATCCATCTGATGTAGGTTCCATCCTTGTGAAGTGGCAAGGGCTATGATTGAGCGGATGGTCATATATCTGGCAATAGGTGCAAATATCTCATCATAGTCTATACATTCCTTCTGGGAGAAACCATGAGCAAAAAAATGAGCCTTATACTTTTCCGTACTTCCATCTGCTGCATGCTTTATCTTGTAAAGCCATTTGGAAGTAACAATTGTCTTGTCCTGGGGTCTGGGAACTACTTCCCAGACATCATTCTTCATAATAGACTCATATTCTTCAGTCATAACATCCTTCCTTACTTGATGCTTGACGGCATCTAAGAATGATGAAGGCTCATTTTGTATGATCGTGCTCATGATGGTCAGGTATCCCTGATACCTATTAGGTTTCTTACTTTCACGAAAGGTTCCTCAGGGTGCAGTATGTCCTTCAGCATCATCAAGTAGCCCCCTAAGCCATGAAGGCCTCTTCCTAGAAGAGGAAGGCTCATGTGGAGGAGGATCAATTAGATCCATGGGTTCTTCTACATCAAGCATTGATTCATCATCCTTCTTTCGGTTCCCTGGTGTCGGCTTCTTGAGAGCTCCTCAAAGTTGGAAGATTGTCAACCTTGCTGAGAGCCATACCTTCTTCAAAGGTGACATCATGACTAGTCACGACTTCCCTTTGACCGGCGTTGAACTTTTCTTCAGGAGTCTTGGAACCCAATGCTTGATGAGGGCATTGATTTTGTACATATACGACAGTGTTTGCAGCTTCAGCCCATAGAAACTTCAGAAGTATTTGATCATGTAGCATTGCCCGGACAACTTCCATAATCGTGTGGTTCTTCCTTTCTGCCACACCATTCTGTTCAGGAGTATATGGTGTAGTAGTCTCCCTCTTGATGCCAACTTCTTTAAAAAAATCATGGAACTCATTAGATTCATATTCAGTCCCATTATCAGTTCTTAAGATCTTGATCTTCTTTTCGATTTGATTCTCGATCAGGGCTTTGAAGTGTCGAAACCAAGAGAACACTTCATCCTTCTCTTTCAAGAAGTATATCCAGGTCTTTCGAGAATAGTCATTTGTAAAAGTAAGATACTATGAATATACTCCCAAGGAGTTCATAGGCATCATACCAGATATGTTTGAGTGAACTAGTTGTAATATTTCATAGGTCTTGCTTTGACTTGAGGGGAATGGTCCACTTTTGAGCTTTCCTTCGGCACATCCTGGACATACACCTTCTTTCTCTACTTGGAATTTGGGCATCCCTATCACCATTTGTCTTACACCGAGTAGAGCTTTATAATGAAGGGGGGAAAACCTCCGATGCCAAAGTTTGGACTGAAGAGATGTGTCATAAGACATGACACCTAGCAGACTTCCATCGACCTGATATAATGAATCAACACGAAACCCAAGAGTAAAGGCATCTTTAACATTATTTTTCGAAACATGTACCTTGCCATCGCTGAAGATTACCTTGTAGCCTTTGTCTTTCATTGCCGAGATGGACACCAGGTTCTTTCAGAGGTCAGGTGCATTTAATACATCCTGGAATTTCTAGCCTTCTTGAATGCTTGTCCTCTTCCTTGATTCCCAGCTCTCCTCTTACCTTTGCTATTGAATTTTTCACTCCTTTGATTGCCATCAGAGGGATTTTGATCATCATCCCAGTGTGAGTCCTTTCTATCAGGGCACTCCCTTGCATAGTGACCTGCTTTATCGCAGATGTAACATCGTCCTTTTCTTCCACCCTTATGTCCAGCCTTTCCTTTTGATTTAGTCTTAGAATTATTTCTTTTCTTAGCATGAGAAGAAAAGGTAGCAGGAGGACCTTTAGGCATGTGCATTTCTTGCTCTTCTACCCTTGTTTCTTCTTGAATGCATCTAGCCATTAATTCCTTTAACCCAGGAATTATATTATTGTTCAAAAGAGTAGTCCTGAACACATACCATTCAGATGGTAATCCTCCAAGAGTCGTAAGTGCCATTTCCCTATCAGTAATAGTCTCTAATAGATAGGAGATCGTTCTTGATCTCGGTGATTCTTAAGAAGTATGCTTGCATACTCTCATGTTTACCCTTCTTGATTTCTCTCAACTTATTTCTAAGAAAAAAAACTTGATTTGCATCATTAACTTTAAATAAACTTACCATTCTATCATAGATTTCCTTGGAGGTGTCCAGTTCAGAGATGTAGGCCACCAAGTGCTTGTTGATAGAGACTTGGATGATATTCTTTGCTTTAACTTCTCTGTTCTTCCATTTGTTCCTTGCAGCAGGAGGTGCATTTGATGGAGGCTCAATAATATTGCCTCTCACATGATCCAACACTCCTTGATCCTCAAGGGTTAGATCGATAGAAATCTTCCATCCGTGATAGTCAACTTTCTCACGGAGCTTGTCTTCGGCAGGAAAGAGTGTTGAGGACCCCATCGTTCTTTTAGGATAGCCTTGCCAATCTTCTCTTCGGTGATTGCTCTTGCTCTTGCTTGGGCTTTGTCTTCACCTCAGCTCTGATACCATGTTAAGTTATGGTATGTTCTATCTGCACTTTACTTTATGTACATGTGATTGCTAATCTGTGGAATATAATAAGGAAAAGAAGTAAACTGTTATAAGCATAGAACATACAATAACTTAACAACTACAAACCCTGATTAACCATATATCAAAATATATACGTTATTATTCTTAATAATATCCATGTATATACGTGATTCCCATGAAGCATACTCACATACAGATCTCAAAATACTGAACCTTGAAATTGAATTACTGTCATAATAAAATAAACATTGGTTCATACACACAACCACTAAATCATTCTAAATAATCACAGAACCATCACTGATGTTTAGTCACATATAACTAGTAGCATCAACATACCAATTCTAAATCAATTCTTCTTCAAACATCACTATTAATCCTAGATCATCAAGTAAGACTTCATTGACAAAGAACATAAACATAGTAAGACTGATTAGACTGATCAAACATCTTATTCAGAAAAACCTTAGCTTTTATACGTGCTTTCCTCAAAACATTTCCGCATGTATACAGGTTTTTCAGGAATCAAACCTACGTATATATCTAAATAGATACACGACTTACCAACATTAAACTCACGTATGTACTTGCATTTCAGGTTAGCAAATCTGAGTACAGATCTGCAATTTATGACTTATAGCTTCGTTGCACATTAGATATTCATAATAAACCCATCTCTTAGCATACATAACAAAACATGTGTAAATATTACATATCTAATCAATCCACTATCAACATAGTCATTTTAGTTCTATTGGATATGATCCATCATCAAATTCACCGGTGCATACTTAGTTTCAAATCAAACAGATCATTAATAGCCCATTATATGCACACTTGCTTTAGATCTAACTATTTATGAAATATTCATCACTTTCACACCAAATACTTTGATCTGCATCTCCTTATATCACATAGCCCTTATCCAATACCACAGTTCAAAAGCACACTAATGTCGATGGTATTCTTTTATGGGATCAAATATCCATTGGTGGGCTCAATACCGTGGATCAATACTATGGTAAAGACCCTTGGTATTTAGAATACCATGGTGCGGAAACTGTATGTGCTTTTATTCTTCATACCAGCATGTGTACGTGGATTTTCTTCATAGAACCTGTGTATACACAACTTTTCTTAACCAAACATGTGTATGTACTCGACTTTGCTTCATATAAGCTACATATACTTGACTTTGCCTCACCATACCTGCATATACTTCTTCAAAATTCATATTTATCATTCCTCTGAATTGCTATACCTTTGACCAAAATGTCTATCACATGTAGACACATCATGTTGACATCTTCATCAAGTAGGTTGCCATCAAAAGACAACTCACTGAGTAGGTTTCCATCAAGGACAACACATTAGTCATACCTCCAACAATCCCCTTCTTTGGACTTGATGGCAACTACTTTAGTGTTTTGTCACCACAACCTCCACAAATTGTAAATACCTATAAAGCACATCAAGATAAGCACCAATATTTTCAAACACCAATTTATTCTCCGCCTTTGACATCAATGGAAAAGGGCTGACCAATGCTAAATGAAAAATTCTCTCCCTTTATTGACATGAGCATTGTATACCATGCTCCCCCTAAGCACATGATGAAACCTCTGAATATATACAAAGAAGTACATAACTCTATGAATCAACTGAATATGGATCTTCCTATCATTCACCCAATCATAGTGGGGTTACATATTTACCTTCATTATTACATCAACCACCCAAAAATGGGATTACATTCATAATTGATTTAGCCTCAATAGTTCAACCATGACTGAATATTACAATTGCATCATAGGTATTTACATGACCTTTACGTCAAGAGACATATATGAAATTTATAACCATGACCAATGACCTGTATACTGAGGGAACAAGATCAATATAGTCTTAAAAAACCATCATATACTATGTAGGATCTACACCATAAGAATCTATCAGAAACAACATGAAAAACAACATGCACATTTTTAGATTCATCAATTTGCAAGATATATCATCAATCTTGTGACCAAGCATGCATCATAATATTTTCCATATAGATCTGTTATCAACTCTCCTCTTGAACTCATCAAGGTCATCTTTCTCTTTCCCTTAGTAGGAAGAGCCTCAATCCATGTTCATTAAAGCATATCCACATATTTGTTAATGCATCAGTCAACATATGTGAGAACCAAGCATATCATAGTAAAGTAAGATAGGGAAAAGTAGCATCATTCCTTAACATCATCAATATGTGACTAAGGATTCCATGTCTCCAAGTATCATTTAGCATATGTATTCATAAAACCTGTAGTAATATCATTCTCTTGGCCAATTTTCTTCATGAAAGAAGAATTATCACACCAACACCACTTCATCAATATGCAACTTAAGTAATCATTCATGAAGACAACCCATAACTCCAACAAAGCATGATGCATCATTCAAAAACTTCAACAACATGAGCATCATTAATATAATCACCATTATGTAACAAGAAATTCTCAAGTAAACATAATGCCAACAATGCATTATAGAAAATTCCCCGCCTCAACTTATTCCAACTGTTCATTGTCAGATCTGATCATATCATCTCATATATCAGTAAGGACATCAAAGTATCTTCATCAATCAGTTATCCATCAAGGAATAAACAACTTATAAAAATCCAAAGCCACTTCTAAATAACATCAATAGACTATAACCATTAATCATCAAAACAAGAAAACCAAATAATAATTGTCTAAATCATATCATATCCTTTTTCTGAGTCTTTCCCACTATTTCTTCATCATAAGAAAACATACGCGATTGTCAGTATTAGAACTCCTGTTATATGTGACTTGTATTCACAAGATCCACATACAGAAAGTAAAATTTTGAAATTTCGTAACCACAACTCCGCCTGAGCCTGTTATGTTTGTACATGTTCACTGTTACTATACCATATGCACTGTTAGTAATATAAGCAACATGAATATTAAAACAATAATGGGAATCATCATCAAGGCAAAACATGTATTACTCCCCCTGAGATGATACATCACTCATCTTGAGGACTTGGTGTTAATTTTTGTAACTGCAGTCAAATTCCAGCTTGGACAACTCAAATGACTGAGATAATGATTTCATTATATTTCTCTTCTCAATAGGACCAAAATCGACCTAAAGATCACCTTATTTGGTCAAGTGGAAGTTGAGTTTTGAATTATTTTATTCATACATGTATTACAGAATGGGTTGGCTCTAACCACATGTTTAACTTCTCAGGTCATGCGCAACCCCAAGTCGACCCTCAAGAAAGGCTATAAATATAAGAGACCTCAAGCTCATTTGGAAACATTGAACTAGCCATATTCTCTTCTCTTATTGTATTGGTTCACACAATTCTGTCAGGGAAAAGTTTGCACAAGGGTTTGAAATCGCAGGGGCGAAGCTCACATAGATCTAGTGTTTTCGGTGTCTCGGACGTTGGCACATATCTGGGTATTTTAGTCCCTAGACGCCGGTACACAAGGAGAGCATCTAGAGACCCATAGATGCTGTCACAGAATCTTATGAGAGTGTCTAGAGACCCATAGACACTTACACATAAGCTTGTGAGAGCGTCAAGGGTTTTAGAGGTAGTTATGAAGGTATCGGTCTGCAAACACTCACAAAAAGTGGTCCTGAGAGAGTCCAACCCATCACGGAGGCATGCATAGTAACTAGAAGAGAGTTTATGAAGGTTTTGCAGTAGATCTAGTGATTTTGACCCCATACACATGCACATAATGGTCTAGGAGCATCCATGCTTCCATAGATTCTGACATTCAATTCACAAAGAACATATAGATCTACTATAGATGCTCACACAACTCCTCTTGCCTACGTCTAGGACGCATGGATGAGATTTCTATATACCAAATATTCTACTCAGTGACAACAACATTCAATAGTGTTCAAATCATCACAAAAATATCCAGTAGTTTACTTCAGTTTGTGATAGAACATTGCAACCATCAGAATGAAGGTTTTGATTATAAGCATGATTAGATCTATTTTAAAGATATCCTAGTTTTTTTGTTGCATAGATTAAGTTAGGGATTATTGTACTCTCTTTTTCTGAATCATTTGATGATGGTATAAGAAGAAGAATATTTGCAAGGATTTTCCCCATAGTGGTTTTTTCCCTATTCTTGGAGCAATCCTGATGTCTCTATGTGTGCATGATTTTCTTCTATTGTTCATTTATGTTCCGCCACATTGATTATGATGATGATGTTATTTCTATATAATTTCATATGTTGATGAATAATGGTGTAGATCTGAATAATGTAATGATGATATGGGGTGAACTTAATGTATTAATGAATAAACACAATTATCAATGAAAAGAACATGTTTCCCTCTGAAAAATTTACATGGTATCAGAGTTGGGCTGAAGAAAATCCATGGATATCACCCTAGTGATGATAGCTTTGATTGAAGCAAGAAGAGGATGGTAAATACCTAAAATAATTCTAATTTTTGAAGAAAACACTGGGAAATTTGATTATTAGGGTTTGATGGATTCTATGAGGATAGGGTTGGAAAGAAAACCCTAGTTTATGGAAACAATACGAGATATGGAACCTAGTTGGTCAATGTGAAGAGGATCAAGCACTTGTGGGAGATGAAGCCCTATATGGGATAATTCCTAGTAGATTTGGTTTAATAACTTAAGGCATCATTGGTATATGGACCTTGCACATTGATGGCCCTTGAAGTTTGGTTCAAAAGGGAGAGGATCACCTCTCATTGAAGAGAATTATTTCGTGACTTATGATGCCTCTTACTTTTGTTTAGACCTATGGATCTGATGATTATGTTTATTTCTTATACTTCATGATGTAATATTCCTAACCAAGAATATTCCTCAAACCCTAGCAAAAACTCCAACCAAATATGTGCAAATGATATAATAACCCAGAAGTGATAAAATAACAGTGGAACAGCATATAATAATGTAAACCAGAAATATAAGCATATACACAAGAAATGCAGCAAGAAATGCTAAGCCATTTATTATACTAAGCAATACATGAGTACAAGAGGTGATTAGATAGATGGCACCTTGACTTACATAAGGCAAGTGAAGAAATACTCTCAAAATGACAAGAATGGCCTCTCTGCGTGGATGTTGTTGTTGTGCTATTGCTGCTGCTAGAAAACAAATGATGATTTGGGGCTACTCCCCTCCTCAAAAAAAGCTTAAACTCTGTATTCGGGATCTACTCAAGAAACCAAGAAAAACCCAGAAAGCTTTCCTAGAATGGCTTTACACTGATCTGCATCCTAGCTATTGGGAAACTGCCGTGCTACTATTGCTACTGGAAATCGAATGATGATTTGGGGCTGATCCCCTCCTCAGAAAACCCTGAAACTATGGAATTAGACTTTACTAAAAAAACCCATAAAAACCCAGAAAGATTTTCTGAAATGGCTGACCCCTAAAAATCACCCCCTTGGGGTTCTGCGCAGTTCCTTAAAGACGCTGATGAAACTGCTGTTGAAATGCTGATGAAATTGCTGCTGAAATGTTGATGAATCCACTACTAGAATGCCAATGGAATACCTTGCCTGAGCAGGCACTCAAAGTCCCCGGGGTTAAGGGTGAGATCTCCGAACGGAGACACTCAATGCACTAAACAATGCTGCAAACTAGCTAAACAGCCCAACATGCTCTAAGTCGAATTGACTATCACAAATGCTCATAACCAGAATGATCCCCAAATGAGGGGGTTCCTCTCTATTTTATAGCCTTTGTCTCTCACAATCCCTAGGCTCACTTTCTCTTGCGTGATCCCCTTCTTGCCATGTGTTCCTTCCCTCCTACGCAGTCCCTCCATGTGTCTGCGTGGGCCCCATTTCTGCATCCCCCTTTGGCCCCCTTGGTTCCCCCTTAAGTCACAATGTTGTGCTACCTAGGAAGTTACTTTTTATTCTAAAGTGAGTTATTTTCCCCTTTCCTCACATTTTATTTACAAATAACTATAGAAGGCAAAAATCGAACAAAATCGAATATTCCAATTAGCCATAGCTAATTAGGAATATTACAGTCTCCCCCAGCAACATGTTGCTTGTCCTCAAGAAACTGAAGTGATGGATGTTGTAAGATCTCCTCACTCTCCCAAGTGGCATCCTCATTCGGCAAATTCTTCCACCTCACCAAGAATTCCCGGACCGTCCTGCTCCGTAACCGTCTCTCCCTAGAGTCAATGATAGCCTTCGGCTGCAATACCAAATGCCCCTCATCATCCATGGGTGGTAGCTCATCCGTCACGGTCACCTACTACCCCAATGCCTTCTTCAGGCATGATACATGAAAAATGTTATGAATCTTGCTGCCTTGGGGTAGCTCCAACTCATATGCAACCTGTCCAATCCTGTGTATCACCCTGTATGGCCCATAAAAGCAGGGCTTGAGCTTCTCAGCCCTGTTCTGCTTCAGCAATGACTGTTGGTATGGCTGTAATCGTAGGTAGACCATGTCCCCTACCTCAAACTTTCTCTCCACCCAACCCTTGTCGGCATACAGCTTCTGCTGGTTCTGCGCTGTAGCCATGTTATCCTTGAGAGCTTGGAGGATATCCTGACTCTCTTGGATCCAAATCTTGGCTCTAGGAGCCTTGCTATCACCAAACATCACGTCAGCAAAAGATAAAGGATGATACCCATATAAGGCATAGAATGGTGACATACCAATGGACATGTGATGTGAAGTATTGTAGCAGTACTCCCCCAGACACAGCCACTTCAGCCATGCTCGCTGCTGCCCACTGACATAGTTACGCAAGTAGCCCTCTAGCCACTTGTTAACTATCTCCGTTTGTCTATCCATCTATGGATGATAGCTGGTACTCGGTGTCAACTCCGTCCCCATCAATCAGAAAAGCTCCTGCCAAAACCCACCCATGAAACGACTGTCCCTGTCACTGACGATGGTCTTAAGAAGACCATGTAGCCTGAAGATCTCCCTGAGGAATATCTCACCCACCTGTGCTGTTGTATACTGTGCGGATATGGCAAAGAAATGTGTGTACTTCATCAGTCGATCAATGACGACAAAGATGCAATCCTTGCCCTGTACCATGGGCAACCCTGTGATGAAATCCATCGAAATACTCTCCCATTTCCCCTCCAGAATGGGAAGAGGCTGCAATAATCCTACGGGATGGCTCATCTCTCCCTTGTTCCTCTGGAAAACATCGCACTCCTGGATGTGTTGGAGTACATCCTCCTTGAGGCCCTTCCATGAGAACCTCTCCCTAATGGCCCTGTAGGTTTTGGTAAAACCCTGATGTCCTGCCAATGGGGAATCATGTGATGCTTGGAGTATATTCTTCTTGAGCTGAGACCCCTCAGTCAAGAAGATCCAGTCCCTGTAGTAGATGATCTCATCAACCACCTTGTACCTGTCATTTGCCACCTACCCATCCAGAACCTCACATGCAAATCTGTCCTTGGAGTACTCTACGAAGAGACAACGTGGTTGGTCTACGTGAAAGGGCATCTGCTACCACGTTCTTCTTACCTTTGACATACTCAATGTCAAAGTCATATGCTTGGATCTTACTGATCCACTTCTGCTGCCTCTCTTGTAGCTGCTTCTGCTCCAAAAAGAACTTGAGGTTGTTGTGATTAGTCCTCACCCTGAACCTGTTGCCTACCAAATACTGTCAGTACTTAGGCAATGCATGCATGATGACTAGCATCTCCTTGTCGTATATGGAATACAACCTCTCGTGCGGAAGGAGCTTCTGGATCTCAAATGCTATAGGGTGACCCCCCTACATCAATACTGCACTGATCCTCTCTCCCTCCGCATCACACTCCAAAACAAATCGTTGAGTGAAATCTGGAAATGCAAGCAACTCCTGGATAGCTCGCTCTATGTCTCCCTTTCGGAAGACTGCCTCCATCCGATGAGCCAAGATAGTTTGAGGCAGATATGTGTGTTGTCCCTGTATCTTCTCATGCCTCCCTCTCTTCTCATCATCTCACTCCATCTCCAGGGTCTTCCAATCTGTCGTGGCCTTCCCTAGAGTGATAAGCCACTAAACACCCAGTATCATGTTGGTGTCCAGAATACCGACCACAAAAAAGTGGTCAGTCAATGTGTAGGTTCCCATCGTCATTGAAAGCTCTCGAACATAATGAGCACACGTCATGGTCTGATCTCCTGGGACCAAGACTGAAAACCCATCAAAGCTCTTTGTCTGTATACCTCTCCGATGAACCATCTGGGCATCAATGAAGTTGTGGGTTGCCCCAATATCAACTAAAATTGATACGCTCTGGCCACGTACTATCCCTCATACGCGTAGCGTCAGATACTTGGGAACTCCCCGCAACGTTGCAAGGGCCCCTCCAGTGGGTGAAAAAGATGCACCACCTTCTGCTGGTGGTGGAGGTGGCAAAGGTCCTTGTATGGCATGGCTATCTCCTACCTCCACATCCTCCTCGTCATCCTCTTCTCCACTGCTCTCGGAGAAGACCTCAATAAAACGTGCTTTACCAGTAGTACATCTATGTCCTGGTGCCCATGGCTCCTGACAAGTGAAGCACAACCGCTTCTTCTTCAGCTCCATCCTGGCATCATCGTCAAGATGTACTTGTCGTGGATTCCCCTTTCGAGGTGGAATCCTCACATCCTTCCCCTTAGACTGGAAAGTCTGTCTCTGGGGGTAAGGTGTTCGGGTCTTGGGTAAGACATCCTGTAAGTCCCAGGTCCTGCTGGTAGCATCCTGGAGCGTAGCTGGTCTAGTGGATCGGAGTAGACCCCGAAGTGGCTCGGTTAGCCCCTCAACATACATATAGACCCTCCGTTCCATGCAGAGGTCTGGAACCATCACGAAGACCCTCAAGAAATCTGCAATGTAGGTCTCTGGGCTCCCTGTCTATTTGAGCCTCTCCAGCTCAACGAAATGCTGCTCTGGATCCCTCTGATCAAATCGCTCCATCAGTCTCCTCGTAAACTCGGCATATGACATCATTGTGGAGTGCCCCAATGTAACCATCCCATGAAACCACTAATCCTGGGCCTCGCCATCCAAATGCAACGTTGCCACCTTGATGGCCTCTGCCTCCGACGTCTGGTTAAGCTGGAAATAAATGTCTAGCTTCTCCACCCAAGACTTTGTCGAACTGTTTGATGAGCCATCAAACGTAGGCAAGCGGAATCTATTCGCTGCACGGTGGGTGTCACCATCATGGTAATTCCGGTACCCTCTGTGATGATCGCGGGGTCTGCTATCCTGTTGGAGCTGAAAAAAATCTCTGAATGAGAGGGCTTCCCTGAACTCCTACCCATAGGCCTAGTACTCTGCAAAATAATCGCCCATATGCCCGGGCTCTGCTTGCTGCTGGGCTACGGCCCCCATGTCTACTCCAAAGAAGGTGGGCATGGTAGATTGTGTAGGGGCATGTGAGGCCCCCTGCTGCGCAGTATCACGCTGCTCTGGAAAGTGATGGGATGCACCTGATCCCTCACCGATATACAAAACTCGTGGGCTCTCCCGCGGTCTAGCCTCTACTGTCGTGAATCTCTACCCCATCACCTCAATCTGCCTCGACAGATCCTGCACTTATTTGAGGAGCATATCCACAAATCTCTTCCTGTCCTCATCTACCATCTGCTCTGCGTCCACTACTGGCTCTCTCTGTTCTGCGTCTACCACAGGTTCCTCTTGTTTTGCGTCTGCCATAGGAACACAATCTCCCTCTTCATAGATATTCTCCAACCTATGCCCAGTGTCTTTGTATCTCTGACCTCTGTAATAGATATAGGGTTTTCCCCCAGTGTCATAGATTGCTAGCTCCACAGGCTGAGCCAGATCTATGCTCTGATACCACTGTAATATTACTAACCTACAATATTCCTCAAACCCCAGTAAAAACTCCAACCAAATATGTGCAAATGATATAATAACCCAGAAGTGATAAAATAACAGGGGAACAACATATAATAATGTAAACTAGAAATATAAGCAGATACACATGAAATGCAGCGAGAAATGCTAAAAGCTGAAACCCTGGATTCAGGCTTTACTCAAGAAACCCAGAAAAACCCAGAAAGCTTTCCTGGAATGGCCTTACACTGATCTGCGTCCCAGTTGCTAGGAAATTGTCATGCTACTGCTACTACTGGAAATCAAATGAGGATTTGGGGCTACTCCCCTCCTCCGAAAAGGCTGAAGCTCTGAAATCGACTCTACTAAAAAACCCAGAAAAACCTAGAAAGATTTTTTGAAATGGCTGACCCCCGAAAATCACCCCCTTGGGGTTCTATGCAGTTCCTCAAAGACGTTGATGAAACTGCTACTGAAATGCTGATGAAACTGCTACTGAAATGCTAATGAATCCACTGCTGGAATGCCAATGGAATACCTTGCCCGAGCAAGCACTCGAAGTCCCCCAGGGCTAAGGGTGAGATCTCCGAACGGAGACACTCAATGCACTAAACAGTGCTGCAGACTAGCTAAACAGCCAACGTGCTCTAAGTCAAAATGACTATCACAAATGCTCATAACCAGAATGATCCCCAAATGAGGGGGTTCCTCTTTATTTTATAGCCTCTGTCTCTCACAATCCCTAGGCTCACTTTCTCCTGCGTGATCCCCTTCTTGCCATGTGTTCCTTCCCTCTTGTGCAGTCCCTCCATGTGCCTGCGTGGGACCCATTTCTGCGTCCCCCTTGGTTCCCCTTTAAGTTACAATGTTGTGCTACCTAGGAAGTGACTTTTTATTCTAAAATGAGTTATGTTCCCCCTTCCTCACTTTTTATTTACAAATAAGTATAGAAGGCAAAAATCGAAAAAAATCGAATATTCCAATTAGCCATAACTAATTAGGAATATTACACATGCATATGTATGTTTCTAACCTCCTTGATGAGATGTGATAAGTAGATCCTTCTTCAGGATCATTTTGAGATGTTGGAAAGAAAAGCTAGATCGTGAAAGAGGTAAAGAGGCACTATTTGAACATGTTACACAAGATACCTATGTATAATGAGAAGGTGCATGTGTATTTTAATACCACAAGGTATGCATGGTATGTTGTGTTTCATCTATTGGCTCAGTAAGCCCTAAGGTATGATCAAAATGTCTCTTTCTTTGATGAATCATATATGCATATGAAAGTGATTTGGATCTATCTTTCCTATGATAAAATGATGCACTTGGTGTTGAACATTTTGATATTCTTGAATTCTATGGTGACTATCTAATGTTGATACATTGATACACTTGATTTTTGACTAACATCCATCGATTGGATTTCTTGATCCCATACAAAAAGGCTAGCACCTTCACTCTAGTAAATGATACCCTTGATAGTTGTCATGATGGATTTCACATAGAAGGATAGTTCATTGACTCCTATACATGGGTCTGTTGATAACGCTTTTGATAAGCATGATAAAAGCATATGGAAAGAAAGATTGACACTCTCTTTGTTTTGATGAAGTTTTATTTAATGACCTTACTTGATCTTATTGATAATGAAGAGCATGGAGACTTTTATGTTAGAGGTATAAGTGTAATATTGATATCTAGATCTCCCACTAACTATGGTCATGTCTTGATTTGATGAGCAACTATGGCATATATGATTGTCTTAAATTGATGGAGTGACTTGATAGAAAGGGCTACTGTGTCCATAATATTTGAGATATGTTGTTGCATATATATGTTTCTTTGAGTCTAACCTTTGATGAAAGGTTGATGTGATGAAGTTGATAGCCATGATAGATATATGTTTATGATCTAACAAATCTATTGTTGCTTGACTCTAGCAAAGACATGCTGATGACGTGAATAAATATGAATGAAGTGGATTCCTAATGAGAGGGAGAATCTCTTCTCAAGATTCTTACTCACACAACTATTCTCATTATGTACTATTGAAGTATGACTAATGTGTTTCTGACATTATTGAACTGCAGCAGGTCTCAGATCTGAACCACATATAGAAATCAGAGTTTCTACTCTAGACGCAGTCATAGAATTGGGAGATCTCATCCTGGACACACGCATCCTAAGGCCTAGAGAGCATCCAGGTAGCTAAAGATGCTCCCATGCTAACCTGAAGGGAGTGTCCATGGGTTTGACTACAATTGACCATCATATGAAGCTTTTTGAGTCTATCCGAACTTCGAACCAAGGTGTCTCTGACATATTCTGCCACTGTAATATGATTTCTAAAGTTGTTGGGTTAAATTGTTGATCACATAAAAATGAAAGTATTGTGTGTTACACAGCAATTTGTCACCGTTTGTCACCGTCCCTGTTACCCCTCCCCTGTACATTGGAGGACTCATTCCGGGACCTGTGAGAAGTGACATGACCTGAAACCACTTGCATCATATTCCTCTAAGTATGAGCTTCATTTGCCCTGAAGACATCTCCTGCAAAATACTCATGAAAACAACTCTTTTTGCATTAGCGCGGGTTCACAGTTCATTGCCCGCGCCAATGAGGGAAATCCTCTATAAAGGGCGCGCCATTGGCGCTCTGTCCTAGAGTCGCACTCGCGCCAACCGAATTGAGTAAAGTTTTCAACGACCAAACTCCCGAAGGTTCTCTTCAACCCATTCACCAACTGAATCTATGTTGAGCTAGGATGGTTTGGCTTCGAATCTCCATAGAAGGGAAAGTGGTTTGCCACCTTTCATGGAAGTTTCCAAGTGATAAAGCCAATCCCATGAATAATGTGGTTGATCCTATCTCTTTCCCTCTCTATCTATAAAAGCTTGCCTCTATGCCTTGAGCAAGCTAGTTACAGTCATAATAGTCAGTAGTTCCAGGAGTTCAAGAGTTTGAAGCTGCAAGAGCCTTCTTTGCACCCATAAGGCCAAATCTAAGTAAGGATATTCTTGTCACCCAAAGAGAGAGAGGCTTGTTCCTCATCCCAACAAGCTTTACAAGACTTGTGTAGCTGATTACCCAGCCAAAGGAGGATTTGACGTCAGAACAATGGTTGTATTCTTCTTTGTTATTCATTAATAATAGATGACTATCATTATGGTTCCATTCCCATTGTCTTATGTTTGATGTTGAGTTATATCTTTTCTGACTGGTATATAATTGCATCTACTAGATTTTACGCTTGTTTTCGTGTTGTTCTTTGCGTGTGCAGGTATCCTATCACGGAGATCATGCGGATCGTGACTGGCCAAAGCAAAGGAAAGAAGGCGACATCTCTTCGACCAACACTAGTGTTGGAATCCAAGTAGGTTCTCACCATCACCATCGTGTGATTGTTGGTAGACCCGGTCTGGGCTAGTAGGGATCGTCTCTGTCCGCAGAGAGGATTTACCTCCACAACAATCTGGCGACTCCGCTGGGGAGATCTTGTTGTTTGATTTGTAAACTTTAGACAGAAACTGAAGCACGGCCAGGTAGCCTTCGAAACGCTATTGCTTTGCATTAGCGAAGTAGATCAACGCCACTTCAGTCAATCTCCAGTTTGGTTTACGAACTAAACAACTTGGAGTTTGTCTTGTCTCTTTGGTATTTCTTATTTTGATTGCTTAGATAGCTTTCTAGGTCGAATTTCTTGCTGTTTCTTGCTTCCTGGTTTGCCTAGATACTGTTCTCAAGCCCTGGGTCACTTGCTTTTGTTTTGATTTAAGTTAACTTGATTAGCGCGCTTTTTAGCCTAACAGTCGCGCTATTGGCGCAAGTTGCTCAAAGACAACCCACGCCAATCCTATAAAGGCGCGAGTTGCACCCTGACAGTCGCGCCAGGCCTGTCAACTTTTCAAGTTCACTTGTCCTTAAGCCCTCTGAGCTTGGATTTGTGTCTAGCTGTGTCTTTTTCAATTACTGGAATGTGTTTGACCCTGATTTGACTGGTTTTAGACCTTCATCATTTGGGTGTTTGCTTTTTTCTATCGGTTTCACATCTTAGCCCTAGGGCATCTAGTGGCTTTGTGCGTCGAGCCTCCCGGAGGTGTTTTGTGTTCTTTGATCACCCGGTCAACATTGTGGTTATTCCTTTGCATTCGCTCAGTAGTTGTCAAAGTTTTTCCTTGTTATCCAAGTGATTTGTTTCTTTATCGCTTGGGTTTCACTTGGCTTCGTTTGAGCTTGGATCACATAGCTCATAAGAGGTCTTTATATTTTCTTTTTGGTTTGAAGGATTGTTTTGGTGTTTTTGGGATCCGTTTATGTTCTCATTGAGTGAAATTGGTCTTTTGCTCGGTGTTACTATCTCTCAAAATTCATTTTGTGCACTTTGCCATTGAAAAAGGAAAGCGAATAACCTCTGTTGCGTTTCATTAGTTAATTGAAATTAGAAGCTTTTCATTGATTAAGTGATTTTAAAACAAAAGAAAAGTTTCGTTTATTCGTCATTAGCTGCATCAAAGTGATTCGTGCTTGTTTGTGGTCATTTTGTTTGAAAAATCCTTAACTCTCTTGTAGTTAGCATTCATCGAACGAAATGATATTCTTTGGCATATAGTTTGCATTTAGAAATTGTGAGAGATTACATACGGTAGGACCTGAAACTGAAACTTAATCAAAGATCAACCATAAAATGAAATGAATGAACTTAAAAACGCATTGGAACATAACGCTCACTGATTAGAGGTCTAGGCTAGAGACGTGCTCCAGCGTCGTTAAACCTAGTCACTGTTGTTTCACACTACGGTTGGGTGATTCCTCCTTTTGTGACTCGATAGTGGTCTAGCACGGACTTGAGCTCCCACGTACCATCGCGTATATAGGGGAGACCGCACTAGCTTATCATCCTTTATCCACAGGAAGCCGTGTCTGCCGCCTTACAAGCCGTAACGCACCGAACACAACATTCGGGAAGATTGACTGCCGTATGGGAAGTCCTTGGTTTTCATATGACTGCCAAGGTGTATATGCAGTTTTATGGATTTGTTTGGTAAACCCTTTGCCTAGTCTCTCTAGAGTAGTCACTTTTGATCCTTTTCAGACTCCTTAAACGAAAAGGCTCACTTGAGTAGTTTGTCACTTCGGGCTCACAAAACATTCGAAGGCGACTAGAGTCACCTTTTTGTCCTTTTCTCGACTCTTAAAACATGAAAAGGTCAAGTTGTGCCTTTGCATCTTAAAATTCATTTGGCCACGATAAACATTACCTGGTTAGATCTTGTGTGTGTTAGTTTGCGTAGGGTCCTTTATCGTTAGATTCCCTTAGGTTTGTTTGAAGTTTGCCATCCTGGCTGACCCGTCAACTCCGGTTCCAAGTGATCAAGGCTCTCCATCTTCCGCTGCTCCTGAGGTACCAGTTGTAAGTGATACTCTTCCTATTATCCCGAGTATCCAACCTATCAACTCTCGTGCCCTGAGCGATGAAGATTACGAAGTCGATTGGAACCCCATCTAGGAGCTTGACGAGGACGATATTCCTGTTACCCCCCTGGTGTTTCGTCTCTAATGTCTACCTCCCACATGGATGAGACATCCCCTAGCATGAGTGAGACACCTGTGGTGTCGAATATCGACACTCCCATCCCAGCTACTTCTCCACTCCCCCCACGCTATCAGTCGTTGAGGGATAGGGTAAGTGCCAGGACTCCTGCTTCGACCATGTGGGATCCTCATATCACTCCCACCACGGGACCTTTTGTTTCACAACCCCATACTACACCTGTTACTTCAGTTCCGACGAATCCAACTATTTGTGTAGCGCATTCGACTCCGGTTGTTAGTGCCGTAACAACGTCCTCGTCTTTGAACACTGGTGCTGGTCCCCCTCACGGTCAAGTGAGTAGTGGCCATCCGGAACTCTCGCCTAGAGTTGTCCACCCTACACAAAGTGCTCCACCCTCTTCTGGTCCCGTTCCAAGAGGGGGGCCATATGATGCCTCTGGACAAGCTGTTTAGGATCCAAATGTGCATGGTCTATTCTTTTATTATGATTCTACCAGTCAATACCTTCAACTTTCTCAACCCTTCCCTACTCAACCTTTTGTTGAGGTTTCGGTACCATTATCCATTACTTGGGACCCTAGTACTCACTCTTTCCATGGAGGCCAAGCAATGCCTACACAGCTTCAAGAACCGCCTAACCAAGTCCAACCACCTTATGTGCAAACCCCCCAAGGGCAACAATATTATGGCCAGTCTTACCCAGGCCAACCTGGGGGCCTACAAGGACAACCCTATCAGGGACAACCTTTGGCCACTGGCAGTCCATCTTTTACCTATCTGACTCAACCTTCTGGTTATCTGGGGCAACCCGGTACCCAGCAAGGTTACCCGTCTGGACAACCAGGACAACCTTATATTCAACAAGGCCAACCTGGTAGTCAGCAGGGTTATCCCTCTAGACAAACCGGACAAACTTACATTCCACAAGGTCAACCGGCAGTCCAACAGGGATATCCTTCTAGGCAAGGGGGGCAGCCTTACATACAGCAGGGCCAACCCACTGCCCAGCCTAGTCATCCTTCTGGGCAAACGGGCCAGCTCTCTGCACAACAAGGCCAACCCACTGCTCAGCTCAGTCATCCTTCTGGACAGGCTAGCCAACCTCAAGGTCAACCGGCCATCCAGTTCGCTCAACCATCTGCCCTGTAAGGACAATCCTTGGTTGCTCAAGGACAACCTGGTACCCAGCAGACATATCTCTCTGGGCAAATAGGTCCATCCCAAAACCCAACCAGGCCAACCTTTCGGCCAGATGGTCCAAGCCTAACCTATTCAAGGACATTCTTCTGGGACCCAGACTCAACTTTGTTATCAAATGCAAGGTGGGCCACGACCCCAACCTTCTTATCAGGCTCAGTATGGAGCTCAGAAAATGTATGGCTACCAACAACCCCAGGGGCAAACTCAATTTACCCCTTACCAAAATTATCAACAAATGCAGGTTACTCCTTATCAAAATTATCAGCAACAGTACGTTGCACCTGCAGGTCAAGTTGCTAATCCACGGGATGCTGGGGGGCAGACCCAGGGTCAACTGTCTGCATATGGACAGAATCCTTACGGGTAGAATCCATATGGACAGAACCCCTACGGGCAAAATCCCTATGGGCAGAGCCCTTATGGGCCGGGCCCATCCGGACAAAGTCCATGGGGGCAACCACCACCTGGTTGGAACCCTGGTACTACCTCTCTTCCATAGCCACAAATGTCCTTTAACCCTCAGTTTCCTTTCTTAGTGACGTTGGAACTTCCAGATGTGTCCAAGTTGACGAATGATCCCATTCTTCATAATCCATATTGGCCACCGATTCCAACTAAAATACCCGTGATTGCCCAAAATTCGATGGCAAAGCTGGTGAAGATCCTCAAGCCCATGTCATGACCTATCACCTTTGGTGCTCATCCAAATCGTGGCTTGATGACTCCATCCGGCTTCGCCTCTTTCAAAGGACTCTCACCGGCTCAGCCGCTAAGTGGTATATTGAGCTGAATCGCGGAACATTTCAAGATTTCAACTCGCTGGCTATGGCATTCCTAACTCATTTTCAGTTACCCATTCGGTATGAGACAGGGACACATCTCCTTACGTCTCTCAAACAGGACACGGCTACGCATATATCCGATCATATACATGAATGGAGACGGCGTCGTCGCTTGATCAAATTTTGGATTCCTGATCAGCTCTTGACCGATTGGTTCACGACTTCCTTTGTCCCTGCGATCGCGCGAGACATCGCCATGAGAGCTTGTGTAACTGAAGAGCAATCTATCGCGCGTGCTCAGTACCTTGACTTAGTATACTCTCAGTCAGGTACTTTATATGATTATTTTCCAGACGCCCCGAGGCCCGGACAATCCAAAGCTCCGCCAAAACCATCTGTTGACGGAGTTATTGGCTCTGTAAACACGTCATCAAAGAAATCGACCGCAAACCCTGGGAAGCAAAAACAGAACGCTTCTAATGGAAATAATTCTCAGGGTCAATCTAATTCTGGAAGTACCTCTGAGGTTAACGCCGTCCAGTCCACCGCGGCGGATAAATCCTCGAAAGGGAAGAAGAAAGGGAAAGCTAAGAATAAGACCGAACAACCTAAACAGGACTCCCCTAAAAATCCACCCGAGGAAGGAGCCAAACGAAAACCTAAGTATCCTTGTCTTATCTGTGATGAGGATCACTACACTAAAGACTGCCCCAGGCGGTCCGAAGTTAGTCGATTATTGAAAGGTGCTCCTGGGACTCCTGCTGTGCTCAAAGAACCTTTCCCTTCTCAGCAAACTCAAATGGTGGCAGACCCATCTCAACCCTCTTCCTCATTTGGCTCTCAAGTATTTATGGCTGGGACAATTCCCATCCATGTCACTACTCGAGCAAAAGAATATCCCTCTCCTGCCGGGAAAGAGCCGGAGGTCCCCTCCAGCGCTCCTCTGTCCAGTTCTGGTCCTCTCCACATCGAAAGACCCAGCACTGAGACGATCCCCCGACCCCCTCCGAAAGGTGTACTCCGGAAGTCTTCTTACAACCCTAATGCTCGTGCTGCCCAGCACTACAGCATTGTTGAGGACTTAGCTCAGGCTCCATCTGCTATGTCTACTCTAGAAGTCCTCCAGAGCTGCCCCTCTCAGAGGAAGTCCTTGCTATCGGCCATCAGTGGCATAGACCCGGCTGATTCAGATTTGATTTCTTTCGATCTCGAGGGCTATACGCCGAGACTGCCCCACCAAATCGCTTTCCTTATACAGGTCATCATCAATGGCAAAACTATCCATCGTACAGTCATTGATGAAGGTGCCTCAACTTGCATCATGTCTGTTGCATGCTGGAAAGCCATTGGTTCTCCTACGTTAAGCCAGTCTCCTACGAAGTTAGAAGCCTTTGATGGAAGAGAGTCTTGTCCTTACGGTATCCTCCAATGCTTGCCCATCTCCCTAGAAGGGAAGATGGTAGAAGTGGAGGTAGAAGTCGTTGACGCTAATCTCACCTATAATCTCCTTCTCGGACGTAGCTGGACAAATGCCATGCAAGCCGTGGCTTCCTCCCTTTTTCGTGTCATTCATTTCCCTCATCAGGGGAAGATTGTCACGGTGGACCAGCTCTCCTTCTTTGCCTCTTCTTCTGAAGGTAATGTACCATTCGTGGAGCATACCTCTAAATCATTCGAGAGTGTGGGAGCCGAACTCTTTAAAGATCCCGCTCTAATGGGTGTCTTTCCCCTTCCACCTCTGAATCTCGCCCCTATTAACATGATCTCTCTGCGTTCTGATCCGTGGGTCCTTCCTCCCGCTAATCAGGAAGAATCCTGGGGCAATATGATGCCGTTGAGTCCTGCCGAGCTCAACTACGTCGAAATTGTTGCTGCATCGTCTCCCCCTGCCGAACTTGCTCTTCCGAGCAGTGTTCCCGACTCATATGTTCATTTCCCTTGGCTTGGAGATGATGCTACTTTAGATCCATTAAAGGAAATATTTCCTTCCGATGAAGCCATCATAGAGACCATGTCTCTTGAAGAGCTCCCTTGGTCAGATCATCACCACCGCTCTTCGTTTCTCCCTCCCCATCAGGAAATGATCGCATGTCTCGAACGGTTTGCTTCATGTATCCCATCCTTGCCCCTTCAAACGCATATTCAGATTTACCAAGTCTCTTTTGAGGGAAATATGGGAAACATCACGCAAACCCAACCCATCGACATCTCTGTGAAATCAGGGATTGTTGAGTACATTTACATAGGAGTCACTTGCACTCCAGAGGAAGTTCAACTCTACACCGATCTATTTCGCGAATTTCGTGATGTCTTCGCTTGGTCCTATGAAGAGATGCCCGGCATCAACCCTAGTATAGTGGTGCACGAGATACCTACATATCCAGGGGCTAAGCCTGTCCGTCAGCGCCTACGCCCTGTGCACCCCCGAAAGGCCGCAGCCATCAAAGCAGAAGTCGAAAAGCTTCTCAAGGCTGGTTTCATTTACCTTATTCCACTGACGGATTGGGTCTCTAATATAGTTCCTATGAACAAAAAGCAGGGCACTATTCGAGTCTGTGTTGATTACCATGATATCAGTCGCGCTTGTCCTAAGGATAACTTCCCTACACCCTTCATCGATCAACTTATTGATGAATGCACAGGAAGTGAAATTTACTCGTTCATGGACGGTTTTTCTAGATATAACTAGATCAACATCGCGCCTGCTGATCAACATAAGACCGCTTTTATCTGTCCTTGGGGCACTTTTGCCTATAAGAAGCTCCCTTTCGGTTTAAAAAATGCCGGCGCTACCTTCCAATGTGCGATGTCCTATGCCTTTCATGATATTTGGCACATTGCGCAACCGTATTTGGATGACCTTCCAGCTCATTCAGCCAAGCGTCAAAACCATCCCTCCCATCTTCGTGAAATTTTTCTCCACTGTCGACACTATCGTATTAGGCTCAATCCTCATAAATGTGTCTTCTGCGTGGAATCAGGCCGACTACTTGAGTTTATCGTCTCCCGAGAAGGCATCCGTCTGGATCCCCTCAAAGTCGAGGCCATCCTGAATCTTCCTCCCCCTGCTTCTTTGCAGCAGTTGCAAAGCTTGCAGGGCAAAGCAAATTTCCTTAGACGTTTCATTCCGAATTATGCCGAGGTGGCTAAGGGTTTCACACGGTTGTTGAAGCGAGACACACCCTTCCATTGGGATGCTATCGCTCAGGAGTCTTTCGAGCGACTCAAGGGTCTCCTTGTCTCTGCTCCATTATTGCTACCTCCGAACTACCACCGTGATTACACTCTATATCTGGCCACCGCCGATACCACTATCGGCATGGTTCTAGTGCAGGATGATGATGATGGCAATGAGCACGTTATTTATTACCTCAGCCGCAACCTCCTGGATACGGAAACTCACTACGCTTACGTTGAGAAGTTGGCATTGGCCGCTGTGTGAACCGTCCAACGTTTCCGGCACTATATCCTATTGCGCTCCACGACCGTGATTTCTAACTGCAACCCGATGACATACATATTGTCGCGTCAGTTGTTAGGGGGAAAATACTCTAAATGGATCGTAATCCTCCAAGAGTTTGACTTGGAATTTACTGCTGCCAAGTCTAAGAAGTCTCTGGTCTTCGCTGAATTGCTCTGTTCTTTGCCATCTCCTTCTGCACCTTCTCTTTCAGAAGATCATATCCCAGACGAAACTCTTTTTCTGATCAACACCCTCGATCCTTGGTACGGGGATATTATTGTGTATTTACAAAACCCAAAAAATAATATGTGTTCTGATACATCCTCGAACAACATGTCCCTCAAAAAATATGCATGAAAGAAACCTGGGAGTCTACTCGTGGTGGTGTTGATGATAGCACGTCACTGCATGCACCAAGCATCTCAACAGACGATGGATGCGGGATGGCACCCCCACCGTGTGCCTCTGATATGTGAATGACACATCCGCCAATCTAGCATAGCCTGGAATCCCTTGGGTAAGTCCCTCGAGATTCTACACCAGCTCTTCCCCCACGACACCTCTTGCCTGAGGGTCAACTGCAGGTTGGTCCCTCCTCGCTATAGGAGACAAACTGGCTGGACACTCTAGGCCCACATCTGTATATATATATATATATATATATATATATATAACTGTCATCAGAACATGCATGTATTGACAAAAAAATAAAAAATACATAAAAAACATCAAAAAGAGAAGATCATACCTAGCTCCTCTTCCCATTCCTCCCCCTCTGGCAGTGGGAGGTCTGGGTCCCCCATGAAGTTGGTTCCCGCGTATGGCCAGTCCTCTACCACGATCAACTGGCGGCGAAGCCATATGAAGAATTCGGGCCGCGAAGACATCTGCTGGCCCCCTCCTCCTCTAGCAATCAATGCTGCCCAACGAGCCATCCTAGGCTCTCGTGGTAATGGGTCCGCTACTACAGCTCCCTGGTACTGGAATAACGGTAATCATTCCAAGAAGAATGATACCACAATCGAACCATACCCAAACTGTTTCACCCCCCCGCGCTTACACTTTGTAAGCTGCCTCTTGATATTTGTGGTCACTGCTGTAGCCCAGTCAAAAATGGTGGGGCTAAGACATTCTGTCGTCAGTAACAGATGGTTCTTGCTGGCCTCATGGGGCACATGTGCCCCAGCTGTACGTGTGATGGTGAATAGTATCACCTTGAGAACCAAATCATGGATGGTGGCGATATCCACCTTGGCGCTGTTCTTCCCAAATTGTGCCTCTGGGCACACACGAGCCTTTACTTCACCTATTTTCTCTGCGGAAGGCCTACTTCTGGTCAGAATGGGGATTGCCCCTCTCTGTGACAGCCCAGTAATGAAGTACACACCAGATACATCCAGCTCTAAGGTATGATCCCGTAGTCGAAATACTTGGTCATCGACGTCCCAAGCATCCACTATAAACTGTAATAGCTCTAGTTGAGCTCGCAGATAGGAGGTGAGAAAGAATTTCTTGAGACCACAGTCTCTCAAGGCATTCATGCATCCCTCATCTGCGATGGCTAAGGCGTCTATGGCATCGTGCTCTCGTTCTTTCCATTCCACCGGCTTTTTTGCGTGTTTCCTGCACCCACATGAATGAATAAATCATTAATGAAACCTTGGTAAGCATATACACCAGACAAATTTAAAAAATGATGGGAAAATTTAAGTGAAAACCTAGGTCACGCGGATACCCGCGCCAATGGGGCGCAACCCTAAATTTTAAAATCCCCCTTGTGGAGGCTCAAATCAGGAACAAAATGCATAAAAACATGTATGAAAATGAAGCTTAAGAGAGCGCCTCTTACCTGGAACTGGCAGAATCTCAAATGGTTGCCCAGATTGGTGGTAATCGCTGCTCGAAGTTTGCACTCCAAATGGACCACTACCACTATGCACAAGGTAAAAAGGTAAAAGTAATTTTGTTTTTTACATTTTCACCACATTTATAGACTTTTTGACTTGTAATAGGGTTTAAAAAGTTGATTTTTGAATATTTTAATGTACTTTTGGTCAAAAACAGGTTTTACGCTTGTTTCTGTTGCTATGACAGGTCCTTTTTGCAACTTCGATGGTGAAATGAGTTGTGTTTTATGCTTTTTCGGACTCTTTAAATACACGAAAAAGTCATTATGGAGTTATCTTTCAGCTTTTTTCTAACTCGTTAAAAGTGAAAAGATTGCCGAGTTGCCCCTCTTGACTCGTTAAAAGTAAATAAGAGGCGGTCGTCTTTAAACCCTTTTCCGACTGTGTAAAAACGAAAAGATTGTCGGACCCTTGTCGTTTCCGGTTCGTAAATGGTTATGAAACGACGTGATGTTGATCGCTTTTCTACTTTTTCAGATCGATTTCACTATAATTGAAAATTACTCCTCGATCGTAACGTTCGAGCGGTTCTTTCGAGCATTGTTTTATACTTTTTCGGGCTCGAGAGACACAACTTTACGAAAAAGGACCCCCCTGGAGTTTTTCTTTTTGCTGTCTTTTCAGACTCTCTAAACAAAAGCATATGATATCCCCGTCAATCTTGATAAAAATAACTGGGGTACTCACCAGAAATGGTGGGGAAAATGGATCCATAATTGTCGTCGTGTCGGCAGTATGTCGCTCTTGAACATGTCACTCGTCTGCATTCGTGTCGCGGTGGGGACATCTCATCTTGTTTTACACTAGCCTCCATGGGTTTGGGTTATCCTATTCGGCCTCTCATTTGCTCATTTCCTTGTCACCATGACCTTTGCTCATTTGATGTCAAATACTGCCAAATCCACTGTCGTGCCGCCGATATGTTCAAGAGAAGTTGACCTCTGCATCAATACCACCTCCTCTGATACCTCACATAATTTTGCATCACCACTGCATCTTTCCTCTGTCTCGTGTCAATGATGTGGGAAACATTATGGCCCACCTTTCATCAAGATCACTTCCTGTCGACTTCAGCTCATTATCCAGGAAGCTGATCTAGAGACTCCTTTTGGTGCCTTGGAGCCTGCATGCCTCAATGGCAGGTTCTTCGTGTTCGACGAGAGGTTTTTATCATTGGCCTCCGATCGAATGATTCTACAGATGTTCGACGCCAGCTCATTGATTCACACACCGTAGATTGTACCTATAGTACCTTGAGGGCCATTGTCATTACTGGTGGTACCTCTCGCGTCTGTTAACAGTTTTCATTATTGACTGGTAATCAGACGATGTTCATGCATGTTCAACTTCAACTCATACATTCACATGCTTGAACTTGTACTCTGTACGGGTCGAGATGGAGCGCAAGACCCTGGATTTTGTCTATTGAGATCCAGACTGTGATTTGTGGATTATTATGATTATTACATGACTCATTTACTGGATGGCTGCGACCATGCCTGAGTCTATTTATCGATCCTCTCCGGATGGCTGCGCCCATACCTTGGATCTAGATTATTATGTACGCTGTTATGGATGGCTGCGCCCATACCACTTATATCATGTACTTGAGATATCAGTTGTACTTCTTTACGCAGGTTCTCTGGCGGTCGTGTTTTCAGTCACGCATGTTCTTGTAAAGCATTTCACCCCTCTCTCTCAGGCCTCATGCTTTAGGGGGCATCTGTTACACAACAATTTGTCACCGTTTGTCACCGTCCCTGTTACCCCTCCCTGTACACTGGAGGACTCATTCCGAGACCTGTGAGAAGTGACATGACCTGAAACCACTTGCATCATATTCCTCTAAGTATGAGCTTCATTTGCCCTAAAGACATCTCCTGCAAAATACTCATGAAAACAACGCTTTTTGCATTAGCGCGGGTTCACAGTTCACTGCCCACGCCAATGAAGGAAATCCTCTCTAAAGGGCGCGCCATTGGCACTCTGTCCCAGAGTCGCACTCTCGCCAACCGAATTGAGTAAAGTTTTCAATGACCAAACTCCTGAAGGTTCTCTTCAACCCATTCACCAACTGAATCTATGTTGAGCTAGGATGGTTTGGCTTCGAATCTCCATAGAAGGGAAAGTGGTTTGCCACCTTTCGTTGAAGTTTCCAAGTGATAAATCCAATCCCATGAATAAGTGGTTGATCCTATCTCTTTCCCTCTCTATCTATAAAATCTTGCCTCTATGCCTTGAGCAAGCTAGTTACAATCATAATAGTCAGTAGTTCCAGGAGTTCAAGAGTTTGAAGCTGCAAGAGCCTTCTTTGCACCCATAAGGCCAAATCTAAGTAAGGATATTCTTGTCACCCAAAGAGAGAGAGGCTTGTTCCTCATCCCAACAAGCTTTGCAAGACTTGTGTAGCTAATTACCCAGCCAAAGGAGGATTTGACGTCAGAACAATGGTTGTATTCTTCTTTGTTATTCATTAATAATAGATGACTATCATTATGGTTCCACTCCCATTGTCTTATGTTTGATGTTGAGTTATATATTTTCTTACTGGTATATAATTGCATCTACTAGATTTTACGCTTGTTTTCGTGTTGTTCTTTGCATGTGCAGGTATCCTATCACGGAGATCGTGCGGATCGTGACCAGCCAAAGCAAAGGAACGAAGGCGACATCTCTTCGATGAACACTAGCGTTGGAATCCAAGTAGGTTCTCACCATCTACTTTGTATTTGGAGTTAGGAACTTGCGTGGTAGCATTGTGTGATTGTTGCTAGACTCGGTATGGGCTAGTAGGGATCGTCTCTGTCTGCAGAGAGGATTTACCTCCACAACATTGTGCTTGAAATCAAATGATATATTGGAAGATGTCAGTTCCACATATGCGTTATAGATAATAGAAATATCTTCAAGTAGGAAAATGTGGAATGTTTTCCATAATATGGACATGCAGACTGAACTTGTGTTTGTTGGTGACTGGGACATACATATAGCTATGTCACTATGTTTTTGATACAAGAATTTGGCATGATTTGGTTGACTGGTATATATGAATAGTGTTTTGTCATGATGCTTGACAATAACTTTGAATTGATCATTGAGAGATTCTTTCACTATAAATCTCTTTACAAAAGAGAATTTGGGCTTAAATTGATGACTAATCATCTGACTTCACGAGTATTGATTTTCCATGATGTCTATGCTATGTAGGCATATTGACTTATGTGGGTATTTGGAAAAATGATTTTGTATTGGCCTCCTTGTTCCTAGCACAATGGTTGAAGTATTGATAATTGCGATTCAGCATGAACATGGAACCTGCATGACTCATCCTTGGTGTATGCATTTGCATGTAGTGCCAAAAATGACTTATGTTATGATTACGACCTGATAAAGTTTGGATTGATATTGCATAACTACTTTTTGGTATAATGAATTCATGATTTGATGTGCGCTCAACCTCTCTCCTAGTTGAAAGAATTGATACTATGGTAATAATGAATTTGATAATGGTCGTGATCTGACTTCTAAGCTTTGATAACCTAAATTTGATGATGTGATGGTACAACATTGATTTATGTAAGGCTGAATATGATGGATTAGCATGACATTATGCTTAGAGAATTTCATGAAGAATTCTCTTCGATCCTGATATGTCTATATTTTACAGTTATGTGATGAAATGAGGATGATGAGTTCCAAGGTATGGCTTTGATTTTGATTATGGTTTTGGTTTTATATACTGATGATATACTCTTGACAGGAGATGAGACTCTGATGATCTAAATCAGAGGGAGATAACTTCTAAATCTCAAAATGATGTATCATGGCATGTTGAATCAATTTATGGAATTTCGGAAAGAAATTCCATATTGCAATGCTATTGGAAAAAATGTTTTTGAATAATGAAAATGAAAATCCTTGGATACTCTGATTTGAAGTTCAAAGATGTTATTGAACTTGACATGGAATCCAACTGTTGATTGAAGCATTGATGTTCCATTTGGAACATCCATTTGTATATACATGATGTGCATAGAACATGAGTGAGCCAGTACATTCACATAGAGTTTCCTCCAAGCATCCTTTCAAATATCTACATAAGATATTCTATTTTTGAGGCTGAGATATTCCTCCTATGATATGTGACTACATGGATGTATTACTATTGATAAAGACTATTGTTAAGCACATTTGGATACTACTATAACACGATACCTGCTGTTGTAGCATCCATTTTTATTTAAGTTTTAATTTCAGTTTTATCACAAAATGAAAGAAAAATAAAAAAATATGAAAGAAAAACCAAATATTATGTTATAACGGAAATAAAAAGAAATGTGGAGATTTGAAATAAATGGTTGATTTTATATTGTTAATGGCTTTTGAAAGTGATAAACCCACGAGAAGATCTGGGCCATCCGATCAACAGGCCATCGATCCGACGGCAATATCATGGGGAACTAGAACGAAGTTTATTTCGAAAATCAAACACGATGGTGTATGAAATGTAGTTTAATCCATTCAAGTCCGGATCAATCGCAGCCATCAATCGAAAGGGATGAGATCTGACAGATATCACATCGAAAATTAATCAGGTTTTATTTTTAAAATTGGACCCGATAAATCATTAACTGGCGGTTTTATTTCTTATCGGGTCCGTATGGGAGTCAAAGGGTCGTTGAAAAAGTGGACGCAATAAGGTTTTATTCAACAGGTTTAAAGTTTCGTGAGTTCAAAGGGATCGAACCGTCCCTTGAAGGGGTGATCAGATGGTGATTACACATAGCTCAGGCGAACGTGATAAGTTTATGCACCAGAGTTTTAATTCTTTTTGAGTTCCGTGGTAACCGAAGGCTTGCCATATTTTGTGTAAATCAACCAATTCCATTGTTTTAGCAAAATAACCAAAGTTAGAGACAAATGACTAAAATTCCAAAGGTAACGGTGATTGGTTGGCTTTCTTTATGTTTCTGCCAATCAGAACACTCCCAATACATACGTGGGCCCAAGTCCATGCATGGAGTTCTTGTAAAGTTGTAGTTTGTTGTGTTAAAACAGTCTAACTGTCATCAGGACGTCTACAGGGTTACAGCTTGCAGAATAACACTCAAACCACATACTCAAGCCACAGATTCGAATAGTGAACAACAATCACCTTCTATTTTTTGTTACTTCGTGTTATTTTATTTTCTTGAGAATGAGGTGTCTTGTACCCTCTATGTAATATTTTGTAATAACTTTTAGTTTAGATAGTTAGGAGAATAGTTAAGTAGTTTGACAGTTTTGGTGATTACCAACTATCTCATAATGTATAAAAAGAGGAAAATTTATAGAGAAAGTGTTCGAACTTTGGAGAACCTTGAGACTAGGCCACTGTATTCTTGATAGAACTATTAATTAATGAAAGAATCAAAAGTTTTCCACACACTGTTGGGCATGATTTTGTGACTTCTCTGTTATGTGTCATCATATGTTTTCTTCCTTTAAGTATGGTAATGAAGCTACAACTCTTTATTTGCTTATGTAAATGAAGTTAAAATCCCTTAAAAGAGCGCTCCTATACTTGAAATTCCTACCTCTGCAATTCTTGTAAGTTACAAATAGTAGCTTCTATGTAAGATAGCATATTATCTTTAACTTATCAAAGTGTCACAGATAGTAGATACTGTGTAAAACAACATATTGTCTATGAATTCTTCAATCTTTCTTCATTCTTCATTTATATTTAGCAATCAAATGGCATTCTGAGATTTTCATGTCACCTAAGTATTGAGGGTTTAAAACCAAGTCTTTCAGGTCCTTCATTTGAGAATACAACATACAATTAAGTGACAAACAAGTGACAATAATTATAAACATTAATGTCTTAAGCACAATTTATACACAGCCAGGAAATTGGTTTCTTAAGGGACAACATTAATTGGCACCGTTGCTGAGGAGAGAAGACAAGAACACTTTTTCCTGGGTTTTCAATATTTTCCTCTAGTTGTTCAGTGAGGAGGAAATATTTGGCTGTTTTGAACAAAATCAATAATTGTGGCTCCAAAGATCCCCCATACAAGGTCAGGTACCTCATAGCAGAAATTTCGATCCCTTTTAGACCCTGAGAGGCTAGTTTCCAAGAGGGTTGGAAGGCCTAAAACTCCAGTTACACCAAGTCCTACACTGTCTACACCTGGCAGCAGTTCATCACATTTTTCATCCAAACATTTACCTTTTCTTGACCAAGAGTCACCTTTTACATCCAATTCATTTCAAGAACCCAATTGTCTAGAACAGTCTCTAGAGTTTGTTTCTTTTTCAGTATCTGCTACAGCTATTTAGCCTGAACCTATAATTACATTGCCACCTTCTCATACTCCATATACTCCTTCATCAGGTTCCACATCTGTTGGTAATCAATGTTCAATAAGTTTAGGAGCAAACATGGCAACACCTGCATTCTTGATGAATATGTATGCACCTATTCAATTTCCACAATAGTTGAATCAAATGGCACAAGAATACTTGAAGATTCTTCCTCATTTCACAGGGGAGGATGAACAAATAGTAGAGGATCATATATCAGTATTTTGTAATTCTGCAGAAAACCTAAATGTTGAACACCTGGATGTTGTTCTAAGACTTTTTGTTCAATCCTTCAATGGAAAAGCAAGAAAATGGTTTAAAGGCCTTCCTAATAACTCTATTCCTACATGGGAAGAGATGGAGCGCCTGTTCACCTATAGAGGGGGAGAGAAAAGAGACCGTGGGTATTCACTCATAGAGTTTAATGCTATCAAGAGGAAATCTGATGAAAGTGTTGTTGAATTCATCAAAAGGTTTAATAAACTGTACAATAGTCTTCCAGTGGAGATTAAGCCCCCTCATGCTGGTGCAAAAATGATTTTTGTGAGGGATTTTGAGTCAGATTTTGGATTTACATTAAGGGAAAGAAGATACAAAACCCTCGACCAGATCCAAACTAATGCCTTAGAGATAGAAGCAAATCTAGTGGCTACAGGTAAAGCACCAAAGTCACAGCCTATCCAAGATAAGGGAAAGGCTAAAGTAGAATCCTCTCAAGATCAAACATTAGAGGATATGAATAATGTAATTAGAAAATTGTCTAATAAATTGACTAAATTGGAAATAAAGAGTAAGAATTCTCAGAGACAAGTATAGCAAAACAAAAATTTTAATCCTCAATATAGAAGACAACCTCTGCAAATTTTGCAGAGGGAGAGAAAAGATCAAGATCAGATTCAAGCACCACTGTATATAGAGGCAGATCCTGATGGAGTACCAGAGCATTCCAAGGATCATGATGACCATATTTTCACATTGTATGCAATAGATGAAGATGAACTAGGTGATGAGGGAGGAGAGTATAGTGAAATAGATGTCATTTATGATGATAAAATTGATGAATGTTGGAAGTGGTTTTCTGATTTTATGCAGGCATAATTACATAAGAAATATGACTTGAGATCAAGGAAAATATCTAGAACTGAAGAAGATGAAGGTGAGTAGCAAGTTCCAGCTCCCTTACAAAAGGCGAATCCACAAGAACAAGAACCACAGCCTGCAAAATAATTGAATAAAGGAAAGCAGCAGCAGAATACAAGTAGAAAGACTCAAATGCTTCAAGGTGAGTCTTCTCATCACAAAAGTGAAAAAATCCCCTTAGAAAAACTTGCTTCCATTCCACAAGAGATTTCAGTTATGAAGAAAAGTGAAGATGAGAATGAAAGGAATACTAAATAGAGCCATGTGTTTAGTTTCACCAAAGAGTTAGAAAAGACCAGAATTCAGGTACCCCTCACGCAGTTAGTTAAAACACCAGCTTATCAAAGAAAAATTATAGAGTTTATCAATTTGTCTCAGAATGTGAATATAAATGACATTGTGAATTTACAAGAAGACAAGCCAGTAGTGGTTTTTGCTTCACATGTGGAGGAGGTAGATTCTTCAACACCTCCTTTCTACATTTCTTTATTGGTTCATGATTTACTCTAGCACAATTGTATGTTTGATTCAGGAGCCTCACATAACCTTATGCCATTATCACTGATTGAACAACTAAACCTACAAGTTACTAAACCTTACAGAGACTTGTATTCTTTTGATTCACATAAAGTTAAGTGTTTGGGGTCATTAAAGATATGGTGGTGTCACTAGCGCAGATTCCATCCAAAATTTTGGTAATGGATGTAGTGGTGGAAAATATCCCTGCTAGGTTTGGAATGTTACTATCTAGGTCATGGGGGGCTAAATTGGGTGGTGTTTTGAAACTAGATTTTTCTTATGTTGTCATACCAATTTTTGGTGGGGAAGAAAGGAGAGTGTACAGAGAAACAAAATTTATTAGAACAATCACAAATAATGAAGCAAGTAATTCACCTATATATAGCCAGGAAAAAGATGACTTTTCTTTCTTCATGCTGCATGACAATGCAGAATTGGCTAAAGATAACCAGAGGCAGCTTACTTCAGCCTGTGTAAATACAAAGCTGCAAATAGAAGGGGTGTGGAAGTGCTTCTTTGATGGAGCCTATTCTAAAGAAGGAACAGGTGTTGGTTTCCTTTCACGGGATGAACAGATTCAAGATCACAATATTGGAACCCAAAAGGAGCCCAAGTTGGTCAAATTGTTTAAGGAAGTTTCACTTAATTATAAGGAGAGATATATTAAGCTTTTAAGGCAATACACTGATGTTTTGGCTTGGTCCTATGAGGATCTCAAGACATATGAGGAAAGCATGTTCAACAGACTTGGATTCCCTGTCAAATTCATAACAGACAATGCTCAAGTGTTCAGTTCAAAGAATCTTGATGGTGAAACTCTACAACTGCATGTCAATGGGCAATACCTCAAGCAATATTTCAAGTTCTGAAGCACAAGCATCCTATAATTGTAGATACCAGAGTGAATTCAGTGTACAAATGCCATAGAAATTGAATTGGTTAAGAAATATATGACTCCATGCCCGAGGTGAAGGCACTGATATGTGGTTATTAGTTCTTTTTGTGGCAAAAGCACTCTCCCCAGGTGGAGCTAGATGTTGTAGCATCCATTTTTATTTAAGTTTTATTTTCAGTTTTATCACAAAATGAAAGAAAAATAAAAAATATGAAAGAAAAACTAAATATTATGTTATAACGAAAATAAAAACAAATGCGAAGATTTGAAAGAAATGGTTGATTTTATATTATGAATGGCTTTTGAATGTGATAAACCTGCGAGAAGATATGGGTCGTTCGATAAACAGGCCATAGATCCAATGGCAATCGTGTGGGTAACTAGAACAAAGTTTATTTCGGAAATCGAATGCGATGGTGTATGAAATGCAGCTTAATCTGTTGAATTCTAGATCAATCGCAGTCGTCCATCGAAAGGGATGAAATCCAACGGATATCGCGTCGAAAAGTAATCGAGTTTTATGTTTAAAATCAGACCCGATAAATCATTAACTGATAGTTTTATTTCTTATCGGGTCCATATGGGAGTCAAAGGGTCTTTGAAAAAACATACGCGATAAGGTTTTGTTCAATAGGTTTAAAGTTTCGTGAGTTCCGAGGGGTCAGACCGTCCGTTGAAGGGGAGATCGGATGGTGATCACGCACAGCTAAGGCGAATGTGATAAGTTTATGCACTAGAGTTTTAATTCTTTTTTAGTTCCGTGGTAACCGAAGGTTTTCCATATTTCGCGTAAATCAACCGATTTCGTTGTTTTAGCAAAATAACTAAATTTAGAGACAAACAACTAAAATTCCAAAGGAAATGGTGATTGGTCAGGTTTCTTTGTGTCTCCACCAATCAGAACACTCCTGATATATACATGGGCCCAAGTCCATGCATGGAGTTCTTGTAAAGTTGTAGTTTGTTGTGTTAAAATAGTCTAACTATCATCAGGATGTCTATAGGGTTACAACTTTCAAAATAACACTAAGACCACATACTCAAGCCACATATTCGAATAGTGAACAACCATCACCTTCTAATTTTTGTTACCTCCTGTTCTTTTATTTTCTTGAGAATGATGTGTCTTTTACCCTCTATGTAATATTCTATAATAACTTTTACTTTAGATAGTTAGGAGAATAGTTAAGTAGTTTGACAGTTTTAGTGATTACCAACTGTCTCATAATGTATAAAAAGAGGATAATTTACAGAGAAAGGGTTGAAACTTTGGAGAACCTAGAGACTAGGCCAATGTATTCTTGATAGAACTGTTAATTAATAAAAGAATTAGAAGTTTTCCACACGTTGTTTGGTACGATTTTGTGACTTCTTTGTTCGTGTCATCATATTTTTTCTTCCTTTAAGTATGGTAATGAAGCTACGGGTCTTTATTTTCTTATGTAAATGAAGTTAAAATCCCTCAAAAGAGCATTCGTATACTTGAAGTTCCTACCTCTGCAATTCTTCTAAGTTACAGATAGTAGTTTCTGTGTAAGACAACATATTATCTTTAACTTCTCCAAGTGTCACAGATAGTAGATTATGTGTAAAACAACATATTTTCTATGACTTCTTCAAGCTTTATTCTTTCATCATTTATATTCAGCAATCAAATGGTATTCTGAGATTTTCATGTCACCTAAGTATTGAGGGTTTAAAACCATGTCTTTCTGGTCCTTCATTTGAGAATACAACACACAATTAAGTGACAAACAAGTGATAATAATTATAACCATTAATGTCTTAATCACAATTTCTACACAGCCAAGAAATTGGTTTCTTAAGGGACAATACTTGCCATGATATCTTGGATGAGAGGTCCATAGCATGACTGAGGTTGAACATGATGTTACTAGCATGGCTAATTGTGAGGAAAGATGAAGAAGCTCCTTAGAAAGATGTTTGAGCATGATCTAGATATGACATGGATATATTGTGATCCAATTATCAGAAAGTCCCATATTTATAGTTGGGACCGAGATACTCTCATATATTGAGATAGTGCAATTGTTTGAAGCAAGCTCAGGCTTGTGATTGGAACCTCCTTGAGAGGGATGGTGATTATTGTAGCAACCCTAGTGAAAATTCCATATAATAAAAGTTAGAAATAATAACCATGGTTGATGGGACACTTATTCCAAGCTGAATTTTGGGCAAGACATCGTAGGGGGTGTTCATTTGGTTTTTTATGGCTAAGTGTTTCCGGGAAAACTAGTGTCTATTCATATCTGTTAGTCCCACTAAGACAGGTAGCTATCTTAGAAACAAACAATTCAAAGTAACTTGTGTTTTCCTTTATGGGAGATAGATGAGAGAGAAGCAAAGAGCACCAACCTTAGTCTTTCGCTTGGCTCCTTGCTTGTTTCCTCTCTCCTTTGATAGAGCTTCACCACTCCTTTCTCACTTGTCCTGCTTCAAAGAACACCTGTAGAGTCAAAGCAGCAAAATACCATCAAAGCATAGAGATCTATGATACCATAAACAATGTAGAATCATATGTACATTAACCATACAAATGCATACACAAATACAAGATTCAGAAATAAGCAAGCATATGGAGGAAAACTCAAATATCTTTATTGATAGAAGTAGAAGAGAGGATTACAACCCAGTTTTTTGATCCAGCACCATCCTCCCAGCATGAAATCCCTCTTCACCTCATGAAAAGATAGATCACCCAACAATACAATGTCTCACAGAGAAAACAATAGCACTTCCTTACAAAATACAAAATTCCAGCCTCTGGATCTCTAGGATGAGGGACCCATATATAGATATTTGTAGGGGGTGAGTCAGCTTCTGATTTTTTGATTAGTGTCATTTCACTGATATTTCTTGGTTCCACTTGGAGATTTCATGATCTCTTACTCATCCCTGGGCGAATTCAGAGAGGCAAGTGTCATATGAGCAGTTTCTAGAAGATTCTCTGAGTTTCCACCTAGCAAACTGCCTCTGCCATTTGTCTGCTCTCGCTCATCACACCCTATAGAAGGGATTTTTAGTATGCATTTCACCCCTTGTGTGTAATAGGTGAGATGCATCGCACCCTCAACATGGAGCAATCTGTATGGTCCAGTTTTGACCAGTCCTAAGTAGTTTTTCAGGGAGAACTTATGGGAAATGATGTAATCAGTTGACCTTGATATTTTAGGGTTTGAAACAACACTTTTATGGGTTTGAGAGCCCTTGGTTTATTGACATATGTGATTGGGATTGCAGTGCCCAAATATGTCTATAACAGTTGCCCCCTAAAGCATGAGGTTGTAAATCTTCTGATGTCGGGTGAAATGCTTTATCATGAGGATCCGAGGTTTTTCGAACTGGAAGGTGACCTGTAATAAGATACAATACAATACATTATCTTCATAGTATTTTCATGATCCAGCTGAGGCAGGCATTCCCATGCTTAGCTTTATAAATTCATTTTCATGTACATAGGACAAACAACTGTCTGTGTGGCAGACTGATGATTCTAGTAGAGCCATCATCCCTTAGCTTGGATGATTATCTGTGCAGCTATGGAGTACATTTGATGTCTTTATTTTCCTAAATATATCGCAGCCCGGATGGATGAAACTAGATCCGAGGTATTCAAACTCGTTCAATCTTCGCCCGATGTACAAGTTGATCCATGTGAAAAGATGTTCTGATGTCGAACATGGAAAGACATCGCCTGATTACCAGCCAATGATGTAAGTTGTTAACAGGTGCGAGAGGAATCACTGATAATGATAATGACCCTCAAGGTACTGCAGTACAATTCACGTGGTATGAATACATGAGTTGATGTCAAACACCACAAAAAATCTTTCAGTTGAAGGCCATTGATGTAAACCTGTCGCCAGAAGTGAGAAACTTGCCATTGAGGCATGCAAGCTTCAAAGTACTGAAAGGGTTGTTCCTAAGTCAAATTCTTGGATAATAAGCTGATGTCGACAAGAAGTGACCCATCGTAGGAGGGCCTTAATGAATCCCACATCTACGACATGGAATGGAGGAAATGATTTTGTGGAGGTGAAAACGATCTGATGATACAAGGTTCAGGGTGGCGGTCATGAAAGAATGGAGCATGAAGGTATTGCAGTGGATGAGGCGTTATCTGGGTTGGTAAATTCTCTAAGCGACTTCTCTTGAACATATCGACGACATTGAAATGGATTGGTAGCATTAACCCCAAAAATGGATGGTACGGAGGACCAATGGTGATATGACTGATGAACGGAATAACCCAACCTGACTCAATCATGGCGATGGAGTGAAAGTGTCATGTTCAAGAGTGACCTGCTATAAATGAAGTTCTTCAAGTTTTCTTCCCCTTTTCCCCAGTCATTTCTCACTCGTACCTCTTTATTTTTGTCAAGCTTGAGGAGGATAACATATTCTTGTTCTATAAACCTCTCGCTATGTTTTAGCGATCCTAGCGACAGTGAAACTCGCTCTTGCCCGGATGGACAAGTTTGTCGCTATTGTTTTAATGAGTTTAATGACAAAGATAACTCAGTCCTTTTCATGTTTAGAGAGTTTGAAAAGAGATGGAAAGGAAAATCCAGTAGTCCTTTTTTGTGGTATAATCCCTTAAGTCTGAAAAAGTATAAAATAATATGAAAGGGATGACTTTTCGATAGTTTTAGTGAGCCGAACAAGACAAGCACTTGATCATTTTGTGTAATGATCCCTCAGGTCCAAAAAAATTAAAATATAGAGGAGGGATGGCGCTTCCCTTTACTTTAACAAGTTGGAAAGACCAGTAGCTCGACAATCTTTTCATATTTTACGACTCTAAAAAGAGCTTAAAAGAGACCCATTTTTTATGCATGAGTGATGTTTTCGGGTAGCAACTGGTTCTAGGTAAGTTTGGAACTTTTCAAGCACGACAGTGTAAAGAAGGTGGCTAACAGAATCACTCGTCGCTGCTGTTCCTCAAAAGGGTAAACAATCAAGTGGAGGCGCATGATCGGCTAAAAGAGTGGAGGTGATGGTAAGAACACGACCAAGGCTCAAAAGGCTGATAGTAATGCGATCACAAAGGTTATTTACCGAAAGGCGGGTTTATTTTTTAATGAGCTTGAACCTTGTGCCAACATGTGCTCAGTGTTAGGTTTATTTTTTAACGAGCTTGAACTTTGCCGAAACATTGCTTGTAATAATAGTCAGAGATGTTCAATTCACCATTAACACTGTGTTCTTTTGACAGTCGTACTACCTATTCAATTGCTCCATCAAAACTGATTAGAAATGTAAATACATTATTGAAAAATGAGTTAAAAACCAAGATCTTACTTGAATTACGTGAACAGTAACATAAAAGTAGTTTTACCTCTCACTTTTACCATTTCATTCAAATTTGGGATTGTTGGAGCTTTGGAGGTGTTTTCCCCTGCGATTTTCATCAGCTGATTCTGGGAGATTTGGTGGACTTTTTTCGGCGCCGTTTGGACCAGGTAGGAGCTAACCCTAAGCTCTTCAATTGTGTTCTTTCCTTTTCTGATTCTGAGCAGCTTTTCCTATTTTTCTGGGCCTCAGGGGTTTGAACAATTCGTTCTCTCCCCATCGCACCTAGTATACATAGAAAGGTGTGATGCATACTGAGCTGGCCATTGGCCAGTCAGTATGCATCCCACCCTATACATAGCTAGGGTGCGATGGGCATAGGGAGGAAAGTTTATGCACTATTTTTCATGGAAATTTTGCCTATTTTTTCCCAAATCAGGATCCTAATTCTTCTCTTGTTTGCTTTTCAGAGATTCATCAGATCAAGATGGTCGTTACATGGCGTGAACGTGAGCATGAAGAAGAGGATATGATTGCCTTACATGATCCGGGTATGGTTAATGCATTGTGAAACTGTGGCTTGCTCAAATTCTTCCGCATATCCAGCATGAGGAAACAAATTAATTTGTTGCAATATCTTCTCGATGCATGGGATCCTACCAACCAAATGTTCCAGATTAGAGGTAAATCCATCCCTTTGACAGTTGAGGATATCTACTTCTTGACCGGGTTATTGAGGCGTGGTGCCCCTCTCTCACTATCAGGATCCGCCCATGGGGGTGAATCCGTGAGGGATTATATTAGCCAGTTCTGTAGAGATGGATCTCAACCGAGCAGGGATGGCAAGATCAATATTCAAGATGTCACTGACCGGTCCTTGAGGAATATTTTATTCACCTTTGCTAGATTGGGTGGTAGCGTAGCTCTTCACTTGGCCAATAGGTCTTATACGCAGTATGCCCTGGAATGCCTTGAACCAAAGTTATTCAACTAGTGTGATGCAGTACTTCGGGTTATAAAAGAACAGCTTTCCAAGGTGAAGAACAGAAGATCCAAGAACTTTGGTTATGGTTCTATTCTAACCACTTTCGCCTTGGAGAGGATCCCACTGATGCAACCATAGTACATTTCACTCGGACTACCAGCACCGAGGGAACCACGGATCCAGAGATGGGCTGATATTATGGCGAGACATGTTGGTCAATCGCAGATTTCATTCTCTGATGCCTTCTTTGAGTGGTTCAACCATCAGGAGATGGTCTTCGCTGAGTATCCATATGTTGGGATGGATTTCTAGGGTGACCCAGATTTGGTGCTGCTGGATGGCAAGCAATGGGGTGTTATAGGTAAAAAGATCTGACCATATCTCTGTTTATTGCTTTTATAATGTTCTTGTGTTTTTTAAATGTTATCAAGAATAATCAAACCCATATATTTGTTCATATATTGGACCAGTGTGACCAGCAGCGTGCCCGAGGGTAGCAGCTACCGTTCCAGCAGGAGAGGCTGTAGGGAGGTCTGTTCTTCGCGATTTGGACATAGCAGAGACCCTTGTAGTATTGCAGGATCAAATCGAGGGTCTCACCCTTGGTATTCAGGATGTGAGGACTAATGAGTTACCTCTGAGATTACAGCGCCATACCACTGGCGTGCCGAGTCAATGGACTAGGCTCTTATGTATGATCGCACAGGCGGTGACTTGTTATCACCAGCACCATTAGTCTAGGGTGCTTTCCTGCATTTTTGAGTTTTTCGGTCGTATGATTGATTTTGTCCTAGACACAAAACATTTTGTAAGAAACTATAAACAGTTATATGTATTTTTTATTTTCAGAGTTTTATTTTGGTTAAGTTATATGATCCTGATGCAAATGTTGATTGAAATGCTTTTTCTTTTATAAATGCTGCAAATGTCTATCTAACACATAATTTTCTAATGAATCAGTTAATGTGTTTAAGTTTCTGGAAATGTATTGATAATGAATAGAATCAAACTGCCTTTCCAAAATCCTGACCCTTAGGAACATATGATAGATAGCTGGATTCCGAACAGAATAGATGCTAGTAAGCTGTAGGATGACGAGTTGTGAGTCTAGCCTGACAACAAGTCGGCGTATGCCATGGGCGATGGAATCAGAGAGAAGCTATATCAACACACTGTACTCAGCGATGTTTTTCGTTGACTAGCCAATACATACCCCTCTGAAACTCACTAACCCGCCGCTTGGATAAAAAATGGCCCAGGCTGCAGAAGACAGGTTCCACGTACTACGACTAGCTCCGTCGGCGTATCCAACAAATGATTCCAATAGGTCCGACATTTGCAACAAATGAAAAAGTGGATTACCTAACCAAAACGATCACTCTTATGAAAACAAAAACATATCAAAAGCATATAAATAGATTACTATACTTAATCAAGCATAGTAATGCTTAAGGTACAACCCATTTCGGGGTTGCGACAGTGGAATCCCATCGTAATCTACTAGCTCGTAGGCTCCTTTTGCTAATACTCACTTAACAATGTAGCGACCCATCCAAAATGGTTGGAACTTACCTGCTCCCAATTTATCAAATTCCTAATCGTAAAGCAAGACCAGGTCACCTTCCGAGAAGACATGGGGTTTGACATTTTTGTCAAATTGCACCATGACTTGTTTCTTATGAGCTTCATTAGCAAAATTTGTGTCACGACGTGTTTCATCCAATTGGATTAGTTCCAAGAAATGAGCCTCTTCCTCTGAAGTTTCAGGGAGAAGGTCGACTGCGAGCTTGAGAGATGAAATTTCACACTGAATCGATAAGACCACTTCTAGGTCATACACCAGTTGAAAGGGTGTAAATCCGGTTGCATTTTTCACCGATGTCCTATATGCCCACAAGGTCAAGTACAGGATTAGGTTCCAACTCCATTTGTGGACTCCAATCCTCCTTTGCAGCATGCACTTCAGGACTTTGTTGATGGCCTCAACTTGTCCGTTAGCTTGCGGATAATACGGAGTAGAACTATCATGGGACAATCCTAATTTGGTAGCCAATTCAACCATCATGTGATTGCGGAAATTCGATCCATGATCTATGAATATATCTTGTGGAACACCAAATCTAGATACTACATGATTAAAAAAGAAAAGAGCAACCATTTCACCACTGTTGTTTACTATAGGCATCGCCTCGACCCATTTTGTAAAATAGTCAACTGCGACTATGCTATACCCATGCCCCCCCGACCGATGTGGGGTTACATGTGATGAAATATATGCCCAATTTGGCGAATGGCCCAACAACAATTACTGGATGCAGAGGTGCGGGTGGTAGTCTTGTTTTGTGGTCGAAGATTTGACAAGCATGGCAACTTCTGACTACGTTTATGCAATCTTTGAACATAGCAGGCCAAAAGTAACCTGCTCGTAAGATGTTTTGCACCGTAGCGTAACCAGATTGATGCCCCCCACACGCGCCTGAATGGCAATCATTCAGGACTTTTTCGGCCTCCTCATGCGTGAGGTACCTTCGCAGAACTGTATTGATACCGCGACGGTAAAGTGTATCACCGAAGATCATGTAGTCTTTTTCTTGGTATCGAGTACGTCGTTGTTAGGCCTGTATGTTTGGGTTTGGAGATAGATTATTATATCTCCATGCCATGGATCACTCGACGATATCAGAAACAAAGATTCATCCACGATTGATGCTTTAGATGTTGAATCGTTGGACGATGATGGGAAGTCGCATAGTAACTCCGCGAAAACTAGAGATTTCTTTGATTTGGATTTTATGAATTCCAGATCAAACTCTTGCAAAATTGCTATCCATTTTGAATATTTTCCCCCTAGTAACTGACCCGACAGAATGTAATAATTTAAAATTAATTTTTTTTAAAAAGAAATAATAATTTCAATCAAACTAAAAATCAAACTAAAATTCATTTGGATTAAAATTTTAATAAAGTCTTATTAATCGATAAAAACAAATTTATTTTATTAATTAAAATTAAAATAAAAAATTTACTAACTAGCCAATTTATAAAAATAAAAATAATAATAAAATTAATAAATAAACTAATTTAATTATTAAAAGAATTAATCAATTAAGATTGATATAAATAAAATTAAAATAAAATTATATCATGTGTCAGCCATTATATAAAATTAGGGTTCATAGTTTATTTATATCCTGGTCGCTTGCTCTCTTCTCTCAATAATAATTTCTCATTCATATTCTTTCTGTTTTGTCCTGATGATGGACCCCCTTTGGGGTTTGAAACGTTGGCAGAATGAACAAGAAACTGTGGATAATCCGGGTCATGAAGCTTCAAGAATGTAAGTCATAGGGTTGCAATCTGACAAAACGGTAGTTTTGCAAAAGAGGATATAGTCTCGAAATCTCTATACTTCTTGAACAGTTGCAAGAGTCAGCTTTTCAACATAGGAGTACTTGCTTTCTGTATCATTTAAGTTTCGACTTAAATAATAGACAGGATGTTCAATTCCATTGTCTTCCTGTACTAAAACAATTGCAATGGTCGTATCTGCTGCAGCTAGATACAGGTTAATGTCTTTTTGATAGTCAGGAGCGTACATTAATGATGCTTTTATTAGGGATTCCTTTAGAGCATCAAAGGAAGCTTGCACAACCTGATCCCAGTTGAAGGGAACTTGTTTTTTCAAAAGACCCGTATAACCTTTAGCAAGTTCGGCGTAATTTGGAATGAACCTCGTCAGAAAGTTTGCTTCCCCTTGGAGTTTATGAATCTGAAGCAAATTTGAAGGTGGAGGCATATCGATGATTGCCTAAACCTTACATGGGTCGAGTCGAATTCCGTCCTTAGAAACTACGAAACCAAGTAGATGACCAGAACCGACACAAAACACACACTTGTGTGGATTGAGTCGTATTTTGTAGTGTCGGCAATGTAGAAATATAGCTATCAAATGTTGCGGATGATCAGTCTGCTTTTGCGAATGAGCCGGTAGATTGTCGAGATACTGTTGAACGATGTTCTTGATGTCGTGGAAGGCATAGTTCATAGCCCTCTGAAAATTTTCCCCTACATTCTCTAAACCGAAAGGTAGTTTACGGTACGTGAATTTTCCCCACAGACATATAAATGCAGTCTTCAACTGGTCCTGTGGGCTGATGTTTATTTGATTATACCCAGAAAATCCATCGATGAATGAAAAGATTTCGCATCCGGCGCACTCATCAATTATCTAGTCGATGAAGGGTGTAGGGTAGTTTTCCTTTGGACAAGCTTGATTTACATCCCTGTAATCAATGCACACTCTAATTATTCCTTGTTTTTTCATCACAGGAACAATATTCGATACCCAATCAGTTAGAGGAATAGGGTAAATGAAACCAGCATGTAAAAGTTTTTCAACTTCTGCCTTTATGGCAGCGGCTTTCTTCGGGTGAACCTGCCGAAGCCATTGTCGTACTGGTTTGACATCTAGATACATCTTGATTTCATGTTCAAATATGCTTGAGTCAATGCCTGGCATTTCTTCATATGACCATGCAAAGACATCTCTGAATTTACGAAAGAGAGCGAAATATATTTCTAGTTCTGAAGAAGAGCAAGATTTGCTGACATGAAGATTCTCTACAACATTAGGTTTGGTCGAGATATTTATGGTGATAGTTTCTTCAATATTGGATAGATTTCCCTCGGAATCCACCGTATCTACAGTATTTGATAGAAAATAAAAAGCTGAAGGATGATTAAGGTCGCTGGAATAATCTTCGTTGTTATCCTGAAGATGGGAACGATGGTGGTAATCTTCCCATGGTGCCTCTCCTATCATCATTGACTGAATGATTCCTTCGTCTGTAGAATGTACATGCGACCAAGGATCTGAAGAGGTTCCATATTCCTTAAACCCATCTATCCAAACACTCGATGAGAGTTGATTTGGGTTTGCCACCTAGGCCAAGAAAATTGATTGCTACAAAATTTCTATTGGGTTTGGAGGCAATACCTGGCGATGATCCATGCTAACAAAATGTTTGGAAATCTTATGAATCTTTGTAGATATAGGAGATACCATATTGCAGGTTTCCACCGTGGCCACTTCGCCAGATTACTCGGAGATGGTAGGGAAAAATTACCCATTAAGGCAGGGTATTTTAGGAGGCCTACTCCGACATTTTGAAGTGATTGAGAGCTTGCATGGATCATTGGAATGCTTCTCGTAACTTGTGAAATGTTGGGGAGAAAGGTTTGTTGGTCAACGATTGTAATTCCTCCTTGGAAGGGAAATTCAATCTTTATAAAATATGTTGACACAACAGTAGCAATAGTGTAAATCTAGGGCCTTCCCAGTAGGATATTGTAATCGAGGTTTCCATCGATAACTTCAACGTCAATTTCTACTGTCTTGCCCCCCAGTTCAACTTGCAAGTTACTTAAAATCCCGTACGGGGTGTATGTTCATCAATCGAATGCTTTTAATGTCGTTGATGATATTGATAAGGGTGGTGAGCCTAAAGTTTTCCAGCAACTCATTGACATAATGTAGGTAGATGCTCCCTCATCAATGATTGTTCGATGAACAGTTTTGTTGAGGTCTTTTACCTGTATGAGGAAAGCGAGTTGAGCCGGTAACTAAGGTTCATATCCTTTATGATTAAAGGCCACAAGATTGGAATCCGTTGGGTCAATCCCACCTATTGCTGATAATAGAGCCTGCTTTTGGGAGTGGCAATTTTGCAGTAATTCAAGTGTCGACATAGCAGATGGCGATTGGGCCAGATCCTCTACTATTTTATAATTCTGTGGTGCTCGAGCATGAGGATTAAATGTCAATTTGTGTACTACTCCCTTTTGGTGGCTTTATTGTTAGCTCAGGAATGATGGGTGGCACAACTTTGGACGAAGTTGTTGTCAAACTACTAGGTTGATCTGTAGCCTTGTTGTTCGGCATCTGTGGATTCCCATAATCTTTATTCCTTGTCGATATCAAAGCATCATTTTGCTGTTTCGAAATGGACAACATAACCACTTGGGATGGGGAATCATTATCGATAGAAACCATATTGGTTTTTGGGTTTGGAAACGGATCAGTCAATACCACTGAGGTATTTGAATTCTTAAAGAACTTCTTGACCTCAGCTTTATGTGGACATTCTTTCATCCAATGGTCTCCGTCACATATGAGACATGGCTGACTAGGTTTCTGTCGCCCAGTAGGGTTTTCAAAAGATTTTTCAGGAGTCGAATCTTCCTATTTCTTCTTTTTGTTTTTCCCTCTCTTCTTGCCCCCTGATTTCTTCGGTTATTTGGCTTTGTCGGACGACACGACATTAACCTCCGAGGCAGGAAGTTTGTCATTTTCTCCTTTATTGGAAACTGCAAGGGCTTTACCAAATGGGGCCTTTACGGTTTGTGTACTTGAAGTGCCAATCACGCCATCGACGACATGAGAGTCCCTGTTCAATTTAGGAGGAGGAGGAACAGAAAATTCTGGTCTAGGAGCATCAGGAATTTTGTCATAGAGCATGCCAGACTGAGTATAGATCAAGTCTAGATACTGTGCATGAGCAATGACTTACTCTTTAGTGACAACTCCTCCCTTGGCCACATCTTCTGTAATAGAAGGTAAAAATGACTTAATAAACCATTCAGCTAGAAGCTGATCAGGAACATATGTCTTCACCATTCAACGACGACATTGCCACTCATGAATATGATCAGATATGTGAGTGGCTGCTGTCTGTTTAAAATTGGTAAGGAGCTCCGTTCCTGTTCCATACCTTATGGGTAATTGAAAATGTGTTAAAAGTGTGGTGGCAAGGGCGCTGAAGTTATCGAATGAAGCTCTAGGGAATTTGATGTACCATTTCACTGCCGGACCAGTTAGCGTTTGCTGAAAAAGGCGAAGCCTAATTGAATAATCATTGAGGGTGTTGGACGAACACCACAAATGAAAGGTCATTACATGATTCGATGGATCCTCACCTGGATTTCCATTGAATTTAGGAATATCTTACGGAAGTTTATGAGGAATCGCTGGCCACCAAGGGGCATAAGCAATTGGATCATTTGTTAGCCAATTCAGATCTGGTAATTCTAAAGTTGCTACGAAAGGAAACTGTTGATTCAGGTTTGGCGAAGCATACCTAGGATAAGATGGGATTGCCTGAGCAGTGGGTCATTGCATACCAGCATAATGTATTTGATGCTAATAACTTTGATAAGGTTGATGGGCATAATCATTATAATATGATTGTTGGTAACCATTTTGAATATATGGCTGCCCATTACCCACAAAGCTTTGTTGCTTAGGTCCTTGGTAAGCTTGTTGGAATTGTGGTTGTTGATATTGTACCAACCATGGTTGTTGGACCATTTGCTGCTGTCCAATACTGGATGTTTGACCAAGATGAGGGGTGATAGTACCCATTTGAGCCTGAGTCGCTTCAGTTAGGGAGCCACTAATCTTCGGTTGTGATTGAGTCGTGGAGACAAGAGGCTGCTGTATTATGACCTGAGAGACTTGAGGTTGACATACAACAGGCAACGCTTGTACCTGCGACACCATCACAATAGCCAGTGTAGTGGGAATGTTCGACACAGGTTGATTTGGTTGCATTGAATATACAACTCTTGGTTGTTGAGGTAGTATTGGTACCCAACCACTGGATGCAATTCTATCTTGACTCGAATTTTGTTGTGAACTCTCATATGGTTGCTCTCCCGGAGGGAACAATGAAAAGGAATATTGCCCCCCATATGGTAGAAATCCAGTGTTCAAAGGGTAAATTGGTCTTTGGAGACTGGACTACCCAAATTGATACTGATGTGAAGGATCAATTTGCCGAGTCTCAACATAAGAAATTCCAAATAAGATTCTGGATGAATAAATAGGAATAGACCATGCTGTCGAAACAGTCCCTGGGTGGACTCCATCTAGTGGTTGAGAACTAGTTGGGATAAATGGTATACCAGCAAACATTGTCGGAGTAGCGGTAGGAGGTTCTGCTGCTTCTGTATCAGATGACACAGTCTTAGATGTCGATGGTTGTTCAGACATATTGAGTCTATCCAAAAGATTTCCTAGCGATTCGACAGGAACTCACAATGAAGGATGATCAAAAGAACTAACTTCTATGGTAGAAGGATATAGGTGGATCCCAGTTCCAAAATGAAATGGGGTACTGGATGGAAGATCCTCCACAATCTCTTCTATAGCAATCAGTCCAGGTGGAAGAGGTAGACCGTCATGTCCGTAAAATATTTCTGGTGTCGAAGAAGGTATAGACTCTACAACAACAGATGCTGGAAGGATGACACCTTCCGAATCAGCCCTAGATGGAGTTGTTTCAAGAATAGAAGTGTTTAGCGTTACACTAGGATCAGTTCTAATGTCCTCTTGTAACTATGGAACTTTTTCTGTAGAGGCAGGGGTACTAGAAATAATTGGAGTAACTGGAGTCTCCAATGATGTTGAAACACATGTTTCAAATAAACCAGGAGATTTTGACCCAGTTAAATGAGACTGTTTGGCCCATAATGGTTTCGTTTCTAGAGTCAAAGATGGTTGACTCATTAGTCTCCGCGAACGACACGGTTTTGATTGACTTTCTTCCACGATTGCGGATTACTTGATCAACTCAAAATTAAAAGGGGAAAATGTTATTCCGAATTAAATGAATTTTATGATGCTTTGACACAACTTGCTCTTTCAATTTTTAAGAGTCGAGAAAAAGCTAAAGGTGACTCTAGTCGCCTTTGATTTTTAATGAGCTTGAAGTGACAAGTGCTCAGATGGACCTTTTATTTTAAGGAGTTGGAAAGGAATGAAAGTGACTACTCTGGAAATCTAGATAGAGGGATTACCAAACCAATCGAAAAACTGCAATATACACCTCGGTGGTCAATTATAGAGAAATTACCGAGGACTTTACGTACGGCAGTCAATCTTCCCAAATGATGTGTTCAGTGCATTGAGATCAATAGGGTGGCAGACACGGCTTCCTAAGGATAAAGGATATCAGCCTATTGTGGTCTCCCAATATATACTTGACAGTACGTGGGAGAAAATGTCTGTATTGGCACTTGTCATATCAAAGAGGAGGAATCACCCAACCTACGATGAAAACGATAGTTACCAGGCTTTACGATGCCGGAATACGTCTCTAGCCTAGACTCTTCTAGATGTTGTGCGTTAGATTCCAAAACGTTTTTATGTTCATTGAGGTTTATTTTATAGTTGATCTTTCTTATGAAGTTTGCCTTTCAAGGTTCACCGCGTGGTGTAGATGTACAATTCCTAAATATGCAATCTAAAATGATAAACAATCATTTATTTTCTTTTAGCAATGAAAATCCTAGCTACTAAGGAAAGAAGAGTAAGATTCTTTCAACAGAGAGCAGAGAGCACACACTAAATGCACTTTTCCTAAATCAATTTCCGCATGCAGTCTAAATGCAAATGCACATGCATGTATTTTTTTTTCTGCTCCCTTAATGTGTGAATGCCAAAAAAGGAAACTAAGTATAGATCTGAACTACTTTCTTCAAAGCGACACTTTAGCAATTTCTTTTCAAAAATGAAAGGAAGACTAAGATGACACTTTCAATTTCGAATGGAAAACGACTTTCGACACTTCAAAGAATTAACAATTCAAATCAAATAAAATGGCAAAAGTACAATCGAATATCTAAAAGAGGGAGACTTTACGATACTCTTTTTCTTGACTAAAAACGACAGTTACGACACTTTCGAATCAAAAGACGACAGTTCGATTAAGCTACTATTTGCAAAGGAGGACTGCAAATGATGAAAAATACATAAAAAAACATTCACAATTCCTTATCAATGGAGGTTGAATAATGTAAAGGAAGATGGTTTTCTCAGTGATATACTGATCATAGGCTGCAAAACTACTAAATAGAGCTGAAAACAATCAAGCAAAAACCAAATTCTAGGGAGAGAAACAGTCTCATTCAATCATCGCACCTGTCCTTAAGGGAAACATGGATGCATCTCACCTGCAGCACATGGGAGGTGTGATGGATCCAGACTGCCAATGAGAGATAGTGTGATGGTCTAGGGACGAGACTGAGATTGGTTTTCAACCACAGTTTGTAGCTAAGTTCAGGGATTTAGGCCGAGCTTATGATAGACAGTAAACACAAAGTATAGAGGTATGATCTAATGAGGTTATTGAGCTACCACTAGGGCACTTAGGATGTTTGCAAGTCAGATGTTCAGTTCATAAACCAACCCGGAGATTGACCGAAGCACCGTTGATCTACTTTGCAGTTGCATAGAAAAAGTTGTTCGAAGGCTAGCTAGCTTAACTTCAGGCTCCGTCTGTAGTTTATAAAGCAAACAACAGTAACAAACAAACAAACTATTCATTCCCTAGTGGAGTCACCATGTTGTTTCTGGGAAAACTAGTGTCTATTCAGATCTTCTAGTCCCACTAAGACGGGTAGCTATCTTAGAAACAAACAATTCAAAGTAACTTGTGTTTTCCTTTATGGGAGATAGATGAGAGAGAAGCAAAGAGCACCAACCTTAGTCTTTCACTTGGCTCCTTGCTTGTTTCCTCTCTCCTTTGATAGAGCTTCTCCACTCCTTTCTCACTTGTCCTGCTTCAAAGAACACCTATAGAGTCAAAGCAGCAAAATACCATCAAAGCATAGAGATCTATGATACCATAAACAATGTAGAATCAGATGTACATTAACCATACAAATGCATACACAAATACAAGATTCAGAAATAAGCAAGCATATGGAGGAAAACTCAAATAGCTTTATTGATAGAAGTAGAAGAGAGGATTACAACCCAGCTGTCTGATCTAGCACCATCCTCCCAGCATGAAAGCCCTCTTCACCTCATGAAAAGCTAGATCACCCAACAATACAATGTCTCACAGAGAAACCAACAACACTTCCTTACAAAATACAAAATTCCAGCCTCTGGATCTCTAGGATGAGGGATCCATATATAGATATTTGTAGGGGTGTGAGTCAGCTTCTGGGTTTTTTATTAGTGTCATTTCACTGATAGTTCTTGGTTCCACTTGGAGATTTCATGATCTCTTACTCATCCCTGGGCGAATTCAGAGAGGCAAGTGTCATATGAGTAGTTTCTAGAAGATTCTCTGAGTTTCAACCTAGAAAATTGCCTCTGCCATTTGTCTGCTCTCACTCATCACACCCTACAGAAGGGCTTTTCAGTATGCATCGCACCCCTTGTTTGTAACAGGTGAGATGCATCACACCCTCAGCATGGAGCAGTCTGTATGGTCCAGTTTTGAGCAGTTCTGAGTAGTTTTTCAGGGAGAACTTCTGGGAAATGATGTAATCAGTTGACCTTGATCCTTTAGGGTTTGAAACAACACTTTTAGGGGTTTGAGAGCCCTTGGTTTATCGACATATGTGATTTGGGTTGCAGTGCCCAAATATCTGCATAATACTAAGGAAATTGGCAATGGTCATGGCTAAGTCTTTGGAAAGGAAAAACGACATTTTTGGCACATTTATTTATGAAAATAATGGAAATAAGGAGAAATGGAAGGTTAAAGGTCATAGGTTGCATGTGAGGAGGAAAATGAAGGAAAATAATGGAAAAGGAAGAAAAATAGGCCTCATTCATAAAAAGGCTTATGAGAATCAGTTGGTAACCTTTTGTTAGTTGATTTTTGGAGCTATCTCATTATTCTCTCTCTCACTCACTCACTCTTGCACACTTAGAGTTTCTTAAAGCATTTTGGCATTGGAGAAATAATGGAAAAGAAGGCAAGAGAAAGAAAATATCAAACAGGGAAAGGAAGGATTAAGAAGCTACAACAGGCTTCATTGCAGGTATCAACTTGCATGTATAATCCTTGCTAGATTTTGCATGCATGGGATTTCATGTGGTTACTTTCTATCATGGCATTGGTTTTTCCAGGTGTGACAATGTTCTTCAGCCTACCCTTGTCATTTCCTGATAGCTTTGATGAGATGGGTTCTCATATTCGGTTTATGTGGGATGGCCAGATGGATTCGAAGCTAAGTGGGGCAGATCTTTGAAATGACAAACACATGGTGTTATCACGAAAAAATGAGCACCTAGCCTATTATAGTGTTTTCTCCTCGAAGGTGTACGAAAACGAAACACTTAAGACTGTGGATGACAACCAGTCTCAACAATATAAATGGCTACTAAACATTGTAGATCTATAACGAATGATAGAAATAAAACTTTCCAAAGTCCCGATCTATGCCACAATCATAGTTAAAGAGCAAAATGAAATAGTAATAAATGAGGGTAAATCCAATAATCCAATGGAAACCACATATCCAAAGAATAAATTTTATTAAATAACACATGTGAAGGGAACAAATAAATGTTACAAATCCCCCTCTATGGGATGGGTTCTTGTCAATCCTCAAACGTCTTCAGCTTTTGTAGAGGCTATCTCCTCTATAATATGTAAACCCAACAAGTAAAATGTTTGAGCTCAATGGGAACTCAAATGGAAAGAAAAAAGGCGTGTGACAATGATAATAATCAGAGTTAGAACAATGAGTGCAACAATGAAAATAATCAAAAGTGAATAATGAATGGAAATGCCTTCTATTTATGACAAAATATTGAGTCATCCTCAAATAATGGGCAATAATAAAAATATTGTTAACCCCATTCTAGGAATAACCATTTGGAATATTTTATTATATTTGGTTAGGAGGGAGAAAATATTTAAAATTTTAGTTAGAAATAATAAATAAATAAATGATTTATTTATCATCTCAAGAAATATGGTTAAGGAATAATAAACAAATAATGATTTATTCAATTTTTCCTAAGGTATTTAGTCAAAATTGACAAGGAATAATAATTAATTAGTGATTAATTAATTATTCCTAGAAGATGATTAAATAAATAGTGATTTATTTAATTATTCTTCATGGGTTTAATTATAAATTTCTTAACAAATGTGGTTTATTAAGTAATCTCTCACAGTGAAAGCAATTTTACTATGGTAAAATTGGCCTTACATGGTGTACTTCAATCCATCTAGTAAATTAGGCTAGATGTTTTCTTCGTGGGTCCTGACCCAGGTTCAAAGTTAATTGCGCCAAACAAAACCCTACACTACTGGCCCTTTCAGCATCAACCTACGTAGTGCATGCTGAAGTCTCACCCAAAGCATTATGGGGGGACGTTGGAACCAAGTTTCTACATCTAGAGAATAATGTGATGTCTTTTATTTCCCTATATTTTCCTTTGCGTAGATCTATAAGCCCCTAGGGCTCATCACTACAACTCCATATAAACAACCTCTAGACCTTCATGAAGGTCTACGATAGGCTTTTGTGGACTCTTAGCAGTTGAATCATCCACTTACGTGTATCAGAAAATAACCCTAGATATGAGCTCGTGTGGATCTACTTAAGTATTTAATAAACATAAGATAATGTATTATAATCTTCACAAAAGTACTTAACATGCATTGCGTATAGTTATTAAGAATTATCCCATAGAGTCGTGCATCAATAGATCATTATTACACAAAGACATTTGTTGAATCACAACATATATCGTAAACATAAATAACAGAAGTAAAGAGATAAACATAAGGATTCTTCAACAGTCTTCTTTATTGATCTTCAATATGGTATTACAAACTCAAAACTGCCCTGCACACTTAGCTGCAGGAGTTCGCTCACTCAGCCGTAGGGGTCCACGCACTCAGTTGTGAACACTACTCTAGGCCTCTGTGCACTCAGCTTTAGAGCCTTTCCCTCCTCTATGACTCACTTCTATGCGCTATCCTCTATCGACCCATTACATCCATCATCATCATATTATGCCTTAGACTTTCTAAGACACACCTATTTATACAATCCCATGGTCCACAGACCATGGGTGGATCTCGAAACCGACTCAACCTTACATAGACAAGGGTCTAAAACCACTTTTACTCTTGATTACCTATGCGCTCCACATCCACAAACCATGGAGACTTTACATCTTTTCACAAAAATTACATCAAAAGTTGGGTTTTTAAACCCAACACTGACCCATGGGACCCCATCCCAACACTAGATAATCAATTCTTTGGTGATAGTAGATTTCCCCCCAATGTACAAGTGTTAGGAGAAAAATGTAGGACTAAAGTACATTGTAAAGACACAGTTACTAGATAACAAAATGGAGTCTGAGAGAGAGAGAGAGACCAATAGAGATGAAGTGAAAGAGGATAGGGATAGAGGGGGTGAGACTAATGCAAGTCTCCTTTTATGTTGTGGTACATGATCTCAGTGAGGCATGGGAGGCATACCTATACCCGCCAGGATAACTTAGTACAAACATAATGATGCACCTAGAAACAGAAAACTGAGCAATGAAGTACATGCTGAATGGTACATGAAACGTTGACATAATTGAGCTAAAAAATAATAAAATGTGCCTCATATACATAATTCACCTCGAAAAAACATGATCCAAGACTGAATACATTATCATCTGAGTACATGAGATATAATGGCCCTTCCCTCAAAAAATTGGTGGGAGGGAGGGTAGATGTTGGATTAAGGGGGCCTGACCCAGGTTCAGAGTTGTTCGCGTCAACCAACAAAACCCTAACTACTGGCCCTTTCGACAACAACCAGCATAGCGTAGGGCACAGTCTCAACCGAAGTAGTATTGGGGGATCCTAGAACCAGGTTTATGCATCTAGAGGCAGTGTGATAAGTGGTCTTAAGCCCATGTCGCTCAGATCTGCCTTTGTGCATATCAGTATCCTTTTATGACCCGCCACTATAGCTCTAAGGAAATGGCTTCTAGACCTTCGTGAGGGTCGATGATCAGACTTTAGGGACATAAAATAAGTTTTTTATCAACTTTTGCGCATTAATTAATAACCCTAGATCTACCTTCACGCAAATATATCCAATTCATCAGAAAGCATAACATAATTAACCCTTAACTTCGCGGAAACAGATAATTACTTAAGTCATGCATAAATATGACAGGTTCAGTAGATTCACGTAGTAGTTATACATTATTCCACAGAAAACATATCATTGAGTGACAAAACATAACATGGAAAAAATTAAGAATAATAGTCAAAGGCAAGGTGTTTCTCCAAAATCAGTCTTGATTAAGTTTCATCATTCATCTTACAAACTTCTCCACCCTACGCACTTAGCTGCAGGGGTCTGCGTACTTAGCTGTGAACTTACCAAGGCCTCCTATGCACTCAGCTGCAGGAGCCTTCCCATTTCACCTAAGTATAGGAAGAAGAGCCTTCCTGCCTTAGCACTTTCCCAAAACAATCGCTATCTTGAGTTAGTTACTTCTCTACTACTTCTTAGACTCTCTATGACTCAACTATATATAACATTCTTTCTTACAATACAATGGCCCGCAGCCTATGGGTGAGTCTCAAAACCAACCTATTACTTACCCAAACAAGGGCCTAAAGCCCCTTTGACTCCTATCAAGCTATGCGCTCCGCATCCACATTTTGTGTAGACTTTACATTCTTTACAAAACTTTTACAAAAATTGGTTAAACTAACCCCAAAATTGACCCTAGGGACCCTATCCCAATGGTGAGAGGGGAAGGCTCCTGTAGTTGAGTGCACAAGAGGCCTTGGTAAGTCCACAACTAAGTGCACAGAACCCTGCAACTGAGTATGCAGGGTGGAGAAGTGTGTAAACTGAATGCTGAAACTTAATAAAGGTTGATTTTGGAGAAACACCTTGCCTTTAAGTACTGTTCTTAATTGTGTCCATGTTATGTTCTGTCGCTCAATGATATGTCTTCTATGGAATAATCTATAACTACTATGTGAATCTACTGAATCTATCATATTTATCCATGACTTAAGTAATTATATGTTTCCGCAAAGTTAAGGGTTAATTCTGTTATGATTTCTGATGAATTGGATAGATTTGCGTGAAGGAAGATCTAGGGTTATTAATTAATGCATGAAAGTGGATAAACAACTTCCTTTAGGTCCCTAAAGTTTGATCGCAAACGTTCATGAAGGTCTAGAAGGCATTTCCTTAGAGCTACAGTGGAAGGTCATAGAAGGATATTGATCTGCACGAAGGCAGATTTGAGTGACAAAGGCTTAAGACCACTTATCACACTCTCTCTGGATGCAAAAACCTGGTTCTATCATCCCCCAATACTGCTTCGGGTGAGATTACAGCCTGGGCTATGCAGGTTTTTTTCGAAAGGGGCAACAGTTAGGGTTTTGTTGGTTGGCGTGAACAACTCTGAACCTGGGTCAAGCCCCCTTAAGTCAACAAATGGTTATGTTTCTGAGACTAGGATCTATCTAAGAGATGTTTGATAAATGGTTCCCTATGAAGAAAAATATTGACAAGCAATTGATCAAAACATGCACATGTTCGCTGCTCAAGAGAACAAGAGCACTAAATTATCCAAGGAACAGTGGTTGCAGAGATTTATGTACAAGACTAGACCAACACGTTCTTCTATTTCTTCCCTGATGAACTGCATGGGTGGTTGTCAAATTTGACCGATAGTCAAGGGACGTGGAGGCTTGGTGGTCCTATAGTTTGAACCCCTGAACTGGATTCAGATGAAGAGCTTGAACACTGGCAGAATCAACTACATGAAGTATCAGCACTCCATTGCAATATGATGACAAAATCACTGAGGTGTGTCTCGACTGAGGTAAGGGATCTTCCGAATTATGATGTTTTGACTAATGTGGAGATGTTTCTAGATGAGTTTGAAAGGGAAGTACAAGAAGAACATCACTTCTAGGAACAAGAATTGGCATTGCGCGCTACGCCTACTCGTTGGTGGGGTACGCACAAGGAAACATTTGCGGGATGGAAGGAATACTGAAGGATGATGAAGTTGAGGTTTGGATATGCTAATCCTCGGATGACAGAGAAATACAGGGTGGAGGATGATCCGTGAAATCATTTGGCATGATGGACTAAGGCCTGTGGGGGGAAGCCACAACCAGAATGGGTGCACATTTTTGTCATACCTTAGATACAATCCCAATGAACTGGTATTTGCAGACGAAGCTTTGCCATGGGACAACCGAATGAGACATTTTAAGGGAAATTTTTCTACTAAATTTCAGCTTTGAGGAGGGGTTTGAGAGCATTGATGAATCACTCCAAGAGATAAAAACCGCTATATTCAGAACACCAAAGGAACCAGTAGAATGGGCTCAAGCGGATCGAAGTACGTAGCTGCACCATGCGCTAGAGTGTTACAATGTGATGACCGAGGAAGAAGAAGACGATCCATGAAATATCACCATTCCAGAGATAGGAGGACATCGTGAAGTCAAAGGACCAAAGGTCATGAACCCGAATATATCAGAATATTTGAAAACTTGATAGGTGAACATTGGGTCTAAAGAAGAAACTAAGTTCGCGAAGAAATGCGATTATTGGGATGAAGAAACAGTTGATAAGTTAGCTAAGCTATTGCGCGAGTACCAGGATTTATTCCCAACGAATTTTTCAAATCTGAAATAGATCATCGAAGATTTAGGTGTTATGAAGATTATGTTGAAACCGGATGCGAAGCCTGTTAAGCAGAGGGTCTATCAGCTAAATACAAAGTATAAAGAGAAGGTGTGCCAAAAAATGGATAAGATGCTAGATGTCAGTATTATTTAACTGGTAGAGGAATCCAATTGGGTAAGCCCAATGGTGGTCCAAGAGAAGAAATAGAAACGCGAGATCTAAATATGTGTAGATTTGAGAAATTTGAATGATGCAGGCGTGCATAATCCATTTCCAACACCATTTATTGATTAAGTATTAGAGAACGTTGGCATACATGAGGCTTATTCATTCATTGATGGATTTTTGGGATATCATCAAATAAATATCGCACTGGAAGATCGAAGCAAGACAACCTTCACGACAGAGTGGGGTTGCTTTCGATATACGATAATGGCATTCGGATTGAAGAATGTGCCTACAATATTTTCCCGAGTTGTGATCGGAGTGTTCAAAGAGTTTATTCATAAATTTATGGAGGTGTATTTTGATGAGCGGACTGTGTTTGGGTTGGTGAAGTGCCATGTTGCAAGTCTACGCCTTATACTAGATACATGTCAAAGGTATCAGATCACACTAAACTTGAAGAAATGCATATTCTATGTGCCTTTTGGGATTTTGCTCGGATATGTTTTATGTAAGAAGGGTTTGATGGTCGACCTTGTGAAGATCATTGTAATTGTGAATTTGGAAGCTCCTAGGAATGTGAAACAACTGCATGCGACATTGGGGCACATTGGATATTATGAGAATTTTATCAAGGCATTTGTTCAAATAACCATGCTGATCAAGAAATTATTAAAGAAAGATGCAATGTTTTGCTGGGATGAAGACCATTAGCACAATTTGGATGTATTGAAGGAAAATATGGCGACAACGCCTATTTTGGTGTTTTTGTACTAGAAGAAAGAGTTCCATGTGCATGTAGAGTCCTATTTCATTGCGTTGGATGTAGTATTAACATATGCAAGTGAAGGAGAGATTGATAATCTGATAGCCTTCGCGAGCAGAAAGTTATCAAAAGATGAGAAGAATTACTCCACTACAGAGCGCGAAGGGTTGGCGATGGTCTAAGTGCTGCAAAAGTTTAGACATTATTTTTGGGGTGGACACTTCAAAATGTATAAAGATCACTCTGTGCTAAAGTACCTGGTTAATAAGCCTGTGTTGGGGGAAAATATATGTCGATGGTTACTATTGTTTCAGGAATATGACTTTGAAGTAAGTGTGAAGCCTCAAAGGTTGTATGCAGGACTAGACAATCTGTCAAGAATTGAAATGGGCAAATAACCAAATATTTGGAGGAAGGATTGCTGAATGAGAAACTCTTTATGGTGCGCATCCCAGAAGATCATTTTACCGATATCATTCAATTTTTAACAACGGGAACAACTCCAAAAGGCTATTATACCCAACAAAAGAAGGAGTTAGTAGTCTGAGCCACATATTTTTCGGTTATTGCAGGTCATTTGTATAAAATGGGAATAGTTGAGATACTATGAAGGTATGTTCCTGATTTTGAACGCGTTAGTATCCTAGCTGAAGCACATGGAGGAGTGGCAAGAGGTCACTACGTAGGAAAAGCGACCACGTAGAATATTTTGTGTGCTGGGTTATGGTGGCCAACATTACACAATGATTCTAAGGCATACTGCAAGGCGTGTGATGCTTTCCAAACGATGGGGAAGCCTTTGCGAAGGGATGAATTACCTTTAAATCCTCAGTTTTCTTTACATGTATTTGATAAATGGGCCATTGAATTTATAGGTCCAATACAACCACCAAGTAAGAAGATGGGCACACGGTACATCATTACTAGAATTGAGTATTTAACCAGATGGGCAGAAGCACAACCAGTGAAAGATTGTACAACTTCCACTGCTACGAAGTTTTTATTTGAATATGTCTTAATGCGCTTTGGATGCCCTACGATATTGATGAGTGATAGGGGTACACATTTCTTTAATGAAACAATCAGTGCGATGCTTGAAGAATTCCAGGTGTATTATCAAAAGAGCACGCCCTCTCACCCATAGGCGAATGGAATGGTGGAAGCTTTTAACAAAATTTTGGATAATGAATTGGTGAAGGTCCGCAATGCACAAAGGAATGACTGGGCTATGCATGTCCCAATTGTGCTATGGGAATATAGGATGACCTGCAACAATTTGATAGGCAAAACACCATTGAGTTTGGTCTATGGAATTGAACCAGTAATGCCTATGGAGTATATCGTGCCAAGTTTATGTATTGTAGCTTTGAAAGAGATGGCGGATCGCGAGACCTTGGAGGAGTGGCTCACGCAGATCATAGAGTTAGACGAAGACCACTTTCTTGCAAGATTTCCCCAGCAAGTGCAAAAGGAACACGACAAAGCATGGCACGATAGGCATATAAAGTTGTGCACTTTTAAGAGAGATGATTTAGTGGTGATTTATGACAGTAAGTTGACCAGATTTCCAGGGAAATTTCAAATGCACTGGTTAGGGCCATATGTTTTTAAGGAGATCAAAGATGTTGGCGTAGTTCAGCTCGCGAAGCTAAATGGGGAACCATTCCCTGGCAAACTAAATGGAAGTAGGCTGATGTTGTACATAGGGAACCCTACCCCTGCGCAATGACTACATGGTAGCATGACAATCTTAGCAATCCAGACGACTACAAGGGATTGTGGGACTATAAACTATGTTGCCCGACAAGATGAGCAATGTAGTAGGGAGGTTGCGCGACGGATGATAGGAGTGCGACAGGTGAAGCTATGCTGGATGAGTTGTGCCATGGAGGATGGTGCCACGTAGATGGGTCCAAAAGTAGCCATTGAAGCTACTATTCATGATTTGATGGTTAAAATTTCATTAAGAGGAGTGGGTAGGTGCCATTTATGGTGAAAATATTTGAAGATCTGCTGCCAAAGATGCATTTATGATCAGAAATTGGAGGGAACGGTCAGATTTGAATTCAAACCCTTCTATAAATTGAGCATATTGGTTTGTTAAAAAACACTTTGCATTCTAAAAATTATGTTTGAGCCCTCTTATTGTTGTTGTATGAATCGTGAGGTGTGGGAAGAACTCATGTCGTGACCTTTGTTCGCAAATTTGTCTCTAGAAGCCCGTGACCTATTCTTAGAACGAATAACTACCACAATTCCCGTAGAAGCTGTAAGTTCTGAAGCTGCCATATCTGACCCGACGACCCTTGAGATATCAAGTATGGAAGGTATTCTCACTATTCAGATGGTGTTGAGGTTGCCTAGGACAAAGAAATCGGTTTCCAAGGAGAATCAGAAGAAACCTATGCCAATGAGACAATCGCCGAGGAAGAATTTTGAGGTTTGGCAAAAGGAAAAGAAGGGTAAAAGCCAGAGAAAGTTGTGGACTTGGAGGAAGAGGAATTCTAAGGAGTGGAGGAATTAGATGTTGAGGAGGTCGAGACTATCACAAGGCTCCAAGAGTATATCCATCTATGGAAAGGGAAGGACAAAGTTATGAAAGACCGTGATTCCCAGAAGTTTACATTCTCGACACCCCTGTTACCAGAATAGATGGAGTTTGAAGGAGCAACCTGAGAATGCATTCTATTGCTGAATATGGAGCATTGGGATCTCACAGACCTCGAGAGATTCCCTCATTTGTCCACTAGCAAATATATGAACAAGATCTACTATGAAGAGACCAGGGTTACGTGGTTGGAACCCATGAAATCAATGAGACATGTTCAATAGGCTGGGTTGTTGCACATGCTATGTGTGTTGCATTTTCACAGATCAATAATCAACACAGTGTGTGTGCACGAGCTCCTCACACTAGTGCATGATGGGTGTCGATGGCTTGGTGAGCCCATCCCAATCACAAATATGCTAATTCAACAGATAACGAAGCTGCCCTACAAGGGAGTGGACCCTGACAAGGATTTTGGAGGGAAACGTGGAGAAAAGGAGTTAGCAGACAAAATGAAGTTAGAATTTGGTCTCATAAAGAAGTCGCGCTGATACTCTATCCTCTCTATTCAGGACCGGGCAGTGCAGTTCGCTGCCCAAATACTTGCAGGTAAAATCATGAGGAAATGTTGCCCGGACAAGGTTGCGGCGCTTGTAGTCTCATTGGTTTCCCAGTGCACGAAGGGATTACAATACAACTGGGCAAAGTATTTGTGCAAGGAGTTCCTCAAAAACTATCATGAACCCCAGGCGAATAGTAAGCCCTTCCATTATGCATGGGTTCTACTGTCAAAAGTCTTAATAGCATGGAAGTTGCCAAATGATAGCCAGTTTCCTCCGCAGGTGGAAGACCTACTGGAGGCAGCAAAGTTCACTTCGCTATGGGCAAAAAACGATCTGGAGAAGATCAAAGAATAAAAAAAAAATGGATATTGATGGAGATGGATCTTAGGGCAGTGATTAGTCAGCAGCCACGGTTGTCCCTGACATTGTACGAGCAACTCAAGGCCTTCACGGAGTTTAAGGCCGATTTCCAGAATGTATCAATTAGGACGCGGAAGGACCCTAAGATTACATGGCACAAGCTGCCATACTTAGTGTCAATGATGGATGTACTGGTGATCATGGGGACTTGGCCAACGGAGTGGCGCGAATCCACTCACCTTGGTGCAGGTACCAGTAAGGGTGAAGAGAGCTTTGCTACATAGTCGACCGCTGTGCAGAAGTGTAAAGAAGCAGCACAGAAGGTAGTGCATGCTCTGGCTGAGCAAAAGAAGAAAGAAGTTGCTGACAAGGCAGTTGTGAAAAAAGAATGCGCTACGAAGGAGCATGTTGAGAAAGAGCGCGTTGGAAAAGAGCATGCTGAGAAAGAACACACAGATACATAAGAAGTCGAAGAATTGGCTTCGCAGCATACAGATGAGCAGGAAATCTCAAGATAGAATTTCAAATACTTAACTCACAGTCATTTAAAGAGCCTCCGTTCCACTTCGCTATAGCTGATATTTCTGTCGATCGCAAAATTAGTCACAAAATTTGCCAATGTGCGATCAATCCAGCAATCCACAGCCCGTGTGATATATCTTTCTAATGCCTCCAGACGCCACACTAATTCAGGGGTCCACACTATAGGACCGTCAAGCCTCCACGTCCCTTGACTATCGGCCAACTTAGACAACCACCTGTGTAGTTCCTCAGGGAAGAAGCAGAAGAACGCATCAGTCTCATTTGTGTACAAAAATATTTGAAACCATTGTTCCTTTGATAATTTAGGGCTCGTATTCTCTTGAGTTGCGAACATGTGCACGTTTCGATCAATCCACTTGTCAATCTATTTCTTTGTAGGGAACCATTTATCACACATATCTTAGATAGATCCCAGTCCCAACAATGAAACCATTTGCTGGCTTAACAGGGCCTCACCCAAGTTCAAAGTTGTTCACGCCAACCAACAAAACCCTAACTTCTGTCCCATTCGGCAATAACCTACATAACGTAGGCTACAGTCTCACCCAAAGTAGTATTAGGGGATGCTAGATCCAGGTTTCTGCATCCAAAGAGAGTGTGATAAGTGGTCTTAATCCTGTGTCGCTCATATTTGCCTTGGCGCAGATCGGTATCCTTCTTTGACCCTCCACTGTACCTCTAAGGAAATGGCTTCTAGACCTTCACAAAGGTTTGCGGTTGGAATTTAGGGACCTAAAAGAAGTTGTTTATCCACTTTCATTCATTAATTAATAACCCTAGATCTGCCTTCGCATAGATCTATCCAATTCATCAGAAATCATAACAGAATTAACCCTTAACTTTGCGGAAACAGATAATTACTTAAGTCATGCATAAATATGATAGATTCAGTAGATTTGGGCAGCAGTTATACATTATTACACAGAAAACATATCATTGAGCGATAGAACATAACATGGAAAGAATTAAGAATAATACTCAAAGGCAATCTGTTTCTCCAAAATCAATCTTTATTAAGTTTCAACATTCAATTTACAGACTTCTCCACCCTACGCACTCAGCTACAAGGATCTGAACACTTAGTTGCAGACTTACCAAGGTCTCCTATGCACTCAACTATAGGAGCCTTCCCCTTTCACCATTGGGATAGGGTCCATAGGGTCAGTTTTGGGGTTAGTTTAAGAAATTTTTGTAAGAGTTTTGTAAAGAATGTAAAGTCTCTGCGAAATGTGGATGTGAAGTGCACAACTAGATAGGAGTCAAAGGGGCTTTATCCCCTTATTTGGGTAAGTAATAGGTTAGTTTCAAGACTCACCCATAGGCCATAGGCCATGGTATTGAAAGCAATAATGCTATATATAGTTGAGTCATAGCGAACCTAAGAAGTAGTAGAGAAGTAACTAAGTCAAGATAGAGATTGTTTTGGGAAATTGCTAAGGAAGGAAGGCTCTTCTTCTTGTACTTTGGTGAAAAGGGAAGGGTCCTATAGCTAAGTGCATTGGAGGCCTTGTTAATTCTGCAGCTGAGTGTGCGGACCCCTGCAGCTGAGTGCGCAGGGTGGAGAATTCTGTAACCTGAATGTTAAAACTTAATAAAGATTGAATTTGGATAAACACCTTGCCTTTGAGTGTTATTCTTATTTCTGTCCATGTTATGTTCTGTCACTCAATGATATGCTTTCTATGGAATAATCTATAACTACTGCGCGAATCTACTGAATCTATCATATTTATGCTTGACTTAAGTAATTATATATTTCCGCAAAGTTAAGAGTTAATTCTGTTATGATTTCTGATGAATCGGATAGATATGTGCAAAGGTAGATTTAGGGTTATTAATTAATGCACGAAAGTGGATAAACAACTTCTTTTAGGTCCCTAAAGTTTGATCGTAGACCTTCGCGAAGGTATAGAACCCATTTCCTTAGAGATATAGTGGAAGGTCATAGAAGGATACTAATCTACATGAAGGTAGATCTGAGAAACACAATCTTAAGACCACTTATCACACTGTCTCTGGATGAAGAAACCTGGTTCTAGCATCCCCAAATACTACTTCGGGTGAGATTGCACCCTGTGCTATGCAAGTTGTTGCAAAAATGGAAAAGAGTTAGGGTTTTTTTGGTTGGCACGAAGAACTCTGAACCTGGGTCAGGCCCCCTTACACCAACAACATAACAACCGAAGAAGCCCTATTGAATAGGGAAGGGATCTACAAAACTGAATGGATCATCTGAAGGAGATGTGCATGCTATGAACACCGTGATTGGTAGGAACCAAACCCATCGAATCTGCGGAACTGCATCTAAGATTATAGCATAATATGAAGGCATCCAGGGATGTGGGGGGCTACCTGAAGGGTCACCCCCTCATGAAGTCTGAAAAATCTCACACACACCCAGGAATCACTGGTACAATCTGCTACACCACTAGACCATCAAGTGTATGAATCATGAACATGAAACAACCAAGTCAATGGGAAATGATGAATCCCTCTGCTCAATCTGAGGCACCAACAATAATGGAAGCTGGAACAAAGATACACCACTATTTAGGCCGTTCTTCTGGAATAAATGCGTTGATGTCAACAGAATAGGGTCCGTGATAAGTGAGGTAATGAGGATCCTCAACTAAGGCATGAGGGAAATTAGTAATGCGACTGATGGTCTGACACCGGGGACAATGGAGAAAATTGGATTGAGGGACAAAGAGATAACTTCCCTTATTAGAAAATAAAGTGCATGGTTGACCTCGCAGCGACTAACTTGACTCCAGAGGGGATGGTGGAGAGTATGATTGAAGGCCAAAATGGGCAACACGAGATGAATGATATGCAAAGATGATTGGAATACTTGAACATGATATAATGGGATGTGAAACAGAATCCATGGATGTAAAGGTGACTCATCGCAGATGCTCTGAACAAGGGTGACTCGATGACGCTGCCACATAGAATAGGTCCGATGGGGACCATGAAATTATGAGTAAATGATGGTTACTCATGATGAAAATTGACAGGTGAGACAAAAAGCTCTAAGGGAAGGTGTTCCCAAAAGGACAAGCATTGCTTATGAAGAAATTCGGTTTTGAGAGGCGACAAAGTGACCCTTCTTGAAAAAATGGCTTCCTAGTGAAGTGTCAATTAATCAACTGAAATGATGCAACCTACCTAAATGCATGATAGAAATAAATACATGAAAATCAATGGGAGATTCTATGGGTAAAATTTCTTAAGGTAGAATGCATTATGAGGATTAGGAAGGTGTTGGCCTTCGAAATCCTCCAGGAGATATGCCCCCTTGCCTAAGTCCATACGAATGATGTTAGGTCCTAGCCATAATGACTTGAAATTCCCATGTCCCAGGGTATCATGGGCCTGTTCATACACCAGAACAAGATCACCTTCATGGAAGGCACGAGGGTTGAATTTTCAGTCATACTGAGCTTTGGTGTGCATTTTGGCCACTTCAATGGTTTGCAAAGCAAAATGACAGTCTTCAGAGGTGCATTCAAGCATGAAAAGTCTTTGTTATAATGGTTGGGTGTCAGGGAGAAGTTCGAAAGCTATGTGAAGGGAATGGATCTCACACTCGATTGGAAAGACTTCCTACTCACCAAAGACAAGGTGGAAAGGAGTAAACCTAGTGGCGGTTTTGACAGAAGTTCTATAGGCCCACAGAGCTGAGAAGAGAATAAGGTGCCAGTTGTTCTTGTGCTTATTCACTATCCACTGAAGCATCGTTTTAAGAATCTTGTTGACTACTTCAACCTATCGATTACCTTGGGGGTAATAAGATGATGAATATTGGTATTGGAAGCCCATGAGTGAGGATAACTCACACCATACCTTATCTTCAAAATGTCAGCCATGGTCAGAGACCAATTGTTTCGGAACCCTGAATTGAGCGATAACATGGTTAAAAAAGAAAAGGGTGATGGTAGGCGAAGTGTTATTGAACATTGGCATGGCCTCAACCCATTTGGTAAAATAGTCGACTGCCATAATAATATACTTATGATATTAACAAATGGTGTTCGACACTCCATAAAGTCAATGACCCATTTATAGAAAGGACCAACAACGATAATAGGATGGAGGGGAGCTAGTGGGGCTCTTAACTTTGGGGAAACTTTTGGGCAATTGGGGTAGTGTTTGACTACCCCAATGCAATCACTCAAGAGAGAAGGCCAAAAATAACCAACGTGCATGAATTTTTGGGAAGTGGCCATACCATAGAGGTGACCAACACAAGCGCCATTGTGACAGGCATTTAGCACTTGCTCATCTTCAATATGGGTGAGACAACAATGAAGGATAGAATCCACACCGCGACAATAAAAGTCATCACCGATGCGAAGGTTGTGAGGGTCCTAGTATCAAATTCATCGTCGATCATCATGAGTAAGATGGGGGGCGAAGTTTTTGGTTTGGAAATATGTGAGAATATCTCTATACTAAGGTGTTTTACTTTGAGATAACCTAAGGTCAATTAGTTATGCCAAAGAATCTATAATGTTTTGTTGTTTTGAGTGATTGGATGACCATTGAACTATTCAAAAATAGGTGCTTTAAACTTAGATAGATTTTTGATAAAATGAAAGGTTGTTCTTTAACTGCACATGGTTAGTTTGATTTTAATGTGATGGATAAGTAGAGTATGGATATGTATAATTGATTTGATATTCAAACTAAATATTTAACCATTTACAAGAAGAAATTAAGAAAACAATGCTTTCTTAATTAACAAAATATAATCAAACTATTACAGATATTTAGTGTAATTTATGTTCAAAGAGGAATTTACAATAACAAATAGTTTTGTAAATTAATATCTTATTTAAATTACAACTTCACAGAGGATCCAAAATGAAACTGATGTTCAATTAAATTTTAAATCGGATGACTGCAAAATAATTAATCTATATGAAGAAAACATAATTAATATTCAAGAAGAAATACAACTCACTGAGACTCTGACCATATGAGGCAAATCCAGAATCTTTCATTATCTAAAAAATGCTCCAACTTATTACAAATCTGCTTGATAACTTGTTTAAGGGTTCAACCCTTGATAACTCAAAGGAGGAGTTATTTATACAAAAAAATAAAAATATCTACAATATGTTTGGAATAGAATACCAAAATAGTACAAAATTACAAAAATAGAACAATATAATAGGAACCAAAAAAATGTTGAAGAGGTGGCTCTATCCTTTTAGAATTTCTTGATGATCTGGCCTGAAAACATCGATGAGTTATCCTGTTGTCACAATGAGGAATTACTAATTTTTTTCACACAAATAATCCCATATTTGTTCAATTTAGATTTCTACATTTACCATTTTCCTAAATGTTTCATCCACCTCTGTATATCTTTCGAAATTAGGGTTGGTGAAAAAAAAAGTGCTTGATTTCATGTAAGATGGTTGAATTGTATTCCAAGGCTTCTAGAAAATTCCTCCCTGTTATCCATCCTTTCACTCCTGCAAATTTGGCTATGTCTACTGCAATAGCGTACAATGTCTTGCAATAATCATCTAATATAATCAACTTATCATTCAAACCTACTAATCCAGGCAATCCTTTCTCATTTAAAACATTAAATTTGGAATGAAATCTCTTGACAGAAATCTCCAAGGTTTGACACTTAGTTTCCAATTGATTGATCAAATTCCTTTTCTGTAATACCTTTTTTTCTCTAAAATGGTGGTTGTTCTGTCAGAGATGTTTATTTCTTCTAATTCCTCTTTTCTCTTTGAATTCATAACCTTGATCATATCCGTGGCTTCTGCTGGCTTGGTCTTCAAGGATAATTTTTGCTCTTCAATCATTGTTTTGCACCTAGTGATGAGTTCGTGTTGCTAAAAAATAATATGTATGGATGGCCATACATATGTCATAGATTGACTGATCTTTGTCCAGATAATCTCCTTGGCATGGGCTAAAGTGTCTGCCATTAGTGACTCACTCTCCAACTTCTGGATTTTAAGCTCTAATTTGTGAGTCTTCTGCATTTCTTCTGGATACTTAGTATCATTTTGCACTTTCCACAATTCCAGATATTGAAATTTCTGTAGTAGCTTTTGGTTTTCCTGCTTCTAGATTGACACTTCCTGTGCTAATCTGGCTGGGTCAACTATTGTTTATGTAGACTCAATGGTTGTGGATGAGTAACTAGCATCTATACCTGCAACTCTTATTGGGACTGCTATAATGGGCACCGTGTAAAATTGTGTTGTTTCCTTCTCCTTAAATAGATCTTCAATATGTTCTTCCATCTTCTTTAACTGTATATTATACTCAATGATCAGCTTGAGCATATCGTCCTTTTGTTGTTCACTTTCTGCCATATCCTTGGTCAGGGGATCCTCTGTTAAAGGCAACTTCAACTGTTTCTTCAATGCAACAATGTCTGCATCTTTCTTCTTAAGAAGTAGTTCTGCAGCTTTTACATCCTTGGGATCATATCCCACTCTAATCACAAAATCCTCTACTGATTTTATCCTATTGTCTTTAGCTAGAGAGGAAATGTTTTCTAACTTTAGTTGGGACTAAACATTTGATAGAGCTATCCTAAGTTCAAAAAGACACAAGGTTGTAGTTGTCATAGTGGAAAATAACATCTCACCAGCTTGTTTGTGCATGTCCATCTAGTCAACTGGATGGATTTGACTAGTTTCAAATGAAAACACAGTCTTCTTGTAATTAGATGGTGATTTAGGAAAAAAAATCTGGGCTTGTAAGAAAACCATTTGCATTATGCTCTTCTCAATTTCAAAAGCAGAAATGAGCCTATGTTGAGAGGTTGAAGTTTTCTTCCAAAACTGACTGTATACATTGGAATTTAAAGTCTCATCTTTTTTGCTTACTTTCTAGGAACCTTGAAAATATATTTAAATCATCCAAACTATTGGTTCATGTTGATTGAATAATTTCTGAAGGTTCTCTCATAGTTGAAGGTGTAGGAGGAGTAGTTGAAGCACTAATTGTGGGAGTAATGGTTTAAGTACTAACTCCTGTTGATGTAGACGCTTTTGGATCTCCAAGATCAATGATCATTGGTGGAGTCTCTTCTGCTGATGTGATCAAGCTGACTTTAGGTTTCTTTAGCTGAAAATGAATCCTCTCAGAACATCTTTAGTGGATGAAGTTTCTTCTCTCAGACTTTTCTGTTGCTTACTCTGAGCAACTGGAGTTTGGTCAATGGGAGTAGATGTTGGGAATAACACTGAGTGGTGGGGTGAATCAGTATTTACAAATCAATAACTTTTTCATTTCCATAGTCAGATTTATATACGCTACTTCATTGAAGGGAACTCGCATGTGCACACAACTATGCTTAAGGAAACCAACGTATATCTAGTGAACTTATGATTCAGTTAATTCATCATATGTTGATCTTTAATCAGTGCATTAGTAATTTATTAAACATTAAACACTAACCATGTGTAGTTATAACAGAATAACCATCACAAATAAGCAACACACATGAACACCAAGATTTAAAGTGGAAACCCAATGCGGGAGAAAAACCACCTACTGTTGTTGTCTCTGTATTCTTTTAATATAAAGAATAATCTATTTACAATCTTGTACTGGTGCAGACTCATACCAGTACACAGGCACCTACCTACAGAAGGCTACAACCTTCTCTCTCTCTCCAGCTTCTACTGGAAGGGAGCTACAACCCCCTAGCTCTTGTACTAACCAATATGTTTACTAGTACGTAGGCACAGGCCTACTGAAGGCTCCAACCTTCACTCGTTCTCTAGTTGTTACTGGAAGGGACATCCAACCCCCTGATCAAATCACTAGCCACTACTTGTAGGAAGCTTCGAGTTCCTCACTGAAGTCTCCAATCGTCAGTATCCTCCAGGGACCATGTTTCATAAATTTTCATGTTGGATACTCCTGGTACACAACAACACAATATGTAGGCCACATTTCAACAAATTTTCACACTGGACCCATAAGAAACTTTGAAGCTCAAAATCAATCACCGCTGTTATACATCTAGCAAATACATCTGCATCAACCAATCAATGAAACCCAATCATCAATCTCTGAATCAACCATAGCTGAATCAATCAATCACTAATACCTATGACATACTGAATCAATCAATCACTGAGACCTCTGACATATTGAATCAAACAATCACTGAACCTCTGACACAACTAAATCAACCATTCATTCAAACTTAATCAAATTCAACCAAACAATTGGAATAAACATATCATTGTAACCAGTCCACAGATCCGAACCTAGAACACTGCATCAACAACCAGAACTAACTGCGACCTCAAAAGTCATGTGTCAGAATGTATATGCTTGTTCAATGAAGCCAACTTGCGTGTATACGCTATTTCATTTAGCCCAACCTGCGTATACCTCTAAAAATAATGAATCATAAAACTTCTGAACTACAAACTGTACCAATCAGTGACATTTTAAAGACCTACTATCATATTATAGAGTTTTAAATAGATAGCAACAAGGATCACCCTTCTTTCTCAATCAATCAATCAATCAGACTCAATTTCCTTATACATTCAGTTCTACTTTCATATCTAAGAAGACATCATTGACAAACAGCAGTAAAACAACAATAGTGATTTGATAGATTAGTCATCCCTGAACATCAAGATTTTCTTTTGCATATGCTACTTGGAAGATCCAAACCCGTGTGTCTACGCACCTTCACCAAAGCAAACCAGCGTATAGATCTACAAATACTTACTTATAACTTCGCTGCAATTCCCGACTTCAGACATACCCAGATCATTACATATAAAGGATAAAACATGTGTTAGCAATCAAATCTAGCCTATCCATTATCAAATCACATAATGATAAGTCATTATGATCCCGATCCATCATTATATCTCATCCATCATCAAACATTCAGGTGCATACTTAGTCTAGATCAAGCAAAGCATCAGAAAGCCATAACATGCATATTTTCCTTTGATCAATTCATAAGATATTCATTGCTTGTGCACTTAGCCCTTTTATTTCTCCTCCTTATATACTTAGATCCTTTGACAATACCTTAGACCAAAACCTTGAACCAATACCTCGGACCAAAAACCTTGGACCAAAACCTCAAACCAATACCTTTGACCAAAACCTCGGACCAATACCTCAGACCAAAAATGTCAGAACAAAACCTTGGACCAATACCTCGGACCAAAAGCTTCGACTAATACCTTGGACCAAAATCTTGGACCAAAACCTCAGACAAAAACCTCAATTTTCCATCCCATGCACACTTTTCCTTCTGTGAAAGTGTGTGTATACATATACACTCTTTTTGTTATGTGAACCAACATGTATACGTTGTTTTGACTGATTGGACCTCCATATACATCTTAAATTGCTTTACGCCATCATTTTCCTTCAACTTCTTTATTCTGATTAGTAGACCTTAGTTCCATCTTCCTGTTCTTCTATGCCAATGCCATGTTACCTCTAAATAGACCTATTACACTGAGATTTTCCATATAACTTCTGAAATGATTCCTTTGAATTTCCCTGCATTTTTTCACTTATGTAAACACAAATTCCATGCATTATATCACATCTGATATCTCTCCTGTAGATTCATCTAGTTACGTAGATTCATCTAGTTACCATATACAAGTGAGTTGTTTTGCTACAAGTGGGTTGCCATCAAGTACAACACATGCATCATAATGCCAACAATCTCCCCCTTTGGACGTCATGGAAACCATGTTGGTATGGATTATTGTAAGCTATTGAACCTATTAGAGATATCAAGCAACACCAAAATACTCTCCCCCTTTAACATCAAGGGCAAAGGGCGGACCAAGATATTCTCCCTTTTTTAGATCAAGGGAAAAGGGCTGAAAAAAATGAAGACTTCCATATCCTGAATAGGTGAATATGAACATTGACCATTCTCCCCCTAGGCACATGTTGAATTCTCTAATTAAACTCCCCTTTGTACATGCTGAGATGGACTAAACTGTCCATGCGCCCCCTGAGCACATGCAGAGTTTGCAAAAATATTTTCCAAAAGAATAACATGACTATAACTCAACTATGTGAGTATGATCTTCCTATCGCTAATGACTCATACATACATCAATCTCCAAACCAAGTGGGGATATACCAAATTTGACTCATCTACCCAACCAAGTGGAGATATACCGAATTTGACTCATCTACCCAACCAAGTGGGGATATACCAAATTTGACTCATCTACCCAACCAAGTGGGGATACACCAAATTTGACTCATCTACCCAACCAAGTGGGAATATACCAATTGTTTATACATGATTGAGATATAGCAATTACTACATCATCCTTCCCATGCATAGTGGGGGTACAAATTACATCATATGACCAAAAAGGACTCATTAAAATACTATGACAAACAAAGACATATTATGGGCCTTTATATGACCTTTACATTGAATTATATACATGACATTTATAACAAATACCAAGGATATAAACAAGACCATGATAGTCATCATCAACTATCATACACCATATATGAAACGTACCATAACCATCTGTCAGCAACATCCAGACCAACAACTTGTATATGTCCATCATCAGTTCCCAAGATATGACAAGGTAAATATCATCAACCTGTGACAATGTATTCCTCATATAGATATCAACTCATCCTCTTGATCTCATCAAGATCAACCTACTCTGTTTCCTTAGTAGAAAGAGACTTATGATAATGTTCCATGAATCAATTAAGCATATGTCATATCTCCAAGTAGTAAAACATAATCATTCATATCATATCATATGTATGTGAAAACACTATCTTCATCATCTCCAATCATAACATCATCATCAAGAACTACATGACCTTTCCACAAGAACCCTCAATATATCAACCATGTATCATCATTAGGGAACATCCCACATCTGATAATCATCAACCATGATAATCAATATATGTGAGTATCAAACCTATCATCATAAGGTAAGAAATCTTCATTATGTGACTAAGTAAGCCATGTCTCCAAATATCCATGTCTTCAAATAGCTATGTCTTCATGAGACCTGCAATAACACCACTCTCTTGGCCAACCAACAATATTTATCAATATTAAACTTAAGTAATCATCCATGTATCTAGCATAATGTGTATCCATCAAAGAGATAGCAATATGTATCTAGCAAACCATGAGCTCATAGTAATTTGTCAATATTTCTTGATACCATCAACAACAACAATCCTCAACCATGTGAGAGCCAAGAACTATAGGAATCCTACATCATTACTGCACCATATGAACTTTATGCATATTTGAAGGCATGATGACAGTAGCATAAAAGAAATGAGTGGCTCATCATTAAATAATGAAGTTTTGTACTCCTCCTTGTCCTTATGAAAATCACCATGTAAGAAACATGTATGTACTATATGCATCATCAAAAAGTCATCCACAATCATCCATAAATCTGATCTGAATAACAACTATGTAACCCCAAGAAATACAAGTATCATTTGAGACTTCATCATAGGAAACTCATAATCGCAACATAACATGATTTATCATTTAAATATTTTAGACACATAAGCATCATTACCATTGATAAGAATCATTAGGTACCAAATACTTATAAACATAATGCCAACAATGCATTATTAGAAGCACAACATATTCTCCCCCTGAACCTGTGCTACCTATTAACTGTTAACTCTGATCATTGCATATATTAATAAGGATCATCAAGGCATCATCATCAAATAGTTATACATCAAGTCATCAACAACTTATGAGGGTCAAAATCACTTTTACATATCATCAACAGACTGTAATCATCATCAATAAAAATAGAAAATATAATTGATAATTCACTAAACTATATCAGACCCCTTTTCCTGAGTGTGTCCCACTAATTCTTCATCAAACCAACATATACATGACTCTGTAGATTCTAACTCACGTATATACAAGACTTGTCTTCATGATAACTGCATATGAAAATTAGGACACTGAAATTTCATACTTTTAGTTCGTTCTCAGTCTGTTCTGTATGTATACTGAGCTATGCCACATCTTTCTAATTGTAATTCCTTCTTCTTCCATACCTTGGAGTGTGATGATGTTTGTGCCTTTTGGTATGTTGGCCGAAATTTCCTCCTGCATTCTTTTGTTATATGCCCAAACTTGTCATAAGAATAACACCTTATATGTTTCATATTCCTTTTATAGCCATCAATGGCTTTGTGACCAAACATATTTCAAGAAAAAAAATATCCCTTGAAGTACCTGGAAGCTGATGATCTTTCTATGTGACAGTTATTGGCTTGAACCATTCTACTTTTGCATCTTGCTACAATATGTCCAAAGTTATGACATATAAACCATTCAACATTATTCATTAGAGAAAATAATCAATTAGCAATTCCATGGTTAGGAGTAAATGATTTTCTTTGAAGAATTTCTTTCCTTGGTTGTTTATGGGGTTGACCTATTATATTATTGTTGAGAATTTCTGATTTTGCACTAGAGTTCCTTGCTTCAGTTTGTGAGCTAGATTCACCTCTAATAGTTTCATGAAAACTAAGACCAAATTTGATGGAAAGTGACCTTTGACTACTAAGAATATCATCCAAAATCTTAGTACTATCTTGAAATCGTAAAATTTTATCTGTTTCTTCTAATTTACCTTTTAGGATATTTACCTCAACCTGGTATTTCTTTTCCTTTTGAAGATACTTCTTCTTCATGATTTCTTCATATTTTCTTCCTTCTTCCACTTTTTTCCTTAATTCAAGAACTTCATTTTCTTGTTCTTCAAATAATTGGAGTAGTTCTTCATTCTGCTTATTTGAATTTTTGAGATCTTCTTTGAGAGAAACGATCACACCTTCAAGACCTTCACAGTAGCTGGTTCTTTCTAAAAGTTCCTTGGTTGTTGTGCCCTTTTCATTCACTTCAATTCTAAATGATGTCACTTCATCCTGCAGCCTTTGACATTGGTCTTCCTTTTCCTTGTACTTCTTCCTTACTTTGTTTCCTTCCTCCAACCGAGCTTTTAATCTGGTAACTTCTTCTTTGTAGGCACATTCCCTTTTATCAATTAGTTCCTTTTGATATTTAATTGTGTCTGTGATATTTTTAAATTCTTCCTCTATTTTATTTTTTTCTCTTTCACCCATAAGAGAAAATTAAGTTGTTTCACTGTCACATTCATTATCTTCAAATGAACAAAGAAATGTATCACTAGAGGACAACAAATTCATACCTGATAATTACTTTGCTTGTGCATATTCATTATGAGGTGATTCTAAATCTGAGGAGTTTCTTCCACATAATTTCCAATCATCTCTTCCACTATCATAGTTTCCTTGAGATGTCTTCTTCTTTTGAGGTGATTTCTTCTTTAGCTTCTTTCCCATTGTTTCTACAGATCTCCCTCAAGCGATCAAGCTTCTGCCAAAGGACATGCTCTCATACCAATTGTTGGGAATAATACAAGACGGGGGGTGAATTAGTATTTACAATACAATAAATTTTTCATTTCGATAATCAGATTTATATATGATACTTCATTGAAGGGAACTCGCATGTGCATGCAACTGTTCTTAAGGAAACCAACATATATCCAGTGAACTTATGACCCAGTTAACTCATCATATGTTGATATTTTTTTATCAGTGCATCAGTACTTTATTAAACATTAAACAATAACCATGTGCAGTAATAACAAAATAACCATCACACATAAGCAACACACATGAACACCAAGATTTAAGGTGGAAACCCAATGCAGGAGAAAAACCACCTGCTGTTGTTGTCTCTGTCTTCTTTTAATATAAAGAATAACCTTTTTACAATCTTGTACTAGTGCAGACTCATACTAGTATGCAAGCACCCACCTTCAGAAGGCTACAACCTTCTCTCATTCTCCAGCTTCTACTGGAAGGGAGCTGCAACCGCATAGCTCTTGTACTAGTTGATATGTTTACTAGTACGTAGGCGCTGACCTACTAAAGGCTCCAACCTTCACTCGTTCTCCAACTACTACTGGAAGGGAGCTCTAACCCCTGATCAAATCACCATCCACTACTGGCAGGAAGCTTCAACTTCCTCACTGAAGGCTCCAACCTTCAGTATCATCCAGGGACCACATTTCATAAATTTTCATGCTGGATACTCCTGGTACACAACAACACAATATGTAGGCCACATTTCATCAAATTTTCACACTGGACCCATCAGAAACTTGGAAGCTCAAATCAATCAATACTGCTATACATCCAGAAAATACATCTGCATCAACCAATCACTGAAACCCAATCATCAGTCTTTCATATAACTGAAACCCAATCATCAATCTTTGAATCAACCATAACTGAATCAATCAATCACCGAAACCTCTGACATACTGAATCAAAAAATCACTGAAACCTCTAACATACTAAATCATACAATCACTGAAACCTCTGACATACTGAATCAAATAATCATTAAACCTCTGACACAACTAAATCGACGATTCATTCAAACTTAATCAAAATCAACCAAACAACTGGGACAGACAGATCGCTGTAACCAATACAAATATCTAAACCCATAACACTACATCAACAACCAAACCAATTGTAACCTCAAAATTCATGTGTCAGAATGTATACAGTCCTTCAATAAAGCCAACCTGCATGTATACACTACTTCCTTTAGCCCAACCTGCGTATACCTCTAAATATACTGAATCATAAAACTTCTGAACCACAAGCTATACCAATCAATGACATTCTAGATATCTACTGTCATATTATAGAGTTCTTAACAGATAGAAACAAGGATCACCCTTCTTTCTCAATCAATCAATCAATCAGACTTGATTTACTTATACATTCATTTCTACTTTGATATCTAAGAAGACATCATTGACAAATAGTAGTAAAACAACAATAATCATCTGATAGATTAGTCATCCCTAAACATCAAGATTTTATTTTGCATACTCTACTTGGAAGATCCAAACTAGCGTGTATACACACCTTCACCAAAGCGAACTAGCGTATAGATCTACAAATACTTACTTATAACTTCGTTGCAATTCCCAACTTCAGACATACCTAGATCATTACATATAAAGGATAGAATGTGTGTTAGCAATCGGATCTAACCTATCCATTATCATATCACATAACGATAAGTCATTATGATCCTGATCGATCATTAGATCTCATCCATCATCAAACACTTATGTTCTTATTTAGTCTAGATCAAGCAAAGCATCAGAAACGCATAACATGCATATTTTCCTTTGATATAACATTTCATAATATATTCATTTCTTGTGAACTTAGCCCTTTGATATTCTCCTCCTTATGTACTTAGATCCTTTGACAATACCTCGAACCAAAACCTTGGACCAATACCTCAGACCAAAAACCAAACCAAAACCTCGGACTAATACCTCGGACCAAAAACTCGGACCAATACTTCGGACCAAAACCTCGGACCAATACCTTAGACCAAAAACCTCAGACCAAAACCTTGGACCAATAGCTCAGACCAAAACCTCAGACCAATACCTCGGACCGAAACCTCGTTCAATACCTCAGACCAAAACCTTGATTTTCCATCCCATACACACTTTTCCTTCTGTGAAAGTGTGTGTTTACGTATACGCTCTTTTTTTCTGTGAACCAGCGTGTATATGCTGTTTTGACTAAGTGGACGCGTGTATACATCTTAAACTGCTTTACACCATACGTTTCCTTCAACTTCTTTATTATGATCAGTAGACCTTAGTTCCATATTCCTGTTCGTTTGTGCCAATGCCATGTTACCTTTGAATAGGCCTATTACACTGAGATTTGCCATATAACTTCTAAAATGATTCCTTTGAACTGCCCTGCATTTCGTCATTTCTGTAAGAAAAACTGCGAGCATTGTGTCAGATCTGATATCTCTCCTGTAGATTCGTCTAGTTATGTAGATTCATATACTTACCATATACAAGTGAGTTGTTCTGCTACAATTGGATTTCCATAAACTACAACACATGCATCATAATGCCAATAGTAGACACAACCTTCTCATCTGCTTCTTGAAGGGTCCCATCAACCCATGTTTCTTGATTCATAAATTTCTCAATTTCTGGCCTTGGAGTATGGTTGTACGGAGTCATTTTGAAACTAACCCTTAAGGAAGAAATGATGCCAAAAGGATCATAGGACCACATGAAACTTGGTTGGAAATTCATCTTGTTCAATAATGCATCTGCCCTAATACCAGCTGATCTGGTGTTGCAAATAAATGACCCAATTTATGCTTCGAGCTTGAACTGAGACTTTCTTTTACCTGATACAAAATGTAGTTCATCCATGTGAATCATCTGCCTAATATATTCTAGAGAAAATTTTCTCAAAGGAACATATTTAGGCAGCTTGTATGGTGCAATCTCACAACTTATATATACTCTTATTTCAGTGTAGTTCTGGTATAAATACGAGTCACCAATCTTGGTTTGTTCACTTAGGTGTATGATCCTTTTAACCTCATTCCCAATTATGGGCTCTTTTCGAATATTAAGGAGTTGTACCACTGGATGTATGAATGCATCCACAAATTCTACAAATGATGAGGTGCTAGAAGTTTCCGTGACCATTTATGTCCATTGAATCACTGATTGATTCACTGCTTGTTCATCTTGTTTGTTGAGTTTAATTGGTAACTGATCTCCTTGTTGAAAAATAAGCATGTGAACAATTACAGATCTCTAATTGAACACTCCCTGCACAGTGAAGTTGATGAATTGATCACATATATTGTCAGCCAAGAATTAGCTGTAATTATACATGAACGCTGGTTGTTGGTCTTTATTGAAAATGGATAGGAAACCAAGGATTACCTCATCAACAGATTGGTCATCAAGGTATCCTAATAGATAGGAAAGAAGGGAAATGCAATGTCTAGAGGCTTCATGAAACATGGCATATGAATAAGGTGGATTTATTTTTGGCAATTTTGCATCCTCGCGAAAAAATATTTTGAATATTTGTGCTCTCTATGGGAAAGTTAACTTATGGTACAGATCCACAACTGTTGCTGGTGAGAATTGAGTCAAGGTTTCAATTTGAGGAACTAAGAGCATTTCATTTATAGTTTGAGCATAGATAGTTGTCTGAATGTCTTCATTATGAGCTATGACTGCCCTTTTCACAAGGTCATACTTGGCTTGACACCAAGTAATAAGCCCAGGGAATTCATGTGTTTTTGGGAAACTATAAAAAGGCAATAGGGAATCCCAAAACCTAATTTGATCTTGCTGGTCCAAATAATTATTCTTAAGCCACAAGTGTAGTTCATGAAAATCAAACTCACACTTGGCTTTTGCAACTTTTAACAGTGAGTCGACAATTAGGATATGGTCAATGTCAGGCTGGGTCAAGGTAACAAAACTCTCCTTTGTGGTCTACTTCTTGGATTTTTATTTTGGGGCCATGGTGTCAGACAGGAAACAAAATGATTATAAATGATAACTAAGAAAAAGGAAAGAAGTTCTGCAACACTAAAAACCTGCAAACAATTTGAGAATAATTAGAAGAAAATGACAAAAGGGGTGGTTTTGTTTTATTTATAAGGTGCGGGAAGGAGTAACGGTTTTGTTGATAACCGTAGAAAATTTAAATGCAAGGGATTGGGATTGCAATGGATGGATACAATGGTATGATGAATGGGAGGACAAGCATGTAAAGAGGTAACGGATGAAAGGAATAATCAATGGATAGGTGAGGTGTTAAGCCGATATTAGTGGAGGGATAATGACTTTTTAGTGGTGTGAAAGAGCCATTGGTGGAGAAAACCACGAGTGGTTTGCCGTGGGGGGGTGGGGGGGAGGGTGCAGAGAGATTTGAGGGTGACAAATAAGGTCGGGGAGTCTGCCATGAAACCACTTTGCGGACCCCCCCCCCCCATTGTGTTAGTGTCAAACAGTCGATGGGGGTGCAAAATCTCTCCCCACCGTTGATCTGGGTGGGGAGTAGGCCATCTGTTGGATCATGTGCATTTGTTAATCGAATGCGACAATACCTTTTTTCTTTTATTCTCGGGTCAAATCAAACTTGCACATTACAATATAATTGAAATGCCACTATTTATAATAAAAAAAAAATCATGATTAAGGAACTAATTATATACTAACATAATTTGACATTTTCTAATGTGGCGCATTTTGACTAGCAGCCTTTGCATTTATAAAAATATGAAATGAAGCCTTTCTTTTATTTTTGCTTCCCTCACATTTTATTTTTATTTTTCCTTCTTTTTTAAGGGAATCTAACACCTATCATTTTATTGATATGGATGCTTATAAAACATTAAATTGGCCTAACATTTTAACCTTTCTTTCTTTTGCATCCATATCCTAACCTAAAATTTCAAAATTATTTTTGACTAATATACTAACTTATGAAAACCAAATTATGTTACAACATTGGCTCTAGTTGGGGACTGCTTCCCCCTGTGGGATGAAGAGAACAAGTAGGTCCAAGTGCCTTCTCCTCGGGCTATGGAGTCTTTGTGTAATAGATACTCACTTGCAAATTTTTCAAAAATAAAATGAACTCTCCGGATACTTAGAGATGATGAATGAAGGGATGAAAAATTAATATTGAATGTAATGTTTCAAGTATTTCCCATTGTCTGACAATGAGGAATACTCTCCTTCCAAATTTTGTAGGATGAATGTATTATTCACTTTGACTTCTACAATGTTAAATGGACCAAACCAGAGATTTTCAAATTTTGCATGCTTTCCTTTATCTTCTCTCTTTGTATCCCATCTAAGAACTAAGTCACCTTTCTTCCAAACAATTCTTTCATCTTATTTTGGTATTTCCTTAGTTTGTACTGAATTCCATCTGTGTCTTCATTCAAATCAATAATTTGATTAATCCTTCTTGAGAATTCATTCTTTTCTTCATAGGATTCCTGAAGGAATCTGATAACATGTAAAGCTAAATGAGTATGAAAAACTACTTCCTTGCCATAAACTAATTGGAAAGGAGACTTGTGTGTTAACCTCTGAGGAGAAACTCTGTTTTCCCAAATTGCATGGATTAGGTGGTTGTCCCAACTCTTTTTATGGTCTTCAAGAGTCTTCTTAATGACCTTAACTAAGCTCTCGTTTGAGGACTCTGCTAGCCCATTACCCCATGGATAGTATGGTGTAGAATGATGTAATAGGATTGAATACCTTTGACAGAAATCAATCATTTTAACATTGTTGAAAGTTGTTGCATTATCTATAACAATCTATTGAGGACATCCAAATATTGATAGGATGCTTTCTTCAAGGAATTTAATCACAATAGTATCAGTTGCATTTTTAACAGGTATGGCTTCTACCCATTTGATAAAATAGTTTGTAGCAGTTAAAATCCATTTGTGTTGATTACTTGATTTTGGATGAATTTCCCCTATAAAGTCCAATTCCCATTGTATAAAAGGAGCATGAACCAATACTAGAACTAAAGGAAGTGCTGACAATTTTTATTTCCCTACAAATAATTGGCATGGTATGCAACCTCTTACTCTTGCTCCAACTTCTTTAAAAAGTGTGGGCTAGTAGAAACCTGCTTTTAAATTTTTTTAGGTTGTTGCTCTCTAGGCATAGTGTCCACCACAAAACCTTGCATGGAACTGATCTATATTTCCCTCTATTCCATTTTCAGTTAAACAAAGAAGAAATATATTAAGAGGGTCTTTCCAGTATATATTAACATTGATAATGCAATATTTTACTGCTTTAAGCTTCATGGATTTGCACTGCTTCAATTTAAGATCAGTTGGACATTGAAAATCCCTAAGAAACTGCACAATATCAGAGTACCAATTAGAGAGTAGATATTTCTAATCAATGTGAACAAGAATGGATTGATCTGAAGAAGGAGGTTCTTGTGGGTTCTCCCCTTCTATAAGATGAGGAGGTTCTTGTGGATTCTCCCCTTATGAAATTGAGGAAGGTTCTTGTGGATTATACCCTGATGAAATTAAGGAAAGTTCTTGTGGATTCTCCCCAGATGAAGTTGAGGAAGGTTCTTATGGATTCTCCCTAGATGAAATTACAGAAACTAGATTTATCCCCAATACTTTGCAGTTGGATTCAGCTAACAATTTGGCTAGGCCTTGGCCTTTCACTAGCTTTGTGGTCTTAATTTCAAGGTCAAATTCAAGGATTTTAGCAATCCATCTCCCTCTTCCTCCATCAGTATCAGGCTAGGTCAAAATAGTTTTAACAACATGATTAGGGACATAAAATGTAATGTGTGAATGAAGGACATAGGTTCTAAAGGCTTTGAGGGCCTGAATTAAGGCATAATTTTGTTTTTTAATAATATCATACCTAATTTCAACATCCCTCATAAATTTGGAAAAGAAGGCTATAGGCTGGTCATCAGCATTTGTGTTCTTCTGTAAAAGTAAAACATCTAACGTTATCTCAGATGCAAAAGAAAATATGTTAAAAGGTGAAGAATAATCAGGACTGGGTAATGTAGGAGCTTCAGATATAGCCTTTTCTATCTGATCAAAAGCATATCTAGCAGGGAAAAATCCATTTCACTTCATTGTTTTTCTTTAGCATATCAGTTATATCCTTAACTATCTTTGCATAATTAGGGATGAACCTTTTGAGAAAATTAATCTTTCCAAGGAAGGTTTGTACCTCTTTATTTATTCTTTGGTAGAGATAGGGTCTCAATAACCAAAACTCTCTTTGGGTCAATTATAAATCCCTCCTTGGAGATTAGATTCCCTAGTAATTTCCCTTCCTTTACAACAAACAAATATTTCTTCGGATTGATGGATATGCTAAATTTCCTGCACCTATCAAAAACCTTTCTCACGTGTTTTAAATGATTTTCATCAGAATCAGAGAAAACAGTTAAATCATCTAAATAAATGACAGTAAATTCATATGTTTTACCTACAAATCCTAGATCCATGGCTCTCTGGAAAGTGGCTCCAGCATTGGTCAACCCAAATGGAATTCTAGCATACATAAATGTACCCCAAGAAGTGGTGAAAGCAGTTTTGTCTTGGTCATCTTAACTTACCATGATCTGGTTGTAACCAGAAAATCCATCTACCATAGAAATCCTATTTGCACCTGAAACTTTCTAAAGTAGATGATCCATTTTGGGCAATGGATAGTTATCCTTTAAAGATGATTTGTTCAGATTTCGGAAGTCTACACATAGCCTAATCTCACCAATTTTCTTTCTGACAGGAACTAGGTTGGCTACCCAATTAGAATACATTAGAGGTACTACGATATGAGCATCAAGCGGCTTTTTAAGCTCTTTCTCAATGGTTGGAAGTAGTATGGGATTGATTCTTCTTAGTTTTTGCTGAAACGGTTTTTCTTCTGGTTTCAAAGGAATCTTATGCTCAATCAAAGATGTATCATAAGTTTTTAACTCATTATAAGACCAGGCAAAAACATCTTTGTAATTTTTAAGAAGATTCAAGTATTTAATTTTTACATCCAAGGGCAAGGTTGATGACAATTTAACATTTCTCACATCATTCAAATTCCCAATATTGCATTCTTCGATTTCTTCTTCAGGTGAGTTAAAAAAGGGGGTTTTAGAGACATAATTATTATCAAATAGTTTTTTCAATGGAACTAATCCTTTAGAAATAAAATTATGAGATAATTGGATGATATTATGATCAAGAATTTTAAGACTGAATGAAGTTTCTAGACTTTGGTGATTTGATTCTTGAACATATTTTTGATCTTCTTCAATTTGCATATTTGAGAATTCATCAATGACTTGAAGGAAATATTTTAATTGTTCATCATCTTTAAAAATTTGGCAGTGTTTAAGGTTATCAGGAATTGATGGTCTATACTTGACTTGAATTTGGTACTCTAACAATACTGGCTCAGGGATTTTGAAAGAGATTACCTATGGAAGTTAGGGTTTGTGAGAAATCATGAAATAAATTTTAAACACATCAACTTGGTATTTTTTCTATATATTCTTATATGGAAATTTTTTTACTGTGAAATATTCAAGAATTTCAGGAGAAAAATAGAAGTACCTAAAGTATAGTTTCCATAATTATATTTCAAGAATTGGAGACATGACACATTATAAAAGTTTTCTTGTGGGAAGAGTCCAAAAAAATTGCAAGTTTTGGTAAAGTTACTATAACATTCAATTGGTACATTAGGTTTGGCTCACAACTATGGAACTATAGATCTAAATATCATAGTATTGCAGAACAATTTTGTATGTCCACGAGGCTTCATATCTCATATATATGTCAATAAATATTCAACCAATATGATATTCTCCAAATTAAAGTACGTGACTTACTAGTGACCTAACTATTCATTAGAAGAGCCCATTTTTTTCTAATTGTAACGAGGAAGGTTATTATTATTTTCCAACATGCCTCCAAAGAAAGCTACTACACCAATTAAATCTATCAAAGGTCCACCGTTGGGCCATGATGAAAGTGAAGGCCTAGATTTTGGGTTATCTCAGTTAGAGAAGAAATTTAATGAAATGGATGGAAGTATGTTGAAAAAGGTGGCTTTCTGAGGTTCTCAATAAAATCTTAAATAATAAATGGAAAATAAGATAGGTGAAAATAAGGAAGGAATAGAAAATAATATAGAAGGAATATAAATGAATATGGATGAAAATAAGGAAGGAATATAAATGAAGATGAATGAAATAAAGGAAGGAATATAAATGAAGATGAGTGAAAATAAGGAAGAAATACAAAAATCCATGATTATTATCTTAGAAAGGATTCCTAAAAGGGATTTGGAGATCCAAGGAAATTTGGAAAAGAAGGAGAAACATGTTGTTGAGAATAAATCTCATATGGGGAGTATGTTATCACAATTGGGGAGTAGAAATATTGAACCACAGAACCATACTATGAATTTTCAAACCAAGATCCACGTCACTAGGGCTTCAGGTCAACACCAAGGAACTAGTAAATTTTGAATATTTATATGAGGAAATTTGATGGTAATGATCCTGTAATATGGATATTTTAGATGGAGCAATACTTTTATCTACACCAAGTGGCATTCTTACAAAACGTCAATATTACATCCATGTTTTTAGAACAAGACCAACATGTATGGTATCAATGGCTTTGTGAAAGACAAAAGGATTTTGTTTCATCTTCATCCATTTTTATAGAGGAATTGATAACCCATTATGGGGATATTAAGAGCAACACAATCTTTAGACAATTTCTAACAATGTAAACTTTGAAACAGGAACTGATACTGTTACCCGTTTCGTAGAGGTAGCAAAAAAATGACCCGATTTTCAAAAGTGGTGATGCAGAATACACATGTTTTTTTTAGAACATGGTTTTTGGAACTTTAATTTTTTTCATGTGCATTAAGTTTTAGAATGGTAGTGATTTTCATGCTGATTTAAAAAAGTGAGCATTCTGCATCACACTCCTTTTTTAAAAGCCCTGTTTTTTGGCTTTAAATTTTTTAATGTATAAAATGTAAATAATTATTTAGTAAATTTGATAATTTTTGAAGTGGTCGTTTTCTCCACATTTTCTTGTTTTTTATTATAATTTTAAATTTTTAGTTCGTGAGGTTTTTACTGTTTTGCATTTTTAAATTAGAAGGTCGATATTTAGACTTTTCGATATTCTACATATTTATACATATTTAATTAATTTTTCAATCGACATGAAACAATTGTTTCTAAAAAACAATATTTTTTAACAATGGACATAAAAATAACAATTTTTAACATAAATATAACTAAAAAACTACACATTTTGATAATTTTTTGTTAGAATTGACATGTCAAAATCACAATTTTTATACGATAATTTTAACTAAAAATGGCTAAATAATAGCTTTTTCTATGAATTTCATGTCAAAAAAATAATAAAAATCACTTTTTTTTTTCAAAAAATAATGATTAACTTAAAAATCAATGCAAAAATCACATATTACGAATCGCCCTGCCTGTCGGGCGAGGGCGCGGGCGGCCCGAGTGGCGCCTGCACGAGTATTCTAGATGTTCTTGGAATGTATAATGAATATTGCAATATGCATTTTTGCTCATCATTCTGTATAATATTGAAAAGGTCCTAGAATAATTTTTCCAACAATAGCTCCCATTTGACCTAGGTAATTGGAGTAAAAATTTCTTCAAAGATAGGGTATCCAAATGGGCCTACTTGTATTTTGGTTGGGGTATCTTGACAAGATATTTCTTATCTCCTTATTCTATGGAATTATAGGGAGTGCCACATATGGTTGGAAAGGTCCTAAAATTTGTTATTTCACTACACAATCTTGTCTTTCATTTGCACAACCTTTGAAATCAATAAGAAGAATTTCAATAGGTTCAATAACATTGTGGGATTCCTCTAATGACAGAAATAATGTCAAAGGATCCAAAAGCACCCATCTGGGTTACAGATGAGATTCTGATTCTGCCGCTTAATTATGGAATGATTATGCTTTTTGACCTTCTATTTCTAGTTAATTTTGTACAAGGCCACTTAGGTTAATGTTTGAGTTCTAGTATGGTTACTTTTGTCTCTTTCAATTCCTAGTTGTGGTTATGAGATGAAAAGGTTTGATCTTGAGAACAACATGCTAAAGATGATGATGGCATCTATCATTCATATTTAGAAAGCTTATTTATTATATTTCTCAGGTTCAGAGTTATAGGAAAACTTATATATTCTCTCTTATGTTTAGAGTTTTAAGAAATCATATATCTTTTTTAAATTTAAAGATATAAGAGAAGAACACTTCATTAAAAAAAAATATGCTCTAATAAAATGAAAAAATTATTTAAAAAATATATTTCAAAATTTTAAGGAGGAGGAAAAAAATATCATTTAAATTATATTTAGTCATTTAAATACCTGTTATAATAATAACAATAAGTAAAACAATACCGATACTATATTTGGTTTATAATATTATATTTATTTGGTTTATAATATTATATTTTTCTATGTAAAGTATACGTACTTTCTATTCCTAATAGAAGATCTGGACCGACTTGCTCTATTTTGTTTGGAGAACGGCTCAATCTTCATATGTGTACTATATATGTAGGCGTTAGAGTCATATTTCATACATTAGAAAATATTCGACTCTGTATTGCATTTGTCCCGTTGAGTTACAAATATGGAAATGGAAAAGGCGGCTTCATGGTGGAACGAATTGCCTACTGACTTTCAAACTGAGATATGTGCGCGTCTGCCGGTGGAGTTTGTGTATAATTATCGCATGATCTCCAAACAATGGAAGGACTTTCTTTCATCGAACTACTTGTTAACCAAGTGGGTTGAGGCACCTCTCAACAGGAATCAGCCACGGCTGGTTCTGTGCGACTTGAGTATGAAAACCCCATCTATGGCTTTCTGTTTCTATACGCGCACCTGGATTAACTCCTGTTTTGACTTTTCCTTCTTAAGGATGAGGAGTGGAAGGAAATCAATAATTGCAAACAATCTGTGGGAGGACTCATCCTGGTCGAAAATATGTATGCAAGACGCTGTAGCAGGCTGTGCAATCCTTATACCGGAACGTTCGTTGAAATTCCGGTCCCACACGCTAGACGCTACTTAGAGTACTGCATTGTGTTGGATGAGAAAAATAATGACAGTAGTGCATACAAAGCTGTAGCTGTTGGGATCCACTGGCCGGATGTAGATATATATTTCAACCTGCATAAGGTAAGGAAGAGCTTCCCTTCACCTTCTCCTAAACTTGCCATGCCTTGTACTTCGTCTTCCCCGGTTCGTACTTCGTTTGGTCCACAGACGCCCAAACCGTGTATACCTATCCACACGCAGTCCCACTTGCCCACTTGACAAGTGCCCAAATCGTGTATACCTGCCCACACACAGTCCCACTTGCCTGCCTGACAAGTGCCCAAATCGTATGACCAGCATGTAGTACCGTCTGTCCAACTCTACGATACCCGATTCCAATCTTTACCAGCTTCACCAAGTTCCTTGCAACCATGAACCAGCCCTTGTTCACTTCGTGTGAAATGGCTTCCTTCACCTGCAAGTACCCTTGTCACTGTCACGAGCAACCCTGCTCAAACCGAGTCTTGAAACTACCTTCAAATGCTTCAACACCTGAACCTTGTTCAAGTCTCAATATCACCTGTCAAATTTCAAGCCTTCACGAGAAAACCTTGCTCTAATACCAACTACCACGCCCCCAAGCCTACAGTGGTCTTTCAACCGTGTCGGCGAGGTGCGGCACCACCGAACACTTTCTTTTTAACAATACTCGTGCACATGGACTACGCCTAATTCACTTGTCCTTACTTAGTTTGTGTTTCGCAACCAAGTAAAATGCATTTTCCTTTATACTTAATGAAGCCCATACTCATTCATTATCCATATGAAATTAAACCGAGAACAATAACAATTGCACACAAGTATAAAGGGAGGGGCAACTCCCGGAAAGTCTGCCCAACAATATATTATAATCAGTCTTTCTTCAATAATACAATACAAGTGTGCTTGACAAACTTCAAGCCAACACTTAGAATAATTTACAATCAAGGCATAGACAACCTTTACAATACATGTACTAACTTCTTACAGTAGGAGGGTGCTCACCCGAGACACCAAGAACTCCACCTTTAAGTCCTGCACAATCTGCCTCAAACCGCACCTTGAACACCCCACGAATGACTTCCGGTAAATCTGCACCTTTCACAAGAGGAGCGCATGAGATATGCGCACTCCTCTTTTCTGCGCACTTGTTTTACCCCTGTCCAATGCGTAGAGGAAGTGCGAGCTTGTTGAGTGATCAGATGAGGCTCTGCATTCACTAATATATATGCTAGCCTGCTCAAGTGTAAGGGGTGTCCAGCTTTAAGGCCGACCCCCTAAACTCTGCCATAACGCCCACACAATACTAAAGCACATGTCGGCTTTGCCAAAGTGCAAGCCTTCCAACGCCAAGGTATAAAGCCTTTCGCTCCAATTCATTTTCGCACTAAGTGTTCGTGCTCCCACATATCGTCGCATTCTTTTGTCGCATATCGTCGCACAAGTGTCGGATGATCGTCGCATAACCGCACCCGCCCTTCGCACCGTCCGCCCGCTCGTCGCGCACGGAGCGCCTACTCGTCATGCAAGGGGCGTCCGCCCGTCACGTGCCTGCCCAAGTCACGAAGGCCTTACATCCTCCTCCACCTGAAATCGTTGTCGTCCTCGACAACATACCATCTCGGTAGCCCTCCACCAAGATCATCATCAACCATGATGTTAACTGCTCCACATAAGGCAAACATCCCTGCAACATATGTAGAATCCCGTCTCCATCATGCTCCACCTTAGCAACCAACTGTCACCAAGATACTCCATACTAATGTATGTTGTATATCAGATGTCCATGACCACCTTGTCACAATCTCCCCATGCTGCTCTCCACCATGGAAGGTTGATCCCTCCAACTCAAGCTACATGTCCACCGCAACAATGTGTCAACTCCATCATGTCATCATGTGCAAAACTGCCCATGATATGTCAACAAGTGCTAACACACCTCAACCATGTGCCAACATCTCATCTCAACAATATGTCATATATCGGAAGTTATCTCAATCCATGATGATCAACCATCATGTCACAATCTCCACATGCTGCTCCATCGTGGAAGGCTGGTCCCTCCATCCAAGCTGCCTGCTCACTGCAACATATCGTGTCGACCTCATCATGTGTCGTCCCCATGTGAACTGCTGCCATGATACTCCAACACAATGCTAGCACATCTCTGTACACTGATATCCCCCATGTCTGAACTAGTTGGGTAGCTAATCCAACCGTCACGCCCAAACCATGAGAATGCACGTCCTCATGCCACCATCAATCGTTCCTCAAAGCATCCTGTCACATCCTGAACTCGATCAAGAATCCGTCCACATAAGTAAACCATGCTCAGGCCCATGAAGTAGTCCTCATCTCAACTGCAACATGTCATCCATGATGTTTGGTGTCAATGTGCTACATGAAACTAGCCTCATCTATCCCAACATCATATGTGTGCCTCCTCCATATGAAGAGACTATCTCATCAAACTCCAACTCTCGGTATGCCACATCCAAGTTCATGAAGCTACCTCCATCACATTTGCAATGTGTCAACCCTCAAGTCCCCATAGAAACAAGTATACACCTGCCTCATCTATCCATGTGCTGCCCATGATCATAGATCAATCAGCTCCCATGTGTCAAAAGGTAGTTGAGTCTCGGCTCAACTCATGCCCCAAGTGTTGCCACCAAGGCATCATCATCATCGTTGTAACTCCATCACTCCAAAGTGTCTCATATCGATCCTCCACATCAAGTCACTCTTCCAAGCCATGCCCATACATGTACTTTGAAAGTATGCATCTCATACTGCATCAAAGTCTCCTGACCTCAGCTTCTCAATGCATCAAATCCTCTAAGTCCACCATATATGAAGTCCCCAAAAGTCACAACAACCTCATGTCATCATGAGCTCCATAAGTCATCCCCAACCAACACTCCAGCAAGCATACAAGTCTCGGCCCAAAGGTCTCTGCAAGATGCCTCAGCTCTCCATGTAGTAGGAATGCTCCATAGTCTGCTCATAACTCCATCCAAGTCCATGGTCTTGTTGCACAAGAGTGTACAACCTCTCCATCAACTCATAAGTAATAAGTCTCCATGTCACACTAGCAAATCCATCTGCACAACTTTCCTGCTTTGGCACTCCTCCTTGGATGTCCATAAGTGACACCTCTACAAGTGCTTCCACACAATGTCCTTGCATAGGTCTCTGCCATGCTCCATGTCTTCAAGTCTCCAACCTGATGTCCATGACTATGTTGTCTAGCTAGTCCAACCAAGTAGACCTACCACAACAATCGGTCATCCTCACTCAAGCTGCTATCTTCGGTTTAGTGAACTTGGTCACCCAACCATATCATCATGTCATGAGTCTCTCCATCATAGCTCCTCCACCAAAGTGTCCACCAAGACTATCTCTTGGTCTCAGCCATGAGAAGTCCACCCAAGCATCATCAAATGTGTGCCCTCCTCAATCTGTCCATGAGTCATGCCGGGCACTTAGCCGAAGTGGCTAAAGCATGACCCAATCATCCACAACAATCATCAAGTTCCACCCTTGTCAAGGGCCTTTGTACCTTCTACCATAAGGTCACAAGCAGCCCCAACAAGTTCTGCAACAATCAACAATCCTTGCTTCTCCATACAAGGTTCCATCATAGTCATCCATGGTAAGATGTCCTCTAGCATCGGCAAACTGGCTTTGCCCTTCCCTGCATATGGTCCATCCACCAAATGCCCAAATGAAACACAAGTATCAATACTTACTTCATCATCATAGTCATGAGGTTCGTCCATATGAGTATCCTCATCCATCCATGCTGGCAAACTGCACGATCCTGGTCCAAATTGATCAATCTCAAGTTCATCCTCCATCATGGTCATGTCTGCAACATCTTCAATCATCATCACTTCCTCTTCCTTGATAGCACAATCTGCAACTTCACCTTGCTCCATTGTCCAACCAAGTTGAAGAAGCTCTCCTTCAACATTTTTTTCCAAGACTTCAAGTTCTTCACGGATTCGGGGCCTCTCTTCCTTAAACCTTTTCAACCTGCATAAGGTAAGCAAGAGCTTCCCTTCACCTTCTCCTAAACTTGCCATGCCTTGTACCTCGTCTTCCCCGGTTCGTACTTCGTTTGGTCCACAGACGCCCAAACCGTGTATACCTATCCACACGCAGTCCCACTTGCCCACTTGACAAGTGCCCAAATCGTGTATACCTGCCCACACGCAGTCCCACTTGCCTGCCTGAAAAGTGCCCAAATCGTATGACCAGCACGTAGTACCCCTGTCCAACTCTATGATACCCGGTTCCAATCTCTACCAGCTTCACCAAGTTCCTTACAACCATGAACCACCCTTGTTCACTTCGTGTGAAACGGCTTCCTTCACCTGCAAGTACCCTTGTCACTGTCACGAGCAACCCTGCTCAAACCGAGTCTTGAAAAATGCTTCAACACCTGAACCTTGTTCAAGTCTCAATATCACCTGTCAAATTTCAAGCCTTCACGAGCAAACCTTGCTCTGATACCAACTGTCACGCCCCCAAGCCTACGGTGGTCTTTCAACCATGCCGGCGAGGTGCGGCACCACCGAACACTTTCTTTTTAACAATACTCGTGCACATGGACTACGCCTAATTCACTTGTCCTTACTTAGTTTGTGTTTCGCAACCAAGTAAACTTAGTTATCCTTTATACTTAATGAAGCCCATACTCATTCATTATCCATATGCAATTAAAACCGAGAACAATAAAAATTGCACACAAGTATAAAGGGAGGGGAAACTCCCAGAAAGTCTGCCCAATATATTATAATCAGTCTTTCTTCAATAATACAATACAAGTGTGCTTGACAAACTTCAAGCCAACACTTAGAATAATTTAAAATCAAGGCATAGACAGCCTTTACAATACATGTACTAACTTCTTACGGTAGGAGGGTGCTCACCCGAGACACCAAGAACTCCACCTTTAAGTCCTGCACAATCTGCCTCAAACCGCACCTTGAACACCCCACGAATGACTTCCAGTAAATCTGCGCCTTTCACAAGAGGATCGCATGAGATATGCGCACTCCTCTTTTCTGCGCACTTGTTTTACCCCTGTCCAATGCGTATAGGAAGTGCGAGCTTGTTGAGTGATCAAATGAGGCTCTGCATTAACTAATATATACGCTAGCCTGCTCAAGTGTAAGGGGTGTCCAGCTTTAAGGCCGACCCCCTAAACTCTGCCATAACGCCCACACAATACTAAAGCACATGTCGGCTTTGCCAAAGTGCAAGCCTTCCAACGCCAAGGTATAAAGCCTTCCGCTCCAATTCATTTTCGCACTAAGTGTTCGTGCTCCCACATATCGTCGCATTCTTTTGTCACATATCGTCGTACAAGCGTCGGATGATCGTCGCATAACCACGCCCGCCCTTTGCACCATCCGCACGCTCGTCGTGCACGGAGCGCCCGCTCGTCGTGTAAGGGGCGTCCGCCCGTCGCGTGCCTGCCCGAGTCACGAAGGCCTTACATCCCTCGTGCAGGCGCCACCTGGGCCGCCCGCGCCCTCGCCCGGCAGGTAGGGCGATTCCGGGAATCGCCCTGCCTGCCGGGCGAGGGTGCGCGCGGCGGGTGGCGCTTGCACGAGGGCGCCCCCTCGTGCAGGCACCACCCGGGCCACTCGCGCCCTCGCCGGCAGGCAGGGTGATTCTCGGAATCGCCCTGCCTGCCGGGCGAGGGGCGGGCGGCCCCGGTGGTGCCTGCACGAGGGCGCCGGGAATCGCCCCTGCCTGCCGGGCGAGGGCGCGGGCGGCCCGGGTGGCGCCTGCACGGGGGCGCCCTCGTGCAGGCGCCACCGGGGCCGCCTGCACCCTCGCCCGGCAGGCAGGGCGATTCCGCCCCCCCTCGTGCAGGCGCCACCCGGGCCGCCCGCGCCCTCGCCCGGCAGGCATGGCGATTCCGGGAATCCCCCTGCCTGCCGGGCGAGGGCGCGAGCGGCCCCGGTGGCGCCTACACGAGGGTGCTCCCCCTTGTGCAGGCGCCACCGGGCAGCCCGCGCCGCCGCTTGTAGGCAGGGCGATTCCCCGGAATCGCCTGCCTGCCGGGCGGGGGCGCGGGCGGCCCGGGTCGCACCTGCACGAGGGGGGGGCGCCCTCATGCGGGCGCCACCCGGACCGCCCTCGCCTTCGCCCTTCCTGCCGGGCGAGGGCGCGGGCGGCCCAGGTGGCGGCTGCATGAGGGGGCGCCCTCGTGCAGGCGCCACCCGGGCCACCCGCGCCCTCGCCCAGCAGGCAGGGCGAGGGCGAGGGCGGCCCGGGTGGCGCCTGCACGAAGGCGCCCCCCCCTCGTGCAGGCGCCAACCGGGCCCCCGTGCCCCCGCCCGGCAGGCAGGGCGATTCCCCGGAATCGCCCTAACTGCCGGGGGGGGCGCGGGCGGCCCAGGTGGCGCCTGCACGAGCCCCGCTCGTGGGGCTGAGGGAGGATGGGTGAGGCCGAGGGCGTAGGGTGGGTGAGGCGAGCGGGCGGAGGCGGGTGAGGCGGGCGGGGGGGCTGAGGCAGGGTGGGGGCACCCGGGCGGGAGGGTGAGGGCGCTCGGGGGTGGGCCGGGCGGGCGGGTAAGGGTGCCCGCAGGTGAGTGGGGCGGGCAGGTGTGAGGGCGCTCGCGGGTGGGTGGGGCGGGCGGGTGGGTGAGGGCGCCCGATTGTGGGTGGGGCGGCCGGGCCGGCGGGTAGGGGCGGCCGGGCGGGCGGGTGAGGGCGCTCGGGGGTGGGCCGGTGCGGGCGGGCGGGTCAGGGTGCACGTGCCGGGCGGGCGAGCGGGGGTGAGAGTGCCCGATGGTGGTTGGGGCGAGCGGGTGAGGGCGCCCGGGGGTTGGGTGGGGCAGGCAGGGTTGGGCGGGCGGGTGAGGGGGGCGTGGATGGGTCGCTTGGAGGGGTGGGGCGGGCAGGTTAGGGCGCCCGGGCCGGGCCAGGCGGGCGGGTGAAGGCGCATGGGGTGGGTGGGCCCGGCGGGTGTGGTGGCCTGGGCCGGGCAGGCAGGTGTGGTGGCTTGGGCCGGGCAGGCAAGGTTGGGCGGGCAGGTGAGGGGGGCGTGGGTGGGTTGCTTGGAGGGGTGTGGCGGGCGAGTTAGGGCGCCCGGGCTGGGCCGGGCGGGCGGGTGAAGGCGCACGGGGTGGGTGGGCCCGGCGGGTGTGTGGCCTGGGCTGGGCAGGCAGGTGAGGGGTGCTGTGCTGTTAGGGCGCCGGAGGGGCCGGGCCAGGGGGCGAGGGGGGGGCGCTGTTAGGGCGCCCGGAGGGGCCGGGCGGGCGGGGCACACCCACGGGTGTTAAGAAAATGAGGTTGACTGGGCCCACCATGCTCACGATTTTTCATTAAACTAATTTAATATAAAAGTTTTTAAGGAAAAAATTTAACTTACCTTTTAATTGCGGGAATTCTTCGTTGAATATGTTGTTGATAGCGATTTAGCTGCTCCACAAATTCACGAGTCTTTCAACGTTTTCAGAAACCCTAGATGTGATGTTAGTATAGTGATAATGAAATTTTAATATGTAAGTGAAATTTTAATATGTAAATTTATACTTAGGAAAGAAAAATGATATTCTACCAAAAACATTAGTGTGTTTTTTCCCGCATAAACAACTTTGTTTGACACATAAAAATTTGGTTTTATTAGCATTTTTTTTAAATACTGAAAATTGACCCTAAAAAAAAATCATTGTTCCAATATCATCACTTTCATTTTGAAGCTATATTTTGCACGAAAATTTCATAGTAAATTTTGTAGTCACTGCCAATTTTAAAACATGTTCAAAATTGACGCCTAAAAAAATAAAAACATCGTTCCAGTATACACACTTTCGTTTTGAGCACTGTTTTTGATGTTTTTTTGGGGTTTTTTGGCCAGAGTTCCCGTTT